>OY796657.1:42362114-42962114 GCA_963680705.1 Rhagium mordax
AGACAGCTACTTTACCTGATGCGATGTTGGCAAGTTTTCGGGCTACGCATCATACGAATAAAATACTGGGCTTCGCTAAATCGGTGATATATTATCATTGTATATACTGATCAAGTTGTGCGCCCTCTATATGAAATTTTCGGAATTAATTCTGTATATCTTGAGAGAAATACCGACCTTACCAAGCCCATCAAAAATTTGGGGAGGACGTTCCATTAGCCCTACCAAGCTTAACCACTGAAATATACACGTAAGTTTTTACCAAGCCCGGAGTCGGGCTTCGTAAGTAGGTGTCGGGCTTCCTATACTCTAAAAACATACAATTTTGGGACTGATAATGCCGGTTTATATGTATATATATATATATATATATATATATATATATATATATATATATATATATATATATATATATATATATATACGTACCCAACTACCTATACCAAGCCCGGTACATATCACAGGCTCTCAGAAGCCCAGGCTTCCTATTGTAGTTAGAAGTGTGTATTTCACGTGACTGCGCATAGGACAATTTATATACATCTAGCAACAGGAGAGGGGTAACCTTATTTAATATTTACTTAAATATATATTTCCCAGTTCTTCTCAAGCCACCTCAAGCCACTTCACATCACCACCTTACTAAGCCCGACTGTATATAATTAATACAGTTTACGCATTTTAAGAAGCCCAGCAACGTTGCCTTTATTTTCATGTTCTCAAGTATTTTATTACAATAATTAACGTTTTGAAAGATTCGTAGCTGTTCAACAAAATTATTATAATAATAATTTGGCCTCAACATGGAGAAAACTAAAGGGCCCGCACAAAATATAGGCAAAAATGGCTCTCGGTGAATTTCTGCTAAAATGTAAGTATGTTGTAGATTTTGATTTCCTGATCAGAACTGTCAAGGTCCCAACTCAAACCTGTGACTAGTTTTTGAGGTACAGGGTGTTAAAGATATAAAGTGGTTATTTTTATAAAAAATATTTATAGCTATTTAGGGATTCGATTGCAATTTTTTGCATGAATGTTATTTCTTTAACTTCAAATAATATATTGTGACAAATATGTGTTTGTATACAGGGCGAGACACAAATAAAATAGAGTACCTAATTTTTAAAAATCGATTTTTTTCTGCTCAAACCACAAAATATTACAAAAATCTATTAGGAATAAAATATAATTTTTTGATGTTACCGAAAGCCCTAATTCGTATTTCATACAGGACGAGTCAAAAGTATGGCATCGCGAATGACCCATTCTAATGGGACTTCCTGTATATTATCATATTAAGTTGGGCAAACCCAGGTGTGTCTCCGGATGAGGTACCGCACTCTTGTAAACTCTCTTATTTTTGATTTGCCGAGAAAAAGTTATTCTTTATAACAAGTTTTCCTTGTCATAGGAAGTCATAAACAACTTAAGATACATTATTCTAAAAATTTTAAAATTTATGGACTTTTAAGTGAATTGCTTTTTTACATCTTTATTGAACATTTTATTTAGCAAAGTGTTTCCAATTATTAAAAAAACTTAATTTCAAAGAAATTACATTTCATTTAACTAAGTTGAGAACTATTCTACATGTAAACCTCCAAAAAGTACACATTTCTCTAATGTTTTTCTAAATTCTTCGTATGCATTGGAGGTCACATCTTCATTTGTGGTTGCAAGAGCTTCCACAATTTTTTGCTTTAATAAATCTATGTCGTCTTCGAAATGGTTGCGACCGAAATGCTCGAACTCGAACTCGAATTGTAGAATGTGCTGGACATCCGTCTTTTTGAAAAATTATTCTTCTACGTTTTAAATTTTCATCGTCCAATTTCCCAAACAAAATTATTTAAAAGTTCTAAATAAGTATCTTGGTTCAAAATTCTATCAATAAAATAAGGACCGTTTATTCTATGATGCAATATGTCGTTTTTAAACTTTCGACTGTTAGTGGTAAATCGGAAAATAGGATTTTCCTGAGCCCACTACCTACAATTTTGAGAGGAAACTATCCCATGGCCCATTAGTCTTAAAAGTAGATTCGTCCATAGAATAAAATGTTTCGATAAAATGATCTATCTGCTAAAATTTTCTCACCCATACTTAAGCAAAAGTCCAAACGACGAGCATCATCTTCAACTTGAAGTTTGTGAATTAATTTAGGTTCGAATGCACGAAATTCGTTTCTGACTAAAATTCTCTGAATACGAGATTTGCTAATACCTAAATTTAACGACCATCTTGGGTGTTCTACAATCTACCGGTAGCAGCGTCATCTTCATTTAATTGTTTTTGTTCTTTTTTCACATTTTTTACTTCCCCGGTGGTATCAAATTTATAAATTAATTTACATACTGTGAATCACTGTAACATCTGGATACTTCTCATTGAAAACTTCAATTGCGTATTTATAAGAAGCATTTCCGATTCCATACCATTTGATCAAGTAAATTCGTTTTTCCAAGGTTAAGGCGCTTTTAGACGGTCATGCAAATTGTGCCAATTGGCTTGTGCATGCAAATTTGCACAGATGTATTGAGTCATTGTACATCTGTTTAGATGCTCATGCAATTTGCGCAACTGATTTGTGCATGCAAATTTGCACAAATGAACGTCGCTGTATTCATTTAACGTTCAGTCTACCTTACACAGTTAGCATATCAAGAGTGTTGATTTTTGACAAAAAAGAATGGAAAATATTGATGAGGAATTACTTTTGCTACAGCTGTGGTTTGTGTTATATCAGACGTGCGACGTCAGCTACATTGAGATTTTGACGGAGAAGTTACGAGGATCTGAAATTTTTCACATGTATTTCCACACCAGCACGACGGGCAATCGGTAATAACAACAAATTACGCTGAACAAATACGCCAACCTCATATACGTACCCAACAACCTATATCAAGCCTGGTACATGTCACAGCCTCTTAGAAGCCCAGGCTTTCTATTGTAGTTAGAAGTGCGTATTTCACGTGACTGCGCGTAGGACAATTTATATACATTTTTATTTTTTATTTAATATTCACTTAATCATATATTTCCCAGTACTTGTAAAGCCCACCTGAGTTAATATATTACACGCATTTTGGGAAGCCCTTATTTTCAACTCATAAGTGTTGAACGAAATTATTATAATAATAATTTGACCCAACATGGACAGAACTAAATTCTTAATGAGTTTAGTTAGGCAGCAGAAAGTAGGTAAGTAAATCATTTTGTAATGAATTTAATATAAAAAATTAAATAAATAAAAATATTTAAAAATTGTATAGATATAATTTCAACAACTAAATCTTTAGAATAAAATTCAGATAAAAAAGGTAACCCACATAAAGAAAAATTTCTGATATTAAAAAAAGTGCAAGTTAATGGTATATGCTTATTTCATTTTCCTATGAAACGAATATCTTGACAATTATTTAAATTATGAATAATATTTCCTGCACATATAAATAATAAAGCTTTAAATAAAGCATGAGTTAATAAATGAAAAAAAGGTAATTTATACTCTCCTAAAGCTAAAATCCTTATTATTAAACCTAATTGACTTAATGTTGATAAAGCAATATTTTTTTTAAAATCAAATTCAAAATTAGCTCCTAAACTTTATATAAATATAGTTAAACTTGAAATTAATAATAAAATTAATATTAAATTTGAAGAAAAACAAAAATTAAAACGAATTAATAAATAAACCCCAGCTGTAACTAAAGTTGAAGAATGAACTAAAGAAGAAACTGGAGTTGGAGCTGCTATAGCCGCAGGTAATCATCAATTTTATAGAAAATTCATCTTTTATTAGATCCAAATAGAAAATAAAATTTCATCTTCCATAATTTATTATTCAAGCAATAGATATAAGTAAAGCAACATCTCCAATACGATTAGATAATGCTGTTAATATCCCAGCATTAAAAGATTTAACATTTTGGTAATAAATTACTAAATAATAAGAAACTAAACCTAATCCATCTCAACATAATAAAATTGAAATTAAATTAGGTCTAATAATTAATAATATTATTGATAAAACAAATATAACCACCAAATAAATAAATCGATTTAAATTTTCATCACCAAACATATATTCATGACTATAATAAATTACTATAGAAGAAATAAATAAAACAAATCTCATAAATAATAACGACATTCAATCTAATAAGATAGTTATAATTACAGATAAAGAATTTAATGTTAATAAATTTAATTCAATAATTAAATTAAAATCTTGGGTTAAAAAATGTAGCCTAAGAGAACAAAAATGATAAAGAATTTAATAAAAATAAATTAAAATAAACTTTAAAATAGAATAAATTATCTAAAATAGAAAACTATATCTTTAAAATCACAAATCAATATTTTTTATAAACTACTTAGATTAAATTCATGACACCAAATAATCACCTTTTAAAATTAATAAATTTAAAGGTATTCAATGTAAAAATAATAATAAATATTCTCGTAAATATTCCTTGATAAACAGAAAATGTCCCTGAAAAAAAATTACCATGCTGAGAAAAAGAATATAAAAATAACGAATACACAGCTCTAAAAAACGAAATTAAAGGTAAAAATAATATTAACCTATTAATTAACAAAATTTCTCCTATTAAATTTAAAGAGGGAGGAGCAGCTATATTAGAAGAACAAAGTAAAAATCATCACAATGAAAGTCTTATTATATAAAAATCCCTTATTTAAATAAAGTCTTCGTCTCCCTATTCGTTCATAAGAAATATTAGCTAAACAAAATAAACCAGAAGAACATAATCCATGAGCAATTATCATTACCAGAGAACCTCAAAACCCTCAAATATTTAAAGTTATAATACCTGCTAATACTATCCCTATATGTGCAACTGAAGAATAAGCAATTATATAAGATTTTATATCTCTTTGACGAATACAAATCAAAGAAACAAAAAATCCACCTACTAATCTAATAATAATAAAATAATAATTAATTTTTATTCCAATTTCAATAAATAATATTATTTATAACGTAAAAATCCATAACCTCATAATTTTAATATAATACCTGCCAAAATTAATGACCCTGAAACAGGACGCGCTACGTGAGCTTTAGGTAATCATAAATGAATAAAAAATATAGGTATTTTAACAAAAAATACTAAATTTATACATAAATATATAAAAACTCTATTTACATTATTATTAAAAAAATAAATTTAAAGAATTACATTTTTCATAATAAAAAAAAATTTAAATTATTATAGGTAAAGAAACTAATAAAGTATAAAATAATAAATAACAACCAGCTTCAATTCGCTCAGGTGGATAACCTCAACCAATAATCAAAATTAAAGTAGGAATCAATCTAATTTCGAAAAATATATAAATCATAAATAAATTTAAAGAAGAAAATGTTAAATACATTCTAATTATAAGAAAAATTATATTCTAATTTTTAGAATTAAGTGACTGGCTGCATGTAGAAATACTAATGCCATAAAACAATTTTAGAATACCCTGTAAAATTATCTCAAGTTATGGCTTCCTAAGACAAGCAAAACTTTTTACAAAGAATGACTTTTTCTCGGCAAATCAAAAATAAAATAGTTTACAAGACTGCGTTACCGGATCCTGCGACCCACTGTATTTTTCTCTTTAGTTAATAGACTTTATAATTTTTTAATCAGTAATACCGTTTAGAAAAAAAAACATAATGTTCTAATTCTAACTCTAATTTTCTCTTATTTGATTCAGTTGCTTCCTTATGCAAAACTTAAATGGATAAACAGCTTTAACAGTTGAATATACTGCATTTAACCATAAATTAAAAGAGAATTAAAATTGACATCGAATTACATCGACTAATTTAAAAATAATGACGGTTCGAGTTTCGTGATTATATATACAGGGTGATTCACGTTGACCGCCTATTAGAAGTATCTCAGACAGAATAATTAGCAGAACATGCAGAACATTTAATGAAATGTATCCTGAATTACCATCAATAAACCCAAAACAATAACACGAGTTACATATTAGCTGTCACATTAGGCTTGTTCTGGTTCTCATTAGAACAGTTCTGGATCAGTCCCCGTCATGCGCATTGAAGAAACAACCATGCGCTGTGTATTAAAATTGGTAATTTTTTACATTGCGCAAGACGGGAACGGTTTTAGGACTGCGAAAATTTTGAACCAGAACAAGCCTATTTGTTAAATTTGTTGTATTTTGTTTCGTCCACAGTCAAAGTCAAAGCATACTCTTCAATTTTCATATGGCACTCTTCAATTTTCATCGATCAAATTAGAAAATCGCAAATATCTAAAGAATCATACATTTTGGGTATAGGAACATGACACATGCTTAGATGCGGATTTTTTCTCGCTATCGATTGGTGTATTTAATTAGATATGGTTCCATTTAAAAAAAATGACTTATTGCTGTTTTTATGAGGTCGATAGATATCGTTAATTTTAGAAACTTTGCAGTTGAGATGTTGACAATTTTATTACATGATGGATAGCTCCAATACCTTGTCTTACCTCAATAAAAAATTCAACGTCTTATCATTAATTGTTACTGAGATATTGATTTTTACATTATACAACTATTCCGTCAATATTTTGGGAAAAAAATTAATATCTCAGAAAATATTTAGTTTAGACATAGGGAACCTTTAATGAAACGACCTTTAAATTTTCCGAGGAATCTAAAAAAAAATTGAAAATGGGGGCATCTCATTTAAAATAACAAAGTTATGGTCAACTTCCGGTATAACCGGAAATGCCACCATTTTGAAAATATCTTCATTAAATAGATCCTACCCATTTAGGACCATAACCAAAATTTCAAATCGATATCTCTTTTCTTTCTCGAGATACTTCTTATAGGCGTTCAACGTGAATCACCCTGTAGAGTAATCCACCTACAATGAACCCATTAAAAATTTATTGGCTTTTATTTTTATAAACAAAACTGCACTTGACAATTATTAGTGAAAATTGTCATAGTACTGACTACTTTCAGTTTTTTAATAAAATTGGTGTATTTCTTAATAAAATGAAATTGTTCAGGGTAACTTCCAATTGTTTAATTAGAAGAGACAGCTACTTTACCTGATGCGATGTTGGCAAATTTTCGGGCTACGCATCATACGAATAAAATACTGGGCTTCGCTAAATCGGTCATATATTATCATTGTATATACTGATCAAGTTGTGCGCCCTCTATATGACATTTTCGGAATTAATTCTGTATATCTTGAGAGAAATACCGACCTTACCAAGCCCATCAAAAATTGGGCGGGCTTCGTAAGTAGGTGTCGGGCTTCCTATACTCTAAAAACATACAATTTTGGGACTGATAATGCCGGTTTATATGTATATATATATATATATATATATATATATATATATATATATATATATATATATATATATATATATATATATATATATATATATATATATATATATATATATATATATTGTAATGATTTTCGTAAATCTGTTTAAGAATAATTTTATGATATCAAAATTTTATTTAATTTTTTATTTATTTGGGCGCCAGATATTATAATTCTAATATCAAAATTAATACTTTATTATATTTACCTTAAGATCTCTTGCTCAGGAGTAGGTTCAAAATAGAAATTTATTATTAATTTTCAAAACATAAAAAATAAAATTCAATTGATTCAATGTTATATAAATGTTATATTGAAATAAATCAAAGAATATGGTTACAATTATTAATTTCTTATATTAAAATGTCTAATTAAATAAATTATATTATGGACTCTTTGTCCGGGTACCCTTTTTTTAAATATTTTGCAAAATATTACCTTTTTATATACCGGTTCTATAATTTTCACAATATTTAATTGAAAAGTTCTTTCTTGAAATTTCTACTTCTTATACTGATCTGTCTTCTGAAGTTTCAAATGTCACCAGGTATGTACAATCTTCTTATCTTAAATATTCTTTATTATTATGTTTTTATTTCCTTTATAATTAATTTGGATTATATTTTAATTAATAGCTTTTTATTTCTTTTATTAAATTATTCTTTCTTCCAGGATCTATTATTATTCAGCCGTCGGAACGATGTGTCTCTTTCAACGGTTGGCAAGTGACTGTTTTAGAAACGGCATCCATTATTATTTATGACGTTCTTGACATCAAATCCTACACAGCTATCTTTATTTTGATGAATTTTGTTTGACAAATATTTTCTTTTTCAAAATTTTACTTTCTGGTAAGTTAAACCTCTTTTCTAATATTATGTTCTAAATCCTTGTTTTCTAAGCTTCCTTTTGATATGCCTTTTATCTGCTTACTTTTCATATTAAAAATTTTAGATGTCACCTAACTATTTTATATATAACATTTTAAACATTGTTTATATTACAATTAATTAACTCTATATCATTTCTTTAATCAACACAGAACAATTTTTGATACATTATATTTACTTTCCAAACCTTTTACTATATTCTTTTACCATGTTTTTCACATCTTGTGAGAAACTTCAAAATTTGTTCTGTATCTTTTATCTTAACTCTTATTTACAACAAAACTATGTTCTACATAAAACTTCATGTTCTCTTCATTTAAAATCATATAACAACTCTTGTATATATTAAAATTTAATACTATATTACTATAATTTTTATTTACTTTCAATTGAATTTTATTATTAACTTTCTATTCTCCTATTTCTATTATAAAATAAATATAATACAAATATTTAATTCAAATCTTTACACGACTACAAGATATCATATCAATATATATATATATATATATATATATATATATATATATATATATATACATATATACATATATATATATATATATATATATATATATATATATATATATATATGTATATATAAGTATGCTTACACGTCTCTTTGAGGTCGATTTTGCGTACCATGACGTCCTTTCGGGGACATTCCGTCTTTTTGGGGTCGACCCCAAAAAGCTGACCCCAAAGAGAAGCAGTTGTACACATCGCTTTTTGGGGTCATGATGCAATTTCATAACTCAGTATCAGTCTTGTATAATTAACAATTTTAAGTTTAGTTGATAAAATGCTTTAAGTGTAATAAACTTATTAATGCATATTTTAAAATTTTCTCTCGAATAAATGGCAGTATCTCGAATAGCGTTATAAACCGCGAGTCAGCGATAGCGATTTTTTAGGCCAAATTAAGTTTAGAATAATAATAATAATAATAAAGTTTATTTACCAAAAAGAATATTTTACGGTTTTACAAATTATAACATATGTTAGCAAAGGTTAATAAAGGATAACATTATAAACATATGTGAGTAAAGAGTAGTATTAGGTAAACAAACAAATGACATAACTCATTATGTTGTAAGTTCTAAATAATAAATTGATATGTTAGTGATCTGAAGAAATTTGTGTCTAGTTTTTTCGAAATGAAAATCTTAATGAATTTTGTTAGAAATGAAATTATGAATTTGGGGATTTTTAGAGTTGGGAAACTACATTTCGTGCTTAGTTCTTACCGTTGACGCACGTGAAATCCGTAAAGGGGTGATTTTAGTAAAAAATGATTGTTTACCCATCTTCCTACTGTATATATTACAGCTTAGATTTGTTGATGAATATATGTATACACGGTGCTGAATTTTTCGATGCGCACCATTGGTATCTCGGAAACTATAAGATATAGAGAATCGGTTAAATTAGACAAAAGTTGCGCTATTTTATGCTCTACAATTTCTTGCCAAGAAATACTGGATATCTTGATTCTTTCGCGGTTTATCCTGAAAAAACTGAAAATCGTGATTTCAAAACAAAATTAATATCTTCTATATACCATTCATGGGAATTTAATGAAAGTTGGCAAGGTTATATTTTTGACTACTACCAATTGAATGGCGTTGACAGAAACTTTCTAAGCCTTCTAGATTTTGAGCAACGATGGTCAACTTTTTTTTTCTTATGGCCGCCATATTGGATTTTTACACCATTAGTTAGAGAAAATAATTCTCTTTTCACCTATGTCACCAAAATGGTCTGATTTTTTAAAAACATGTTGATATTCGAATTAATGTAAAAATAATTTATAAAATCCAGTATGCTTTGGAATAATAATTGCAAGCAATATTTTAATCCAGACGCTATTATTAAATTGTACCCTCGTAAAAAAATTACAGAAAAATGCCAGCTTAATTAAGCTCCTATTAAATATTACAAACAATTTATAAAATAAAAATAGTATTAATTGTTTTCTTGACTCTTTAATAAATTAATTGTTTGTAATATTTAATAGAAGCTTAATTAAGCTGGCATTTTTCTGTAATTTTTTTACGAGGGTACAATTTAATAATAGCGTCTGGATTAAAATGTTGCTTGCAATTATTTTTCCAAAGCATACTGGATTTTATAAATTATTTTTACATTAATTCGAATATCAACATGTTTTTAAAAAATCAGACTATTTTGGTGACATAGGTGAAAAGTGAGTTATTTTCTCCAACTAATGGTGTAAAAATCCAATAAGGCGGCCATAAGAAAAAAAAAGTTGACTATCGTTGCTCAAAATCTAGAAGGCTTAGAAAGTTTCTGTCAACGCCATTCAATTGGTAGTAGTCGAAAATATATCCTTGCCAACTTTCATTAAATTCCCATGAATGGTATAGAAGATATTAATTTTGTTTTGAAATCACGATTTTCAGTTTTTTCAGGATAAACCGCGAACGAATCAAAATATCCAGTATTTCTTGGCAGGAAATTGTAGAGCATAGAATAGCGCAACTTTTGTCTAATTTAACCGATTCTCTATATCTTATAGTTTCCGAGATACCAATGGTGGGCATCGAAAAATTCACCACCGTGTGTGCATTAGAAACTTTTATGAGAAGTAACATTTTCTGAGAAACAAATAATAAACTAATTAATCTATATTTTACCATTTTCTCTCGACATAAATTGACAGTTGAGCGCTTTCAACAAGGTCATCGGTCAAAAATATGGACGGAATCGTGTTTCTCGTCCCCTGAAACCTCTTCTGGCAGATTTTCATTTCGATCCCAAGTTCTTTGGTTCAAATATTGAGAAAAATGTGTAGGTTGATATTTATGAATTCTTTTATACCGACTTTTTGTTTAGAACTTAAAACTTTGGGATACCCATCAAATGATATGTAATTCGGCCTAAAATTTCGAATGGCACTAGTTGCAATCTTCCAACTCCAACGATATTCGAATTATGGCCATTTTCTCGTGAAAAATTGTGAAAATGTCCATTACTGCATTTATTATCCATTTCTCAGAAAATCTTATTCTTCATAAAAGTTTGTAATGGACGCTATGGATACAAAACTGTCATTAAATATAACCTGCGTAGCAACTGGCGGCGAGAAATAGAACTAACGTGATTTATTAACAATAAATTGACAGTTGAGCACTTTCAACAAGGTCATCGGTCAAAAATATGGACGGAATCGTGTTTCTCGTCCCCCGAAACCCCACTTGGCAGATTTTCATTTCGATCCTAAGTTGTTTGGTTCAAGTAACGTGAAAAATGTGTAGGTTGATATTATATGAATTCTTTTATAGCGACTTTTTGTTTAGAACTTAAAACTTTGGGATACCCATCAAATGATATGTAATTCGGTCTAAAATTTCGAATGGTACTAGTTGCAATCTTCCAGCTCCAACGATATTCGTAATATGGCCATTTTCTCGTGAAAAATTGTGAAAATGTCCAATACTGTATTTATTATCCATTTCTCAGATAATCTTATTCTCCATAAAAGTTTGTAATGGACGCTATGGATACAGAACTGTCATTAGATATAAGCTCCTTAGCAACTGGCGGCGAGAAATAGAACTAACGTGATTTATTAGCAACAAATTGGCAGTTGAGCGCTTTCAACAAGGTCATCGGGCAAAAATATGGACAGAATCGTGTTTATTGTCCCCTGAAACCCCACTTGGCAGATTTTCATTTCGATCCTAAGTTGTTTGGTTCAAGTAACGTGAAAAATGTGTAGGTTGATATTATATGAATTCTTTTATACCGACTTTTTGTTTAGAACTTAAAACTTTGGGATACCCATCAAATGATATGTAATTCGGTCTAAAATTTCGAATGGTACTAGTTGCAATCTTCCAGCTCCAACAATATTCGAAATATGGCCATTTTCTCGTGAAAAATTGTGAAAATGTCCAATACTGCATTTATTATCCATTTCTCAGAAAATCTTATTCTCCATAAAAGTTTGTAATGGACGCTATGGATACAGAACTGTCATTAGATATAACCTCCTTAGCAACTGATAAGCACCCTGGGTGCTTATTCTCATCGAGGAGACGAAATCGAGAGAAGTGAACCTTCTCTCACACGAATGGGAACGCTCCTCGTTAACCTACAACTTTTCTTAATCTGTGCCTACAATGCAAAGTAAATTACACTATGCGCACACTATATGCGCATGCGATTCTCTTGAAATTACAAAATTCGCTTGGTGGAAAGCAGGCCAAATTACGTAGAGAAGGACATAACCCACAATGTTGTAAGTTCAAAACAAAGAGTCGATATGTTAGTGATCTGTGCAAATTTGTATCAAGTATTTTCGAGACAAAGAACTTTAATGACTTTTGATTGAAATGAAATTTTGGAAATGGGGGTATTTGGGGTTGAGGGACACGATTTCGTGCTTAGTTTTTACCGATGACGCACGTGGAAGCCGTAAGGGGGTGATTTATAGCAAATAATACAAGTTTGTCCATTTTCTCCGCCCTGTATATATTCCAGGCAAGATTTTTTGACGAATATATGTGCAGACCGGTGATTAGGAACTTTTATAAAGAATAAAATTTTCTGAAAAACAAATAATAAACTTATTAACATTTATTTTACAATTTTCCCTCGAAAAAACGGCCGTTTCTCGAAAACCATAATAGATGGCGAGTCGGCGGTAGTTCCATTCGATTTCTTAGGCCAAATTACGTAGAGAAGGACATAACCCATAATGTTGTAAGTTCAAAACAAAGAGTCGATATGTTAGAGATCTGTGCAAATTTGTATCTAGTTTTTTCGAGACAAAGAACTTTAATGACTTTTGATTGAAATGAAATTTTGGAAATAGGGGTATTTGGGGTTGAGGGACACGATTTCGTGCTTAGTTTTTACCGATGACGCACGTGGAAGCCGTAAGGGGGTGATTTATAGCAAATAATACAAGTTTGTCCATTTTCTCCGCCCTGTATATATTCCAGGCAAGATTTTTTGACGAATATATGTGCAGACCGGTGATTAGGAACTTTTATAAAGAATAAAATTTTCTGAAAAACAAATAATAAACTTATTAACATTTATTTTACAATTTTCCCTCGAAAAAACGGCCGTTTCTCGAAAACCATAATAGATGGCGAGTCGGCGGTAGTTCCATTCGATTTCTTAGGCCAAATTACGTAGAGAAGGACATAACCCATAATGTTGTAAGTTCAAAACAAAGAGTCGATATGTTAGAGATCTGTGCAAATTTGTATCTAGTTTTTTCGAGACAAAGAACTTTAATGACTTTTGATTGAAATGAAATTTTGGAAATAGGGGTATTTGGGGTTGAGGGACACGATTTAGTGCTTAGTTTTTACCGATGACGCACGTGGAAGCCGTAAGGGGATGATTTACAGCAAATAATACAAGTTTGTCCATTTTCTCCGCCCTGTATATATTCCAGCCTAGATTTTTTGACGAATATATGTGCAGACCGGTGATTAGGAACTTTTATAAAAAAAAATTCTGAAAAACGAATAATAAACTTATTAACACTTATTTTACAATTTTCCCTCGAAAAAACGGCCGTTTCTCGAAAGCCATAATAGATGGCGAGTCGGCGGTAGTTCCATTCGATTTCTTAGGCCAAATTACGTAGAGGACATAACCCACAATGTTGTAAGTTTAAAACAAAGAGTCGATATGTTAGTGATCTTGTTATGTGCCCACTGAGGATTAAATTATTACAGCCACATCATGGTGGGGGGGTGTACTAGACCCCCATACAAAAATTTTAAACAAAAAGTACAGGAGACTTCAGTTATAGGGATTTTAAGAAAAATTTTATTTAATTTTTATCACGTGACAGGGGCCTTTTGAAATTATTTACATTTTAAACCTTCTAGAACAAATTTCCGTTCTGATTTTTACTATAAAAGAAAAACCAAATTTTGGGAATATTGAGTTCCCGCCGAGCATTCATAACATCAACGTCGGTTCTTCTCCAGAAACTAACTCGTCACCATTAAGCGTCGGCGTCGTTTAGCTTTGAACCTTCATACGTGTGTCATCCATCGCGAGTGCTTACCTTGTGCGTGTGTGTCTGCTGTGAAGTGTTTCTAATCTTAATCAAATACAACTCATACGTGTAATAACCAACGCGAGTGCTAACCTTGTGCGTGTGTGTTCGCTGTGAACTGCTTCTTACAAACTCGAATATATGTGCAGACCGGTGATTAGGAACTTTTATAAAGAATAAAATTTTCTGAAAAACAAATAATAAACTTATTAACATTTATTTTACAATTTTCCCTCGAAAAAACGGCCGTTTCTCGAAAACCATAATAGATGGCGAGTCGGCGGTAGTTCCATTCGATTTCTTAGGCCAAATTACGTAGAGAAGGACATAACCCATAATGTTGTAAGTTCAAAACAAAGAGTCGATATGTTAGAGATCTGTGCAAATTTGTATCTAGTTTTTTCGAGACAAAGAACTTTAATGACTTTTGATTGAAATGAAATTTTGGAAATAGGGGTATTTGGGGTTGAGGGACACGATTTCGTGCTTAGTTTTTACCGATGACGCACGTGGAAGCCGTAAGGGGGTGATTTATAGCAAATAATACAAGTTTGTCCATTTTCTCCGCCCTGTATATATTCCAGGCAAGATTTTTTGACGAATATATGTGCAGACCGGTGATTAGGAACTTTTATAAAGAATAAAATTTTCTGAAAAACAAATAATAAACTTATTAACATTTATTTTACAATTTTCCCTCGAAAAAACGGCCGTTTCTCGAAAACCATAATAGATGGCGAGTCGGCGGTAGTTCCATTCGATTTCTTAGGCCAAATTACGTAGAGAAGGACATAACCCATAATGTTGTAAGTTCAAAACAAAGAGTCGATATGTTAGAGATCTGTGCAAATTTGTATCTAGTTTTTTCGAGACAAAGAACTTTAATGACTTTTGATTGAAATGAAATTTTGGAAATAGGGGTATTTGGGGTTGAGGGACACGATTTAGTGCTTAGTTTTTACCGATGACGCACGTGGAAGCCGTAAGGGGATGATTTACAGCAAATAATACAAGTTTGTCCATTTTCTCCGCCCTGTATATATTCCAGCCTAGATTTTTTGACGAATATATGTGCAGACCGGTGATTAGGAACTTTTATAAAAAAAAATTCTGAAAAACGAATAATAAACTTATTAACACTTATTTTACAATTTTCCCTCGAAAAAACGGCCGTTTCTCGAAAGCCATAATAGATGGCGAGTCGGCGGTAGTTCCATTCGATTTCTTAGGCCAAATTACGTAGAGGACATAACCCACAATGTTGTAAGTTTAAAACAAAGAGTCGATATGTTAGTGATCTTGTTATGTGCCCACTGAGGATTAAATTATTACAGCCACATCATGGTGGGGGGGTGTACTAGACCCCCATACAAAAATTTTAAACAAAAAGTACAGGAGACTTCAGTTATAGGGATTTTAAGAAAAATTTTATTTAATTTTTATCACGTGACAGGGGCCTTTTGAAATTATTTACATTTTAAACCTTCTAGAACAAATTTCCGTTCTGATTTTTACTATAAAAGAAAAACCAAATTTTGGGAATATTGAGTTCCCGCCGAGCATTCATAACATCAACGTCGGTTCTTCTCCAGAAACTAACTCGTCACCATTAAGCGTCGGCGTCGTTTAGCTTTGAACCTTCATACGTGTGTCATCCATCGCGAGTGCTTACCTTGTGCGTGTGTGTCTGCTGTGAAGTGTTTCTAATCTTAATCAAATACAACTCATACGTGTAATAACCAACGCGAGTGCTAACCTTGTGCGTGTGTGTTCGCTGTGAACTGCTTCTTACAAACTCGTCACCATTAAGCGTCGGCGTCGTTTAGCTTTGAACATTCATACGTGTATCATCATCTCGAGTGCTTACCTTGTGCTTGTGTGTTCGCTGTGAAGGGTATACAACATAACCCTACTTTAACTCATTCGTGTGTAAACCATCGCGAGTGTGAGGTGTTTATAACCTACCACTACACTTTACGAACCTTTCTATATATATACTCGTATTGACCGTGTGTGTCTGTAGTCAGGAATTTTTCTACAAATACTCGTATTGACCGTGTGTGTCCGTAGTCAGGAATTTTTCTACACATACTCGTATTGACCGTGTGTGTCCGTAGTCAGGAATTTTTCTACATATACGCGTATTGACCGTGTGTGTCCGTAGTCAAGACTTTTTCAATGAATACTCGTATTGGACGTGTGTGTCCGCTGCCGAGGATTTTTTCGAACTTTCAACAAGTACTACTGTGTATCTAGTGCGTGCTTCTTTAAACCAATACTTACGTCGTGTTAAGCCCTAGTGAGTCTTCTGTAACGCTCAGGATTATCAAAGCGAGACGTAACCTTACTCCAAGAGGGTAAGAGAACTATTTATTGGTTGTTGAATTAGAACATTGACATTGCCGCCTGGCATAAACTGTATCGCGATTGACTGATACTGTTACATTGGCTACTTATAGAATCAAAGAGCATTTATTTTATATTGTTAATGACTTATTGTATTAAACTGTTTATGTTGATGTGATGTGTAACTGAAGTAACCCGTCCAACTTTCAGGTGGTCAAGGCCAAATATACTAACATCAAACAGAGCTAGGAATTTATTCCAATATTTTTTACTAGTCCAGTCATTAATGGTGAACCCTTCCGGTTACACCGGTTGCAATTTATATAAAGCTCAAGTGCCAGTGCTATTATTTTTTAAGTTCACCTTAGACCTTCATTATAAGGTAAGTGCAAGTACTATAACTCCTTTGTTGATTAAGCAACACACCCTGAGATCAATCACATCAAGTACGACCCGGGATCGAGATCTAGTTAACACGCTGCCACTGGCGCCCAACAACTTTTTTTTAATATACAAATTTGTGGTGGTCACTTAACTAACCCCAGCCAGTATCCAGGCACCTTCGGGGAATTTTTCCAAACACTTTCAAATCTCGTACCCCTAAGGCGTTGTCAATCTGTGCAAATTTGTATCTAGTTTTTTCGAGACAAAGAACTTTAATGACTTTTGATTGAAATGAAATTTTGGAAATAGGAGTATTTGGGGTCGAGGGACACGATTTCGTGCTTAGTTTTTACCGATGACGCACGTGGAAGCCGTAAGGGGGTGATTTATAGCAAATAATACAAGTTTGTCCATTTTCTCCGCCCTTTATATATTCCAGCCTAGATTTTTTGACGAATGTATGTGCAGACCGGTGATTAGGAACTTTTATAAAGAATAAAATTTTCTGAAAAACGAATAATAAACTTATTAACACTTATTTTACAATTTTCCCTCGAAAAAACAGCCGTTTCTCGAAAACCATAATAGATGGCGAGTCGGCGGTAGTTCCATTCGATTTCTTAGGCCAAATTACGTAGAAAAGGACCATAACCCACAATGTTGTAAGTTCAAAACAAATAGTCGATATGTTAGTGATCTGTGCAAATTTGTATCTAGTTATTTCGAGACAAAGAACTTTAATGACTTTTGATTGAAATGAAATTTTGGAAATAGGGGTATTTGGGGTCGAGGGACACGAGTTCGTGCTTAGTTTTTACCGATGACGCACGTGGAAGCCGTAAGGGAGTGATTTATAGCAAATAATACAAGTTTGTCCATTTTCTCCGCCCTGTATATATTCCAGCCTAGATTTTTTGACGAATATATGTGCAGACCGGTGATTAGGAACTTTTATAAAGCATAAAATTTTCTGAAAAACGAATAATAAACTTATTAACACTTATTTTACAATTTTCCCTCGAAAAAACGGCCGTTTCTCGAAAACCATAATAGATGGCGAGTCGGCGGTAGTTCCATTCGATTTCTTAGGTCAAATTACGTAGAAAAGGACATAACCCACAATGTTGTAAGTTCAAAACAA
Source organism: Rhagium mordax (assembly GCA_963680705.1). Lineage (NCBI taxonomy): Eukaryota > Metazoa > Arthropoda > Insecta > Coleoptera > Cerambycidae > Rhagium > Rhagium mordax. Next base: position 42,380,309 of record OY796657.1, read on the forward strand.
AGAGTCGATATGTTAGTGATCTGTACAAATTTGTATCTAGTTTTTTCGAGATAAAAAACTTTAATGACTTTTGATTAAAATGAAATTTTGGAAATAGGGGTATTTGGGGTCGAGGGACACGATTTCGTGCTTAGTTTTTACCGATGACACACGTGGAAGCCGTAAGGGGGTGATTTATAACAAATAATACAAGTTTGTCCATTTTCTCCGCCCTGTATATATTCCAGCCTAGATTTTTTGACGAATATATGTGCAGACCGGTGATTAGGAACTTTTATAAAAAAACATTCTGAAAAACGAATAATAAACTTATTAACACTTATTTTACAATTTTCCTTCGAAAAAACGGCCGTTTCTCGAAAGCCATAATAGATGGCGAGTCGGCGGTAGTTCCATTCGATTTCTTAGGCCAAATTACGTAGAGAAGGACATAACCCACAATGTTGTAAGTTCAAAACAAAGAGTCGATATGTTAGTGATCTGTGCAAATTTGTATCTAGTTTTTTCGAGACAAAGAACTTTAATGACTTTTGATTGAAATGAAATTTTGGAAATAGGGGTATTTGGGGTTGAGGGACACGATTTCGTGCTTAGTTTTTACCGATGACGCACGTGGAAACCGTAAGGGGGTGATTTACAGCAAATAATACAAGTTTGTCCATTTTCTCCGCCCTGTATATATTCCAGCCTAGATTTTTTGACGAATATATGTGCAGACCGGTGATTAGGAACTTTTATAAAGCATAAAATTTTCTGAAAAACGAATAATAAACTTATTAACACTTATTTTACAATTTTCCCTCGAAAAAACGGCCGTTTCTCGAAAACCATAATAGATGGCGAGTCGGCGGTAGTTCCATTCGATTTCTTAGGTCAAATTACGTAGAAAAGGACATAACCCACAATGTTGTAAGTTCAAAACAAAGAGTCGATATGTTAGTGATCTGTACAAATTTGTATCTAGTTTTTTCGAGATAAAAAACTTTAATGACTTTTGATTAAAATGAAATTTTGGAAATAGGGGTATTTGGGGTCGAGGGACACGATTTCGTGCTTAGTTTTTACCGATGACACACGTGGAAGCCGTAAGGGGGTGATTTATAACAAATAATACAAGTTTGTCCATTTTCTCCGCCCTGTATATATTCCAGCCTAGATTTTTTGACGAATATATGTGCAGACCGGTGATTAGGAACTTTTATAAAAAAACATTCTGAAAAACGAATAATAAACTTATTAACACTTATTTTACAATTTTCCTTCGAAAAAACGGCCGTTTCTCGAAAGCCATAATAGATGGCGAGTCGGCGGTAGTTCCATTCGATTTCTTAGGCCAAATTACGTAGAGAAGGACATAACCCACAATGTTGTAAGTTCAAAACAAAGAGTCGATATGTTAGTGATCTGTGCAAATTTGTATCTAGTTTTTTCGAGACAAAGAACTTTAATGACTTTTGATTGAAATGAAATTTTGGAAATAGGGGTATTTGGGGTTGAGGGACACGATTTCGTGCTTAGTTTTTACCGATGACGCACGTGGAAACCGTAAGGGGGTGATTTACAGCAAATAATACAAGTTTGTCCATTTTCTCCGCCCTGTATATATTCCAGCCTAGATTTTTTGACGAATATATGTGCAGACCGGTGATTAGGAACTTTTATAAAAAAAAATTCTGAAAAACGAATAATAAACTTATTAACACTTATTTTACAATTTTCCCTCGAAAAAACGGCCGTTTCTCGAAAGCCATAATAGATGGCGAGTCGGCGGTAGTTCCATTCGATTTCTTAGGCCAAATTACGTAGAGAAGGACATAACCCACAATGTTGTAAGTTCAAAACAAAGAGTCGATATGTTAGTGATCTGTGCAAATTTGTATCTAGATTTTTCGAGACAAAGAACTTTAATGACTTTTGATTGAAATGAAATTTTGGAAATAGGAGTATTTGGGGTCGAGGGACACGATTTCGTGCTTAGTTTTACCGATGACGCAAGTGGAAGCCGTAAGGGGGTGATTTATAGCAAATAATACAAGTTTGTCCATTTTCTCCGCCCTTTATATATTCCAGCCTAGATTTTTTGACGAATGTATGTGCAGACCGGTGACTAGGAACTTTTATAAAGAATAAAATTTTCTGAAAAACGAATAATAAACTTATTAACACTTATTTTACAATTTTCCCTCGAAAAAACGTCGGTTTCTCGAAAACCATAATAGATGGCGAGTCGGCGGTAGTTCCATTCGATTTCTTAGCCCAAATTACGTAGAAAAGGACATAACCCACAATGTTGTAAGTTCAAAACAAAGAGTCGATATGTTAGTGATCTGTACAAATTTGTATCTAGTTTTTTCGAGATAAAAAACTTTAATGACTTTTGATTGAAATGAAATTTTGGAAATAGGGGTATTTGGGGTTAAGGGACACGATTTCGTGCTTAGTTTTTACCGATGACGCACGTGGAAGCCGTAAGGGGGTGATTTATAGCAAATAATACAAGTTTGTCCATTTTCCCCGCCCTGTATATATTCCAGCCTAGATTTTTTGACGAATATATGTGCAGACCGGTGATTAGGAACTTTTATAAAGAATAAAATTTTCTGGAAAACGAATAATAAACTTATTCACAGTTATTTTACAATTCTCCCTCGAAAAACGGCCGTTTCTCGAAAACCATAATAGATGGCGAGTCGGCGGTAGTTCCATTCGATTTCTTAGGCCAAATTACGTAGAGAAGGACATAACCCACAATGTTGTAAGTTCAAAACAAAGAGTCGATATGTTAGTGATCTGTGCAAATTTGTATCTAGTTATTTCGAGACATAGAACTTTAATGACTTTTGATTAAAATGAAATTTTGGAAATAGGGGTATTTGGGGTCGAGGGACACGATTTCGTGCTTAGTTTTTACCGATGACACACGTGGAAGCCGTAAGGGGGTGATTTATAGCAAATAATACAAGTTTGTCCATTTTCTCCGCCCTGTATATATTCCAGCCTAGATTTTTTGACGAATATATGTGCAGACCGGTGATTAGGAACTTTTATAAAAAAAAATTCTGAAAAACGACTAATAAACTTATTAACACTTATTTTACAATTTTCCCTCGAAAAAACGGCCGTTTCTCGAAAGCCATAATAGATGGCGAGTCGGCGGTAGTTCCATTCGATTTCTTAGGCCAAATTACGTAGAGAAGGACATAACCCACAATGTTGTAAGTTCAAAACAAAGAGTCGATATGTTAGTGATCTGTACAAATTTGTATCTAGTTTTTTCGAGATAAAAAACTTTAATGACTTTTGATTAAAATAAAATTTTGGAAATAGGGGTATTTGGGGTCGAGGGACACGATTTCGTGCTTAGTTTTTACCGATGACGCACGTGGAAGCCGTAAGGGGGTGATTTATAGCAAATAATACAAGTTTGTCCATTTTCTCCGCCCTGTATATATTCCAGCCAAGATTTTTTGACGAATATATGTGCAGACCGGTGATTAGGAACTTTTATAAAGAATAGAATTTTCTGAAAAACAAATATTAATAAACTTATTAACACTTATTTTACAATTTTCCCTCGAAAAAACGGCCGTTTCTCGAAAACCATAATAGATGGCGAGTCGACGGTAGTTCCATTCGATTTCTTAGGCCAAATTACGTAGAGAAGGACATAACCCACAATGTTGTAAGTTCAAAACAAAGAGTCGATATGTTAGTGATCTGTGCAAATTTGTATCTAGTTTTTTCGAGACAAAGAACTTTAATGACTTTTGATTGCAATGAAAGTTTGGAAATAGGAGTATTTGGGGTCGAGGGACACCATTTCGTGCTTAGTTTTTACCGATGACGCACGTGGAAACCGTAAGGGGGTGATTTATAGCAAATAATACAAGTTTGTCCATTTTCTCCGCCCTGTATATATTCCAGCCAAGATTTTTTGACGAATATATGTGCAGACCGGTGATTAGGAACTTTTATAAAGAATAACATTTTCTGAAAAACGAATAATAAACTTATTAACACTTATTTTACAATTTTCCCTCGAAAAAACGGCCGTTTCTCGAAAACCATAATAGATGGCGAGTCGGCGGTAGTTCCATTCGATTTCTTAGGTCAAATTACGTAGAAAAGGACATAACCCGCAATGTTGTAAGTTCAAAACAAAGAGTCGATATGTTAGTGATCTGTACAAATTTGTATCTAGTTTTTTCGAGATAAAAAACTTTAATGACTTTTGATTAAAATGAAATTTTGGAAATAGGGGTATTTGGGGTCGAGGGACACGATTTCGTGCTTAGTTTTTACCGATGACACACGTGGAAGCCGTAAGGGGGTGATTTATAGCAAATAATACAAGTTTGTCCATTTTCTCCGCCCTGTATATATTCCAGCCTAGATTTTTTGACGAATATATGTGCAGACCGGTGATTAGGAACTTTTATAAAAAAAATTCTGAAAAACGAATAATAAACTTATTAACACTTATTTTACAATTTTCCCTCGAAAAAACGGCCGTTTCTCGAAAACCATAATAGATGGCGAGTCGGCGGTAGTTCCATTCGATTTCTTAGGTCAAATTACGTAGAAAAGGACATAACCCACAATGTTGTAAGTTCAAAACAAAGAGTCGATATGTTAGTGATCTGTGCAAATTTGTATCTAGTTTTTTCGAGACAATGAACTTTAATGACTTTTGATTGAAATGAAATTTTGGAAATAGGGGTATTTGGGGTCGAGGGACCCGATTTCGTGCTTAGTTTTTACCGATGACGCACGTGGAAGCCGTAAGGGGGTGATTTATAGCAAATAATAAAAGTTTGTCCATTTTCTCCGCCCAGTATATATTCCAGCCTAGATTTCTTGACGAATATATGTGCACCGGTGATTAGGAACTTTTATAAAGAATAACATTTTCTGAAAAACGAATAATAAACTTATTAACACTTATTTTACAATTTTCCCTCGAAAAAACGGCCGTTTCTCGAAAACCATAATAGATGGCGAGTCGGCGGTAGTTCCATTCGATTTCTTAGGTCAAATTACGTAGAAAAGGACATAACCCACAATGTTGTAAGTTCAAAACAAAGAGTCGATATGTTAGTGATCTGTGCAAATTTGTATCTAGTTTTTTCGAGACAATGAACTTTAATGACTTTTGATTGAAATGAAATTTTGGAAATAGGAGTATTTGGGGTCGAGGAACCCGATTTCGTGCTTAGTTTTTACCGATGACGCACGTGGAAGCCGTAAGGGGGTGATTTATAGCAAATAATAAAAGTTTGTCCATTTTCTCCGCCCAGTATATATTCCAGCCTAGATTTCTTGACGAATATATGTGCAGACCGGTGATTAGGAACTTTTATAAAGAATAACATTTTCTGAAAAACGAATAATAAACTTATTAACACTTATTTTACAATTTTCCCTCGAAAAAACGGCCGTTTCTCGAAAACCATAATAGATGGCGAGTCGGCGGTAGTTCCATTCGATTTCTTAGGTCAATTTACGTAGAAAAGGACATAACCCACAATGTTGTAAGTTCAAAACAAAGAGTCGATATGTTAGTGATCTGTACAAATTTGTATCTAGTTTTTTCGAGATAAAAAACTTTAATGACTTTTGATTAAAATGAAATTTTGGAAATAGGGGTATTTGGGGTCGAGGGACACGATTTCGTGCTTAGTTTTTACCGATGACGCACGTGGAAGCCGTAAGGGGGTGATTTATAGCAAATAATACAAGTTTGTCCATTCTCTCCGTCCTGTATATATTCCAGCCTGGATTTTTTGACGAATATATGTGCAGACCGGTGATTAGGAACTTTTATAAAAAAAATTCTGAAAAACGAATAATAAACTTATTAACACTTATTTTACAATTTTCCCTCGAAAAAACGGCCGTTTCTCGAAAGCCATAATAGATGGCGACTCGGCGGTAGTTCCATTCGATTTCTTAGGCCAAATTACGTAGAGAAGGACATAACCCACAATGTTGTAAGTTCAAAACAAAGAGTCGATATGTTAGTGATCTGTGCAAATTTGTATCTAGTTTTTTCGAGACAAAGAACTTTAATGACTTTTGATTGAAATGAAATTTTGGAAATAGGGGTATTTGGGGTCGAGGGACACGATTTCGTGCTTAGTTTTTACCGATGACGCACGTGGAAGCCGTAAGGGGGTGATTTATAGCAAATAATACAAGTTTGTCCATTTTCTCCGCCCTGTATATATTCCAGCCAAGATTTTTTGACGAATATATGTGCAGACCGGTGATTAGGAACTTTTATAAAGAATAGAATTTTCTGAAAAACAAATATTAATAAACTTATTAACACTTATTTTACAATTTTCCCTCGAAAAAGCGGCCGTTTCTCGAAAACCATAATAGATGGCGAGTCGACGGTAGTTCCATTCGATTTCTTAGGCCAAATTACGTAGAAAAGGACATAACCCACAATGTTGTAAGTTCAAAACAAAGAGTCGATATGTTAGTGATCTGTACAAATTTGTATCTAGTTTTTTCGAGATAAAGAACTTTAATGACATTTGATTTTAATGAAATTTTGGAAATAGGGGTATTTGGGGTTGAGGGACACGATTTCGTGCTTAGTTTTTACCGATGACGCACGTGGAAGCCGTAAGGGGGTGATTTATAGCAAATAATACAAGTTTGTCCATTTTCTCCGCCCTGTATATATTCCAGCCTAGATTTTTTGACGAACATATGTGCAGACCGGTGATTAGGAAATTTTATAAAGAATAAAATTTTCTGAAAAACGAATAATAAACTTATTAACACTTATTTTACAATTTTCCCTCGAAAAAAACGGCCGTTTCTCAAAAACCATAATAGATGGCGAGTCGGCGGTAGTTCCATTCGATTTCTTAGGTCAAATTACGTAGAAAAGGACATAACCCACAATGTTGTAAGTTCAAAACAAAGAGTCGATATGTTAGTGATCTGTGCAAATTTGTATCTAGTTTTTTCGAGACAATGAACTTTAATGACTTTTGATTGAAATGAAATTTTGGAAATAGGGGTATTTGGGGTCGAGGGACTCGATTTCGTGCTTAGTTTTTACCGATGACGCACGTGGAAGCCGTAAGGGGGTGATTTATAGCAAATAATAAAAGTTTGTCCATTTTCTCCGCCCAGTATATATTCCAGCCTAGATTTCTTGACGAATATATGTGCAGACCGGTGATTAGGAACTTTTATAAAGAATAACATTTTCTGAAAAACGAATAATAAACTTATTAACACTTATTTTACAATTTTCCCTCGAAAAAAACGGCCGTTTCTCGAAAACCATAATAGATGGCGAGTCGGCGGTAGTTCCATTCGATTTCTTAGGCCAAATTACGTAGAGAAGGACATAACCCACAATGTTGTAAGTTCAAAACAAAGAGTCGATATGTTAGTGATCTGTGCAAATTTGTATCTAGTTTTTTCGAGACAAAGAACTTTAATGACTTTTGATTGAAATGAAATTTTGGAAATAGGGGTATTTAGGGTTGAGGGACACGATTTCGTGCTTAGTTTTTACCGATGACGCACGTGGAAGCCGAAAGGGGGTGATTTACAGCAAATAATACAAGTTTGTCCATTTTCTCCGCCCTGTATATATTCCAGCCTAGATTTTTTGACGAATATATGTGCAGACCGGTGATTAGGAACTTTTATAAAGAATAAAATTTTCTGAAAACCGAATAATAAACTTATTAACACTTATTTTACAATTTTCCCTCGAAAAAACGGCCGTTTCTCGAAAACCATAATAGATGGCGAGTCGGCGGTAGTTCCATTCGATTTCTTATGCCAAATTACGTAGAGAAGGACATAACCCACAATGTTGTAAGTTCAAAACAAAGAGTCGATATGTTAGTGATCTGTGCAAATTTGTATCTAGTTTTTTCGAGACAATGAACTTTAATGACTTTTGATTGAAATGAAATTTTGGAAATAGGGGTATTTGGGGTCGAGGGACCCGATTTCGTGCTTAGTTTTTACCGATGACGCACGTGGAAGCCGTAAGGGGGTGATTTATAGCAAATAATAAAAGTTTGTCCATTTTCTCCGCCCAGTATATATTCCAGCCTAGATTTCTTGACGAATATATGTGCAGACCGGTGATTAGGAACTTTTATAAAGAATAACATTTTCTGAAAAACGAATAATAAACTTATTAACACTTATTTTACAATTTTCCCTCGAAAAAAACGGCCGTTTCTCAAAAACCATAATAGATGGCGAGTCGGCGGTAGTTCCATTCGATTTCTTAGGTCAAATTACGTAGAAAAGGACATAACCCACAATGTTGTAAGTTCAAAACAAAGAGTCGATATGTTAGTGATCTGTGCAAATTTGTATCTAGTTTTTTCGAGACAATGAACTTTAATGACTTTTGATTGAAATGAAATTTTGGAAATAGGGGTATTTGGGGTCGAGGGACTCGATTTCGTGCTTAGTTTTTACCGATGACGCACGTGGAAGCCGTAAGGGGGTGATTTATAGCAAATAATAAAAGTTTGTCCATTTTCTCCGCCCAGTATATATTCCAGCCTAGATTTCTTGACGAATATATGTGCAGACCGGTGATTAGGAACTTTTATAAAGAATAACATTTTCTGAAAAACGAATAATAAACTTATTAACACTTATTTTACAATTTTCCCTCGAAAAAAACGGCCGTTTCTCGAAAACCATAATAGATGGCGAGTCGGCGGTAGTTCCATTCGATTTCTTAGGCCAAATTACGTAGAGAAGGACATAACCCACAATGTTGTAAGTTCAAAACAAAGAGTCGATATGTTAGTGATCTGTGCAAATTTGTATCTAGTTTTTTCGAGACAAAGAACTTTAATGACTTTTGATTGAAATGAAATTTTGGAAATAGGGGTATTTAGGGTTGAGGGACACGATTTCGTGCTTAGTTTTTACCGATGACGCACGTGGAAGCCGAAAGGGGGTGATTTACAGCAAATAATACAAGTTTGTCCATTTTCTCCGCCCTGTATATATTCCAGCCTAGATTTTTTGACGAATATATGTGCAGACCGGTGATTAGGAACTTTTATAAAGAATAAAATTTTCTGAAAACCGAATAATAAACTTATTAACACTTATTTTACAATTTTCCCTCGAAAAAACGGCCGTTTCTCGAAAACCATAATAGATGGCGAGTCGGCGGTAGTTCCATTCGATTTCTTATGCCAAATTACGTAGAGAAGGACATAACCCACAATGTTGTAAGTTCAAAACAAAGAGTCGATATGTTAGTGATCTGTGCAAATTTGTATCTAGTTTTTTCGAGACAATGAACTTTAATGACTTTTGATTGAAATGAAATTTTGGAAATAGGGGTATTTGGGGTCGAGGGACCCGATTTCGTGCTTAGTTTTTACCGATGACGCACGTGGAAGCCGTAAGGGGGTGATTTATAGCAAATAATAAAAGTTTGTCCATTTTCTCCGCCCAGTATATATTCCAGCCTAGATTTCTTGACGAATATATGTGCAGACCGGTGATTAGGAACTTTTATAAAGAATAACATTTTCTGAAAAACGAATAATAAACTTATTAACACTTATTTTACAATTTTCCCTCGAAAAAAACGGCCGTTTCTCGAAAACCATAATAGATGGCGAGTCGGCGGTAGTTCCATTCGATTTCTTAGGCCAAATTACGTAGAGAAGGACATAACCCACAATGTTGTAAGTTCAAAACAAAGAGTCGATATGTTAGTGATCTGTGCAAATTTGTATCTAGTTTTTTCGAGACAAAGAACTTTAATGACTTTTGATTGAAATGAAATTTTGGAAATAGGGGTATTTAGGGTTGAGGGACACGATTTCGTGCTTAGTTTTTACCGATGACGCACGTGGAAGCCGTAAGGGGGTGATTTACAGCAAATAATACAAGTTTGTCCATTTTCTCCGCCCTGTATATATTCCAGCCTAGATTTTTTGACGAATATATGTGCAGACCGGTGATTAGGAACTTTTATAAAGAATAAAATTTTCTGAAAACCGAATAATAAACTTATTAACACTTATTTTACAATTTTCCCTCGAAAAAACGGCCGTTTCTCGAAAACCATAATAGATGGCGAGTCGGCGGTAGTTCCATTCGATTTCTTATGCCAAATTACGTAGAGAAGGACATAACCCACAATGTTGTAAGTTCAAAACAAAGAGTCGATATGTTAGTGATCTGTGCAAATTTGTATCTAGTTTTTTCGAGACAAAGAACTTTAATGACTTTTGATTGAAATGAAATTTTGGAAATAGGGATATTTCGGGTCGAGGGACACGATTTCGTGCTTAGTTTTTACCGAAGACGCACGTGGAAGCGTGATTTATAGCAAATAATACAAGTTTGTCCATTTTCTCCGCCCTGTATATATTCCAGCCTAGATTTTTTGACGAATATATGTGCAGACCGGTGATTAGGAACTTTTATAAAGAATAAAATTTTCTGAAAAACGAATAATAAACTTATTAACACTTTTTTACCATCTTCTACTCCAGCTTAGATTTGTTGACAGATATATGTGCATAGCGGTGATTAGAAACTTTTATGCGGAATAAAATTTTCTGAGAAACAAATAATAAACTTTTTAATTCATATTTAACAATTTTCTCTCGAAAAATCGGCCGTATCTCGAAGACCGTTATAGATGGCGAGTCGGCGTAAGTACCGATCGAGTTTTTAGACCAATTTACGTAGAAAATTAACCCCCATAATGGTTTAGGTTCTAAACAACAAGTCGATATAATAGTGATTTGTAACGACCCCAAACTGTACCATATAGGTTGAAAAGTTTATACGTATAAAAGTTTATACGTATAAACTGTGACCCCAAAAGGACGCCCGCGTATATATATATATATATATATATATATATATATATATATATATATATATATATATATATATATATATATATATATATATATATATATATATATATATATATATATATATATATATATATATATATATATATATATATATATATATATATATATATATAGATATATATATATATATATATATATATATATATATATATATATATATATATATATATATATATATATATATATATATATATATATATATATATATATATATATATATATATATATATATATATATATATATATATATATATATATATATATATATATATATATATATATATATATATATATATATATATATATATATATATATATATATATATATATATATATATATATATATATATATATATATATATATATATATATATATATATATTCAATAAACTTACTACTACTACTACATATGGCAAATCAACAGTGCGGTGTACGCTGCTGCTCAGCAGCTTGTCCCACAACAGCGCCTGGCAAGCGCAGTTGATAGGGTCGAGAAAGCTAAGCGGCGCGTACAGAAGATCGAAGCTAAAATTCGATCAGTAAGGCAACACGCTTCTCGAATCCAGAGTGTGGTGGATTATATAGTCGCAGGTAGACCATATACACCGAAGGTCCGGGAGTGGCAGCCGGACTGAGACGCCAACACCACACTCTAAATCGCACAGTGCTGCAAACCATCAAGCAGCATTGTCTATCCTATCTAGACAATAGGATTTGAGCGCTTATGGCTATTAAGAAAACTTTGGTCAGGCGAATGCGGAGTTTGGAACAAAACAAATTGTTCAAACAAACCCGTCTCGCCTGTTCCAAGAGCCACAGCGTGTTGTCGAAAATCCGCCGACTGTTGATAATGTCGAAGATTTCTGGAAAGGAATCTACGAGGTCGCGAGTCCATTCGATAATGACACTCCAGCTATAGCACACTTCGAGGCTCTCTGTCGTAGAGTCTTAGAAGAGCCAGACGAAGTGTGCCCGACAATCAGTACGGAAGAGGTTCAACAAGCACTTGTTGGAACCAAGAACTTCGCTGCCCCGGGTCCAGATGGTATAAACAACTGGTGGTGGAAGAAGTTTCCTTCGAACCACCGCCATCTGGCCCGAGTTTTCAACTCATGGTTGAACGAGGGGCAGCAAATTCCGGACTGGTTTGTCGAGGGGCGAACTGTGCTAATCCCCAAAAAGGGGGATCTTCTGACCCAAAAAATTATAGACCGATTACCTGCCTCAACTCCTGCTACAAGTTATTTACTCGTATCTTGTATACCAGGATGTTGAGGTCTGTTGATCCGGTCTACCAACAGATAAACGAAGAGCGTGGTGCCAAGAAGGGCCTGGCAGGTTGCAAGGAAAACCTGCTGATAGACCGCTGTATTACACAGGATTCTGTGCAATACAAGCGAAATCTATCAATGGCCTGGATTGATTATCGCAAGGCATTTGATACAACATCCCATGAGCTTTTGTTACACTTGCTCGGATGTTTTGCGGTACCAGCACCACTAGTGAGATGCATTGAACAACTGTTGCCGCTCTGGAGAACTCGCTTCACCATAACATCCGGTGCCGAGCGAGTTTCGACAGAGTTGGTGACATTTAAGAGAGGGGTGTTTCAGGGTGACTCTTTGAGTCCGCTCCTCTTCTGTATCTCACTGCTGCCGCTATCTGTTGGACTCCGCCAAACCCGCGGGTATCAGTGTGGGCCACCCAGCAACCGGAGGCATAAGGTCACCCATCTATTTTATATGGATGACCTTAAACTCTATACCTCCGGAGAACGAGAACTTCAAAATGCTCTCAGGGTGGTCGAGGGTCGAAGATGCGCAGCTCGCAGACGGAAGCATCCTACGACATTTGGATGCCGGAGAGACCTACACATACCTGGATGTGGAACAACGCCACATCCAGGATGTGAACCAAATAAAGGATTCTCTCCGTGGCAAGTACAGACACCGACTCCGAAAGATTTGGTCTTCGGGGGAGAACAAGGTGTCTGCCACTAATATGCTTACCGTTCCGATTCTGCTCTACTCCTTTGGAGTAGTTAAATGGCGAGTAGATGAGCTGCGCCAATTAGACAGGGATACCCGCAAGATGATGAATATCCATAGGAGTATTCATCCTAGATCGTCCGTTCCTCGTGTGTACCTCCCACGTCAACGGGGGGGAGGGGGGGGGGGGCGAGGACTCTTGAGTCTGGAGTGTATGCATGGCAGAGTAGCAGAGTATGGCATGCAACATCCTCAGGAGCTCGGATGCACTCCTACGGTTAGTGAGAGATCACGAAACTGTAGGAGTTGGCGCATTATTCTTTAAGGCAGCACAGAGGGCCGCAGATGAATTCGGTCCCGTGTTCGACTGCAGGCGAGGAGGCTGGCGAGGTGCTGATGTAGAGACAGTTACTGAGCTTCCGTCGAATCGTCTGACAGCCCAAATTAAAGCTGCCGAACAGAGGAATCTTTTCAGGCAGTACGTCGATAAACCCCTGCACGGTGTTTTCTTTAACAACATAGAAGCACTGGGTTTATCGACAGAGCTGACCTTCGCATTCTTAAGGTCAGCGGGGCTGAAGTCGGAGACCGAGGTATTTATTGTGGTCTGCCAAGATGGTGTTATTAACACATTGGTCTATCGGAGTCGCGTGATGGGTGTAGACGTTCCTGATATCAACTGCAGGACCTGCCGTCAGGCGCCGGAGTCGCTCATGCATCTATTATCTGCATGTCCGATTTATGTGACTTCGGCCTAATAAAATAAAATGTAGACTTATACAACATAAATTTTTTAAGACTAACACATTTAGATATTTTGAATTTTTAAGAACTTCTTCAAATGACATTATATAAGTAGCAATATAAACACTAATATGATAGGTGCTAGTTATTAAAATTATCAGAAGAATATTTTTTTATTATTTAGCACATCTACATAATATATGAACTTGTACACGTAGTTACATACACCCATACGCACACATGCACAGGAATTAACTGATTATTTTTTAGATCTATGATATCATTAATTAGACGCCTTGGTTGTTTAAGTATATAATCTTTTAGTATTTTTTTAAAAGAATATTTGTTGCTTTTATTTTGTATCTCACTAGGTAAAGTGTTGTACGCCCTTGGAGCTAAAAAGGTATAGGACCTATGCCCGATAGTTTTTGTCATGAGAGGAATTGTATACATATTTTTTTTTCTAGTACCATACGTGTCAGAGGGTAAATTTCCTATATTTTTAACAAGATGGTAGTTTATATTTGTATTATAGTAATATAGTTGTCTAATATCGAATAACCTTGCTTCCGTGTATAATAGATCTGAGGGGTACATCGGGTCCCTAGATAGCATTATTTTTAAAAATCTTTTTTGGAGGATTTCTAAAGGTATTAAATGAGTTTTAACAACACCACCCCATGCAAGTATACAATAATTTAGATGACTTTCCACAAGAGAATGATAAAGTATTTTTAATTGGTTGAAATCTAGAATATTTTTTAAGTACCTGAATTTATATGTAACAGTTTGCAGTTTTTTTATAATATAATTTATGTGTATATCCCATCTTAAATGCGAATCTATAAAAATGAAAGAATAAATTATTATTTTCAATTCAAGTTTACAAATGTGAAATTGTTACAACTTTTATTTATTAAAAATCATGATTAATATCCAAGTTTATTTCATATTATGTCAAATACGTTATAATTAAAAGTGCAGGTAAACACCATGATAATAAGCACGAGCTATATATAAATCGTAGATTTTCAATTTGTGGTGTTTGATTTCAAGATTAGATATTATTTAGAAACGGCAAAAAATATCCAATTAATCTACTTTATATTTAAAATTCGCGCCAAGATTTTTACTTGATGACGTAGTCCTAGCGGTAGTCAAAATGTGCGCCGTGACAAACCATCTTATCTCAACCATGGTTATGCCATAGGTATTTTAATTTGTCATCCCATATCCCTTTTATGTAGTGTGTGGGTACCTTTATTATTGATTGTAAGTACTATCAGCCACAGAGATATCGGAAGCGAATTTTGGATCACCGTGTATACTAGAAGTATATTAGATGAATGAATGCTCCTAATATGATTACGGGATCAAATCAAATATGCTAGATCCAGAAAACAATTAAATTTGATCGTGATCTGATTTCCTCGAGGGAGAGCTGCTAGATAAACGTATTCCCCAACAGATGTGTTAATTGTGTTTATTTGTAGACATAAACAGTCTGGTGCATTTTTATCTCTCTCATCAGTGTTATTCTGTAAGCCATTGAAAAGTTCCCAATATTGAATAGATATGACTGATGGTCGAGATGATAGAGTACCTGCCTCTCACCCAAAAGTCCCGGGTTCGAATCCCGGTCATGGCAATGGAAAATACTGTGAGGGGGATTTTTTCATTACACACGGATATTGGATGTGTGTCCCTTGTCTTTAAATGTGTAGCCCCCTCCCGCACAAGGCTCAGCCTTCTGGGATAAAGGGGGTCGTAATTATTTATGGTGGAATTATTTATTATTATTAATTATTATAATTATTCCAATTTATGTTTCAATCACATTTCCAAGGGTGTTTCCAATATTGAGAAATTTTGCAATTCTGTAAACCATATTGGGAACATTCAATCTTAGTCACTAAATTTTAAACGGTTAGTACAATTATTGACAAATAGTGTGTAATAAATTTGAAAGAAGAAGAAGATTAACCTCACTTTGTTGTTTTTGCGCCATTCTGCGGTGGTATTTTGAATTGTGATTTGTGGTCGAGAAAATTTGGTGATATGGCCCCTGCTAATAGAACAAGTCCATAGCAATTTGCCATATATGTTCGTTATTTAAAACAGTATCCTCTTCTACGTACGAACGGGCAAATTCACGTCTTTGGTTGGCCCAGATGAATTAAAAATAATTTGGGGCGACAATTACAATTATCGTGCATTTGAAGTATTTATTGTTTGATTAATTTAGAAATATTTTATTTTTAATTTATCACATTGTTTTGAATACTCACACTTCAATTATATGTTCGACTGAATTTATAATGAAAATAAATTGTCTATTCATTATGAATTACAAACGCCTTCTATCGTTGCACAAATTTGTTATTCAAAATAAACGTTTGAGGTTATGTTCTATTGGAAACTTAATAACAAGAGCAAAAATCGGTTGTTAAGATTTTCAAGATATTGCTTTGTTCGCGGTAGCAATCCTGAACATATCCTGAATTAATACTGAACTCATCTCGAACATTTCAAATGCGCATGCGAATTTCTGAATCTTCTCGAATTTTAACTAATCCGCGAACGTTTTATGAACGTATTCTGTGTTCAGTTCTGCTCTTGGTATCTAAAAATATAACATACACTTAAAAATATCCTATAACATGCATTATAATGTGCTCACCTTGATAAATATCGCGTTAAAGATAAAAGGAAGGATTAAGGAAATTAAACAAATAAAATAGTATAACATAACCCCACAAACACTGACAGGCCAACAACATAAATAACATAATACTGCGATACGCATGCGTCGGATTGGAAATTCTGGCCAGTGTCCGGGGATGCATTGGACACATTCCGAACAAGTTCAAAATTATAAATCTGTGCTCCGCGAACGCAAAATTTTTAATCCCTAACTTGCATTCTGTGCACCGCGAACGCCCAGTTTCAAACTGCGCATGAATCTGATGTCTGAATACGTTCGGGATTGCTACCGCGAACAAAGCTGATTCAATAAATTGAATTCATTGTGGTTACAGAATACGAAAATGACAAGGTCATTGGAATCTTTCCAATTATTGGAAAATATCCAATATTGAATACTTTTCAATGGCTTACAGAATAACACTGCATATCACCAAATTTTCGCGACCACAAATCACAATTCAAAATACACCGCAGAATGGCGCAAAAACAACAAAAGTGAGGTTAACCTTCGTCTCCTTTCAAATTTATTACGCACTATTTGTCAATAATTGTACTAACCGTTTTAAATTTAGTGACTAAGATTGAGGGCATTTACGATAATTGGAGCGGGTAATGTATCCTGGTACATTGCGGTAATCAGCTGTTTTATGTCAATACATCTACCGAGCTAAGAATTACCGAACGCAAAATTTCAAATGTAACCTAAAGCATCACTTGACTAATTAATAAATAATTGAAAATTGAATTACTTTTTTATTTTATGCTTATTCATAAGTCCATACTGCTCGACATGTCAAAATGGAAAGTAAAAAAACATTTATATGTATTGCATATTTAGGTATACCTACTTACTTACTTAATTCATTATACATATACATAAATGTTTCCGTCTTCATCTAAAATTACTTCATTATTTTCTCAAATACTCACAAAATGTCAACAATTAAGTTTTTTTAATCATATTTTAAGATTATACCGCATTTACCAACCGATGTAGTCGATCCATAAATTTTGGATCGGGTAGATGTAGCGAATACATTCGATACATTTACCGAACGCGGTTCGGTAGATATGTTCTTATTTTCGAACGCTCTGATACATTGCGGTATGTAGCGCTCCAATTATCGTAAATGCCTTGAATGTTCCCAATATGGTTTACAGAATTGCAAAATTTCTCAATATTGGAAACACCCTTGGAAATGTGATTGAAACATAAATTGATATCTATTCAATATTGGGAACTTTTCAATGGCTTACAGAATAACACTGAATTAGTCACTAAATTTAAAACGGTTAGTACAATTATAGACAAATAGTGCGTAATAAACTTGAAAGAAGAAGAAGATTAACCTCACTTTTGTTGTTTTTGCGCCATTCTGCGGTATACTTTGAATTGTAATTTGTGGTCGCGAAAATTTGGTGATATGGCCCCTGCTGAAAGAACAAGTCCATAGCAATTTGCCATATATGATCGTTATTTAAAACAGTATCCTCTTCTACGTACACGAACGGGCAAATTCACGTCTTTGGTTGGCCCAGATGATTAAAAATAATTTGGGGCGACAATTACAATTATCGTGCATTTGAAGTATTTATTGTTTGATTAATTTAAAAATATTTTATTTTTAAATTATCACATTGTTTTGAATACTTACACTTTAATTATATTTTCGACTGCATTTATAATGAAAATAAATCGTCTATTCATTATGAATTACAAACGCCTTTTATCGTTGCACAAATCAAACGTTTGAGGTTATGTTCTATTGGAAACTGGTGGATTTATGCAGGCGTAATTTAAATTTAATTTAGATTTAAGAAAAGTTAAATCTGTACAATTCAATCAGTGTTATTGTAAGCCATTGAAAAGTTCCCAATATTGAATAGATTCCAATTTATGTTTAAATCGCATTTCCAAGGGTTTTTCCAATATTGAGAAACTTTGCATATTGGGAACATTCAATCTTAGTCACTAAATTTAAAACGGTTAGTACAATTATTGACAAATAGTGCGTAATAAATTTGAAAGAAGAAGATTAACCTCACTTTTGTTGTTTTGCGCCATTCTGCGGTGTATTTTGAATTGTGATTTGTGGTCGCGAAAATTTGGTGATATGGGCCCTGCTGAAAGAACAAGTCCAAAGCAATTTGCCATATATGTTCGTTATTTAAAACAAGTATCTTCTTCTACGAACGGGCAAATTCACGTCTTTGGTTGGCCCAGATGAATTAAAAATAATTTGGGGCAATTACAATTATCGTGCATTTGAAGTATTTATTGTTTGATTAATTTAGAAATATTTTATTTTTAAATTATCACATTGTTTTGAATACTCACACTTTAATTATATTTTCGACTGCATTTATAATGAAAATAAATCGTCTATTCATTATGAATTACAAACGCCTTTTATCGTTGCACAAATCAGTTATTCAAAATAAACGTTTGAGGTTATGTTCTATTGGAATCTTAATAACAAGAGCAAAAATCGGCTGTTAAGATTTTCAAGATATTAGGGCTTTTCTTTTGGATAACTATAGTTATGGTTATTGAGTAGTTATAACCCAAGGTTCTAACCAGTGAGAGCAATCGAATGATATGGTTAAAACAACATAACCTAACTAAACGTTTCAAGTTCAAAAATCAAAACAGTAAACACCAATTTATAAAGCATTAATAACTGTGATAATAATTGATTACATAATGAAACCGGAAGGAGAAATATTATTTGCAATGTCCCCTATTAGACGATTTAAATTCATTTAACTTGGGCTTTGTTAACAATATAATAGCAATAACCATTTTTCAATATTGGGGTCAGCAAATAACAGATAATTATAAATAAAGGGATTCGAGAGGATCGCATCAAGATTATTATGAATCGTGGATAGAAAAGTACCTACATATGTTTTGATTTTTATACTACTTTTAGAATGGAAAGAAATACCTACTTTTTTAAAACCGACTGAATATATTTTACCTACGACCACTACTGTAAGTACTTAAAAACACACCGTCTGCGATCAATGTAAGATTCCTATTACGCACGGTAAAAAAATCGCACAACTTAGTAAAAAAATCGCACAATTCGTACAGTTTTCCTAGCAACCGCCTAGCAACGGTCAATACAAACAAACTTATTCTCTAAAAATTATTAAAAATGACAAGTGCAATACTTAATTTTCTAACGCTGTCAAAACTGACATAAGCGATAAATAATAAAAATCATGGTTGAGATAAAACATGGTTAGTTTTATCTCGGCTCGATTTTCGTACTGTACTGCGCAAGTAGAAAAACTTGTTGAGTGCCACTAAATAGCTATATGTTTTCTGCAAAGTTGGAACTGTCAACTGTCAAATAACAAATTGTCAAATCTGCAAGAATGTTAAGTTTGGTTATTTGAATTTATTAATTTAGTCTGGTGGTATCAGTTTTAATTGAAAAATGCACAAAGGTCATGCAGGACTCCTTTAACCACGGCGAGAAATTGAAGAGGATCAAATCTTTGACAATGTAGCAAAATAAAGATGCTTGCCACTCTTGCCAGCTATGCTATTCATTCTCTCATTTGGACAAGAACTTACTTACATTTATCTTTGTCTACGAGAAATCAACAGAAAAATACAAGATAACTGTAGAAAAACAAACAAGATCACAAAATTTACAGGATTCAAAAAATAGTTATATTATGCTTTATATTATGTATAATAATAAATGTCGGATGACAGTTCGTCTGATGAAAACACTTATGTATTAAAGAAATACCCCAAAACTAATACACCTCTTGCGCTGAAAACATTTAATATACCATCAAAAGACATACGCGATGCAGGACCGTCGAAAGATAATAAATCAAATAAATTTGAAAAAAGGTTTGATGTTGACAGTGACAATAAAATTCAGGAAAAAAAAGTAAATAAATGCAGACTCTGTGAAAAACAATTTCAATCTAGAAGGGGATTTAATATTCATGTGACCAAATGCCATCTTAAAGATAGCCTGAACGAAAGTGAAGCCGAAAAAGCTACAATCAGACAAAGCTGTTATTACAATCGTGAAGAGGAGATATCCAATGTCAATAAGCCTAGATCTTTGTCTAATCCTAATCAAAATCAAGAAAAATGTCATTTATGTAGTCAAAATTTTAAAAGTCAACGAGGGGTAAATACCCATATAAGAAAGTCTCATCCTGAAACGTACCGAAAGAAAATTTTAAAGAGTGATCGAAATATAAATGATGATGAAAAAATTAATGTGAACAATATGGATGCGAATATTGAGCCCAATAATGAAGAGGACTTCATGCCAAATTCAAAAATGAAGAAACTACAAGAAGACATTGTAATTTGGGAAGAAAAATTTAAAGTAATCTTTACATCCGAAGATAAATTTAGCGATGAAGTAGAGGCATTTAGTAATTTTCTTTTTAATGCATTGGATTATCTCCCTGGACCCAAACACCCAGCCAGAAAATTCTATGAAGCCCGTAAAATAAAAGGGTATAAAAGGAATGACACAGTTTACAAAAATTCTAAGAATCCACAAAAAACATCTAAACGTGAAGCGGAAAGACGGAGAAGTGAATACCAATACCAAGTAACTCAATATTATTATTATAACCAACGAAGGAAAGCAGTTAGAAGAATTTTTGATAATGGAAAGAGACAAACATGTAAAATAAATACGAATGTCATATTTGACTTTTTCAAGACAAGATTTGAAGAAAGTAATGATTCCTGTCAACTAAATTATCCTACAAGATTAGCTGATGATGAGATTAGACTACTTAATAGTTCATATAAACCTGAAATAAGCGATGATGAAGTTACTAATGCTATTAAAGCAATCAAAATTGATACAGCAGCTGGTCCTGATAGGGTTATTATGAGATGTATAAAATTTGATTGTAAAATTATTCAAATTATTGCTAAAATTGGTACAATTATGATTCAGACGGGCTTTGTTCCTAAAAGTTTCAGATTGGCACGAACTATTCTAATTTATAAAAAAGATGATCCCAATGATTTAAACAATTGGAGACCCATTTCTATTTGTTCTTTATTAAGACGAATCATTGAAAAGGTTATTGAAAAACAAATCAGGAAATTTATAATAATTAATGAAAATCAAAGAGGTTTTATGCACCTACCGGGATGCCATATAAATAATGCTATTATTGAAAGTATACTAAAAAAGTCAAAAGTTTTAAAGGAATGCGTATCCTTAATCTTCTTAGACATAAATAAAGCTTATGATTCTATTGGACATGACCATTTGAGAAAAGTAATTAAGGCATCCGAAATACCTATTAAACTACAAAATATTATTATTGATCTTCAAACCAATAATGAATCGTTTATTGATTTAGGTATAAGCAGAACAAAATCTTTTAAAATTAAAAAGGGACTATTTCAAGGGGCCCCCTTATCTCCTATTCTCTTTAATCTCTGCATAAATTTTATTCTTAATGAATTATCTGAAACTGATGTAACGTCGGAATTAGGATTTGAGTTAATAAACGATAATCAAATAATTAAAAAATTATCAGTTTTAGGATACGCAGATGATTTAGTTATAATAGGTAAAAATTTGACATCTGCAGATAATTTACTTCAAATGGCTGAAAATAAATTCAATGAAATTGGACTCAAAATTAACCCTTCAAAATCATCTGCTATCGTTATTGAGAATGGAAAATTATGCAGTAAAACAATTTCTACATATTCTTTACAAATAATTAACTCAATTGGGATAGATGAAAAAATTAAATATCTTGGAGTAACATATTCAGATCATTTAATTTTTGATCAGGACAATATATTAAAAAATTTTGGAAATCGCTTGGAAAT
Source organism: Rhagium mordax (assembly GCA_963680705.1). Taxonomy (NCBI): domain Eukaryota; kingdom Metazoa; phylum Arthropoda; class Insecta; order Coleoptera; family Cerambycidae; genus Rhagium; species Rhagium mordax. Next base: position 42,402,517 of record OY796657.1, read on the forward strand.
ACTAACTAAATCTTTGTTACTGGAGTGTGATCAAAAATTAAATATTTTGAATCAATATATATCGCCAACACTTATTTACCCGTTTCAAACAGCTCCACACAACAAAATTCCAAAAGTATTTCTAGAAAATATTGATAAATTATTAAGAAGTTGTGTTAGAGAAATTTTGCAACTTCCAGGAGATACACCTAATAGTTTTTTATATTCTTCTAAGACAGTTAAGGGTCTCGAAATTTTCAATGCTTCCTGGGAAGCTGTTATTCAACAAATAAATAAATTTAATCTTCTTCAAAATTCTAACTGTAGAGTTCTAAAAGAAGACTACAGTGAGGAGAAAATGGAATGTATTAATAAACTAAATTTAATCCCGAATGATGTACCTAATTTTGAAAATACAAATAAAAATAAAAACTACAGCAAATCAATACGTGCACTACTTAGAGAAAAAGAATTTAATAATTGGTGTAGTTGTCAACAAAAAGGAAAAGGAGTAATTCTATACCAGCAAGTAAAATCAGCCAATCAGTGGGTATATAAAAAAAAAGGATTGAGTATCTCTGAATGGAGAGACTGTCTGAAAATGACATGTAATGTGTCGGCAGTTCGAGCTGTCCCTGGTCGAGGTCCTAACACAAACCATTGCAGACATTGTAATGAGTATGAAACACTTGCCCATGTGTTAGGATTTTGTAGCTATGGAGAAACAGCTAGAATAAGTCGACACAATGAAATCAGAGAAATGATCGCAAATGCTTTTCGAGATAAGGGTTATGAGGTTCATGAGGAAATTCTAGGTATTTCGGATGAAGATAGTATTCGACGAATTGATATAATAGTAATTGATAGGAAAAAGAAGTGTGCAACTATAATTGATCCAACAATCCGTTTCGAAAATAATGAAAGTCAGCCTGAAGAAGTTCATATAGAAAAATGTCAAATCTATGAGCCAACAATTCCGTTTTATAAAAACAAATTTAATGTAGAAAATATATCAGTTATTGGATTAGTTTTTGGATCTAGAGGAACCCTTACTAAAAAATATATTGAATTTAGAAAACTTTATAATCTTCCAAAAATCCTTGATAAAGAAATAGTACTTAAAATTTTAAAAAGTTCCGTGTATATATTAAGAAACCATTTATATGGACCAAAAAAAAAATAATAATAAATAAAACATAATTGTACTGTTTTTGGCCTGTCAGTAGGTTATGATTATTAATAGTGTATTTTATTTTATTAGATTAAGTATTTTATCATGTTATTACTGTGTCTTAAGGCAACCTGTAAGGACAGGCAGTGTTATTTCTTTTTGGAAATAAATGGTATATATTATGTTGTCCCATGTCCTTTTTAATAGCAAGTAGATTTCAACTTTGTTGAATATCCCTTCATTACTTTAAATTATATATTCTTTTAGTGAATATTATGAACCATTATGTAAACATTATCTAACATTCATAATATTCAATGAAACTATTTATTATTATTAATTATAATTATATTAAATTATTTTCAATTACTAAAGTCTACAACTGTGAAATGTTACAACTTTTATTTATTAAAAATCACGATTAATTTCAAAGCTTATTTCATATTATGTCAAACACGTTCTAATTAAAAATGCAGGTAAACCCCACGATAATAAGCACGGGCCATATATAAATAGGTAGATTTTCAATTTGTGGTACTTGATTTCAAGATTAGAAGAAACGGCAAAATCTGTCAAATTATTCTACTTTATATTTAAAATTCGCGCCAAGATTTCTACTTGATGACGTAGTCCTAGCGGTAGTCAAAATGTGCGCCGTGACATACCATCTTATATCTCTACCATGAATAAAAATGAAATACAAACTTTCATAAATACGGTCGTAGGTAAAGTATAGTACATAATTCGAGTTGTAAAGCAATTACGCACTCATGGAATTATCACACTCGACGCTAGTAATACGCTATTTACAACTCTTATTACGTAATATACTATTACACATCGAAGTGAGAAGGGATAGAGATGGCATATGAATTGCGACCGTGAAGCCAGGCGCCATATTTAGTATGACCTGTCACTAGTGTCAATAGCTTAGGTTATGTCTAGTTGAGTGGTTATTAAAGTGTGATTTTCTGTGTTTATTGTAGTTATTTTCAAACTTTGGACTGTATTTATTTGTGAAAGACTTATTGATATGGAAATGCCAAACTGCAGCGTTGTGGATTGCCGAAATAGAAGCGATCGTAAAACTAGAAAGAATATTTCATATCACAGGTACGTATTCAAAAATTTCTTGGTTTAGTTGACTGAAGTTTTATTGTGGATTTTATTCCTGAACATGGGAAAGGTAAATAACTTTGGAAGCATGTCGTGTCTGAATAGTGCCATTAATAATTACACAGGTTAGTAGTTCTAAAAATGTGTATACAATAAGGAACTTGTAAATAAAATGTATTTTTATTTCGATCTGGTAAGGTCGTAATGTTTTCTCCACGGTTTTCAATACTGCTTTCTTCTAAAATTATCACTAAAAGCTCATATTTTATAGATTATATTCTAAACAATTACTTATTCATTGAATTTTTTGGTCTAGAGTACACATATAAAATTATAATATATTTTATGCTTGCTTGTTGCCAGTGATATTAGCTGCTGAAATGATAATAATAATGAAATGTTTCTGAAACTCTGCTTGATGTGAGCAATATGTAGGTATTAGAAATAAATAATTTATTTAATTGCATAAATTATTTTAGGAGCACCGACAGTACAAGGAAAGAGAAGAGTCAAGTACGAGAAGTGATGTTTTGTTGTCTCCTGAGAGTCGCTCTAGCAGTACATCATTCACTTTGTTTTTCGTCATCAAACGAAAGTCGACCTATACTATCTCCTGAATAATTAGATATATAGATTTTATATGTATATAAATATTTGTTAATATGGATAGATTATATTTACATCTAGAATGAAATAATCAGAACACGAGTATTAATTCAAATATTTTTTCTTTCCCATTCCTTCCTTATCAAGTACTTGAACATTTTTTGATAATTAAATGATCTTCATTTGACAGTAATAATTTGACTTGGTACTGGTAACGTGGTACTAGGTCCAACCTCACTTAACAAAGTTACTACAAGACAGTTCCTTGTAGATGGAGGGTATGCTTTCTCTCTCCCCATGAATATAAAAATTTTAAAATATTTACGCTTTCAAAAAACAAGCAAGCCAAAAAAATTCTTCATTTTAATACTGCATAAATTCAATAATTGGACCCACTAACACAATACTAAATCCGTCATTGTATTTGAATATAATTTCAATCATTTACATCATGGGTATATTTTATTGTTTTATCAAAGGCTTTTTACGAACATAAAAATCGGTCTATAGAACAAATATACCTAAATTAACGTTAGAAAAAACTTCTTCTATCAATCATTTTTTTTTTTATTTAAATATTTTATAGTGGTGAAATTACGTTTCTAAGAAGATATTCCTGAAGCCAATCCTGTTCATCCGCCATATTTAGTCGGCCCTGTGACGTCGAAATAGGCTTCAACGAATTGTACAGTGTTACATCTCTATATTCTCCCCCCTCAATGATTTTACATTAAAGTAGTAGAAGTCCTATAAGTCCAGTTCAAAATGAAAATGCTCGGATCACGATACACTTAAAATAAAAATGCCATTAAAAACAGAAATGACAAAACTGATATTTCTTTAAAAATTACATACATATAACGTTACTAATAAAATACGAAGTGTCAAAATACTGTCAAATGTGAATTCCCGCGCTTTCTAAAACCACAATCTATAACCTACGTAGAGTGTTGGGTAATAGAAAGTTACAACCCACAGATAACCTGTGACGTCATATTTACAATCGAAAACGAATAGTTATAACTTTTTACTACCAGGTTAAAAAATGTTATCCAAACGAAAAGCCCTATTGATTCAATAAATTGAATTCATTGTGGCATTGTTTATAAAGTATATAGTTATTCAACCTCTTGTTAGTACCGGTGGATCATTGGTAGATGGCGTGCTGGATGATGTGTGCCCATTATTACGACCGTAGCCCCCGGTGTCGTTTACGTTACGACCATTATTTATTATAAACAATGCTACGACGCATGCACGAATTTCGTACATCCGGTGCTATCCGGTGCATGTACGTCACATGACATTCGACGAGGAACTAAAGTCATAGATCGAAACTCGACTGTAATTATTAATAACTTTTGACAGTTTGTCAGTTTTCTATTTTTAAACTATTGGATTTTTTGTTCTAAAATGAATCATTTATACATCATATGGCTAACATAACCTAAAATTTTTAGTTTTTGTAAATTTATTTTTACTTTAATTATAATTTTGTAACTTCAGCTTGGATCCATAATAACATTTAAAAACTCTCTAATAAGACAGTAGATATATAAAGTTTCAATATTGTACATACGTAGATTATTAAAAATGAATTGTTATTTATAGGTTGGATTTCCAGTCAACAAAAAACAACCTATTTCATTAGATTAGGATAATTAAAACTTCATTAATAATGCACCGAACAAGATTTTAGATGATAGTACAGGAACCAAGCAAATATTTTGATAAAAATGATATAATATTCAAAAATTTTCAGAAGTGCATATTTTTGAGGTTAGTTGTAAAGCCTGATTTTCATAGTCGCGAAATTGTGAAAAGCGAAATGCGAAACGTGTTGCTATTGGTTCATTTCACATTAAAATTTGGAATTGACCAATATCAACACGTCTCGCATTTCGCTTTTCGCAATTTCGCGACTATAAAAATCATGCTTAAGGTGTTTAAATTAATGTTCTTTTTTATATATGTTTGTTATTTGACTGTTTATTTATTTATAATGGCGAATTGTGCTGGAGCTATGTGAAAAAATTATAACCAAAGTAGAAAAAGATATTGATATAAAATATTTCAGTTTTCCGAAGAACGAAGATTTGGCAAAACAGCTTGGCTACAGAAAAGATAAAATAAATTTGAAGAATGGCAAGTGGAGGAACATGTTATGTATATTGTATTTGAAACCTAGTTTTTAGCGATCTGGATGTTCACCTAAAAATGTCATAAATCACAAATATAGACCATGTGCATCATAGGCAAAGAGTAAATGATCATAGGATTAACATAACCTCCAATTTTTAGTTTTTGTAAATTTTGTAAAATGTTCAACTTTAATTATAATTTTGTAGTTTCAGCTTGGATCCTTAATAACATTTAAAAACTCTCACAGACAGTAGATATATAAAGTTTCAATATTGTAGATTATTTAAATTAGACTGCTAATTATAGGTTGAATTTCCAGTCAACAAAAAATATCGTATTTCATTAGATTAGGAAAATTAAAATTTCATTAGTTAATGCACCGAACAAGATTTTAGTTGATAGTATAGGAACCAAGCAGAAATTTTAATAAAAATGACATAATACTCAAAAATGTTAAAAAGTGCATATTTTTTAGGTTAGTTGTGATGTCGCGTGCACGACACAAATAGGGCAATGCATATTTTTCTCGAGCTCGACGTCACATCCGGCTGCGCAATGTGTAATGTATCGTGAAATGTATATTTTAATGATTATTATTAATCGATCAAATGAACTTACCTGTGAAGTTCGATCGTAATAAAATTATATGAAGCACATCGTCCGAAGAGATCACTGATATAACTATGTAGTACCGCCCCTAGGTACTAGATAGCGCCACTAATTTTAAAGAAACAATGACAAACACCTTCCCGCCGTTTCTGACTCTGCTGTCCCCTTTACCGACCGATCTTATGTCATTACCATTTTAAAGATTCCCGCGCAATACCTTGAATCCATGGGTTATAACTTTTGTTTGATTTCACCTAAATATGGGAGGGAGGGAGTGATCTCTTCGGACGATGTGCTTCATATAATTACGATCGAACTTCACAGGTAAGTTCATTTGATCGATTAATTATATTTCAGCACATCGTCCTCTAGATCACTGATATAACTATGTAGTTATTTAAAGTACTTGAAAGATATTGCGCAAATCCCTTCTTATGGTACAAGTTTATTTACTATTCTTGTGGTACAAGGCAAAAGATGAATAATTACTTTGTAAAAGTAATAATAGCTTTGTGGAATAATCTGAATAAAAAACGATTTATTTCATTTTTAGTTACATGAACTAATCTGAAGCATTATTAAATAAACTTATCATTGATTTAGAACCTATGAGAGGTCTATTATAAAAACAGGCAAAGGTCATCGAATTCTTAGACCATCCTGCTGAATTTCTGATGACGTCCCAAGAAACGCCTAGCCTTGCTGCTGCCGATGTGGCTGCATGTCGAGTAGAATGAGGAGAGAACATTGTCGTGTTCACTCCTGCTGCAGCCATTTCCATTTTTATCCATCTCGCTATTGAATTTTTGGATGCTGCCCTATAAGGTTCTCTTGTGGTTATAAACAGGTTTGATAATGTAGACGGTCTGTGTTCAGATGTTCTTTCGATGTATGAAAGCAGTGCTGATGTTACGCATATTTCACTTTCTTGGAATAATGGTAACTCTAGACATGGTTGGAAGGATCTAACTCCTGTTGTCTTGATACGATCCGGGATATATATGCGAGATCCCTTTATCAAACTTAACGTTTGTATTCGTTGTCCTGTTGCTAAGGCTAACAATACAGCCAGTTTTCTTGAGAGTCTAATTAGAGGGAGCTCATCATTTTTCCCCAACCCTCTTATGTTATTAAGGACTATGTTAGGGTCCCAGGTCGTATTATATTTTGGTCTGGGCGGTCTTAGCCTTGCTACGGCCCTCAAAAATCTTCTTACAAGCAGGTTTTTCCCAATATCGATAGGCAAAATCAATGATAAGGCCGATCTATGTTGATTGAACGTACCATACTTCACCTTCTTATAGTCTAGCTCGTTTTGCATGAAATTTAGAACTTCAGCTACTCCTGCCCCAAACGGGTCTATTCCTTTGTCGTTACAAAACTCCCACCAGGCTTTGTACGATGATGTATACTGTAGCAAAGTGGATTCAGATATGGAATTGATCATGGTTTTGAGCGCCTTCTCTGGTTGTCCTTGTTTCAGATATGCCTGCCTGATAAAATCCCGACCACCAGGGAAAGTGTTTTGTGGAGTGGATGTTGTTCTCTGAAAGGAGAAGATAATAGCCATGAATTTGGTTTTAAATACATTAATTTTGTACCTGGTACCACTAGCTTTTTAAATAGCGGATACCAAGGTTGAGAGGGCCAATCTGGTACCACCACGATTCCCTCAGCTTTATCTAAAATAATTTAAGTTTAAGGTACGTAATATAATAGAGAAAGGAGGAAAAGCATAAAAGAATTTATTTCTCCAGGATATGGTGAATGCATCAACAACAACCGCTCCTGGGTCCTTGTGCCAGGAAACGTAGGTTTCAACCTTCTTATTTGTGATGGATGCAAACAAATCTATATCTGGTTGGCCTAGTTCCTTCACAATTTTATTAAATGTAGCCCCTGCAAGTTCCCATTCGGTCTCCAAGGATAATTTTCGAGATGGGTCGTCAGCTATATTATTCTTAGTGGGGACATAACTGGCTTCTATCCAAAGGTCTTGGCTTTCACACCACTGCCATATCTCTCTTGCTAGTTGACACAGTGATGGGTGTTGAATACTACCCATCCTGTTTATATACGATATGGCTTTGGTGTTATCTACTCGGATAAGGATATTGCAAGATTTTAATTCATTGGCAAAACATTTGAGACCATACAATATGGCCTTTAATTCCAAAAAATTGATATGATTTTTCTTCTCCTCATTAGTCCACCATCCATAAGTAGATATATTGTTAGCACATGCCCCCCAACCAGTGGTAGAAGCATCAGTATACATTTCTAAGGAAAATTTGTCATCTCTTATTTGGTTTTTGTTATTTAAAATCTTGTGTGCCCACCAATCAAGATCATCTTTAATACTTTCCGACAGGTTCATCATTCTATTATAATTCTGATTAGAATTTTTGAGAGCAAGAAATTTTTCTCGTTCAAAACTTTTAGTGTATAACTTACTGTATTTGATTGCTGGACACACTGAGATTAAAATTCCAACAAATTTGGCAAACTGTCGAATTCGGCACGATTTCATTTTTTTGATTTCTTGAATGAAGTCATAAATTTTTACACGCTTGTCACTTGGAACGCCTAAAGACATTTCTTCCGTGTTAAAAATAAACCCCAAATATCTACATATTTTGGAAGGTTTGATTCTGCTTTTTTCAAAATTAATAATGAAACCCAAGGAAGTTAATAATTCAGTTGTCACCTGAGTATGTTTAAAACACAGTGATTCTGTTGGACTGATTATTATAAAATCATCAAGGTAAGCCACTACCGTTATATCCTGTGATCGTAAATATGTGACAATTGGCTTTATAAGTTTGGTAAAATGTATGGTGCAATTGATAAGCCAAATGGTACACATTTGAATTGATAAAGTTTTTTACCTACTCTGAAGCGTAAGAATTTTCTGAATTTTTTATGAATGGGTATTAACCAATACGCGTCTTTAAGATCAATGGTAGTCATATAATAATCTGGTTTGATGAGTTTGATCACTGTTCTGAAATTCTCCATTTTAAAATGAGGAGGTTCTATAAACCTGTTTAATCTTTTTAAATTAAGGATGAACCTGCTACTACCATCCGGTTTTTTAACGAGAAAATAAGGAGAAATAAATTGGCGGGTCAACTCTTTACATCTGACAATAGCCCCAACACTAAGCAGACGATTCAGTTCCTTTTCAACTTCTTTATGTTGTGTCCTGTTACTTCTACTATCAAGTTTTGACACTTTAGGTTTTTTATAAAAAGGTAGTTTGTACCCTTTTATCCAGTTTATGATTACTGAATTCTTTTTCAAAAATTTTCTCCATGTCGGTACGTAGTATTTTAGGCTACCCGCTTTAACAAAACTTACCTTTACTTGTACTTCGTCTGGTATCTCTGATAGTTGGCTTTCTGCCCTGCTAGTTGTTGGAGGTGTTGGCCCCTCTGTTGTCTTGATTCCCTCCTGAACCCCGACGGGCCCCTTGAGTTTAAATTTTTCCTAAAGGAGTTTCCTGCTGATGTACCAGGTCGCAACATACCTGCTTTTTTCGTCGTGTGAGAGGAAGTTTCTGACTTTTGCCTAATGTCTTCTACCGATTTTTCGATAGCTTTGGCGACTTTAATTCTTTCAGCCAAATTTGCTCCGAAAAGCAGCTCCTCCACTGGGACCGTCTTCGAAATGTCTCCAATCGTTTTGTTCACTGTTGGGGTGATAAGTGCCCTCCTCGTTAATGACATGTTATAATGTACATCTGTCAGGATCTTTCCTGCCTCTGACAACAATGTGAGGACAGAATTCTTGTTTTCTTTGTCTATATCATTGTTTGTCAATAAGATATTTATAGCTGCTCCTAGAGCAGATATGCCTCTTCCTAATCGGTTTTGGTTATTTTGTTGGAATTTGTCTTTGTTCTGGGTATTTTGGGGAACGGCCTTCAAAACCTCATCATTTACTATCGGTGCCCTTAATGCTGCAAGATTTTCTGGAGGCAGATACTTATCCAGTAAGATTGCTTTTTCTGCCTTATCCAAGCCCTTGGCCAAGATAGAATTCCATCTGTTTTTAATAACAGAATGTAATTGCAGAGCTTTTTCGGTACCATGTTTTTGTTCCCCTAACGCCTGAAGGGTGTCCTCCGGCAGTACTACATCATTGTTAATGATGACAATATCCCCTTCAAGAGGCGATCTTTCACCTGCCTCCTGTCGGGGTGGTCCTCCATCATTATTTATCATATCTACGGGCGATGGTGGTTTTCCACCTCTATACTGAAGTGTTCTTCCACTTCTGGGAGAAGGTGTACTCTCTTCCTGAGACGAAACCTGTGTCGATCTGGTTTCAGATGAGGATCTTTCCTCCGAACTTAGATAAGAATCAGGATGACTGCGTGATGAGCGCCAAGTCCCCGTATGAGAGGTTGATAGGTCCCTGTCATGTCTGCTATTGGCAGAACCATGGTCTCTATGTCTACGCCTCTCTCGTACCCTGTATTATTTTCTCTGATGGCACCTAGACCCTGATCTAAACGAACGTGACTCACTATTATGTCTCGATCGTTTTCTCTCTCTGGAACGTGCCCGTTGACACTCCTCATGCCTTCGTTTTCCCATCTAAAACAGAGAATATTACAATTGCTCACTTTTTTTTTCAAATTTGACGATTTTATGAAAAACGTGACGCTACCCAGCACACTAAAAAACGTAATGACATAAGATCGGTCGGTAAAGGGGACAGCAGGGTCAGAAACGGCGGGAAGGTGTTTGTCATTGTTTCTTTAAAATTAGTGGCGCTATCTAGTACCTAGGGGCGGTACTACATAGTTATATCAGTGATCTAGAGGACGATGTGCTGAAATATAATAATATTATTTAAATTCATAAAAACAAAAGTCATGGAAACTGACTAGTACGTAAGTTACTCACAAGTTGGCAGCACATACTTACAAGTTAGGTTGAATAACTATATTACTTTATAAACAATGATTGTGGTTACAGAATACGAAAATGACAAGGTCATTGGAATCTTTCCAATTATTGGGAAATATCCAATATTGAATACTTTTCAATGGCTTACAGAATAACACTGATGGAGGTCGTTTATGCACGACGTAATGACTTAACGTAGACTTACCGTAATATCCTAAGTTAAAATATTTCAACTTAACGAATATTAAGTTACGGGGGAGACATGCGCAATATGGGCATATTTGACAGAAATTGTTCTTCTGTCTTACTCTTTTTATCTTTATCTATGAAATCCATTATCACAGACACAGACTACTCTGTGCCCACCGAAACCTAACCAAAGTTCCTAACGTTCTTAAAATTAGTTTTTTAATTTATATCCTGAAGTTTTAAAATTTACCTCCTGGGTAATTATTTGGTATACTACAAAATGCTTAAAATTTGCAAAAATTTTGGCAAACCCTTTAAATAGGGTCTTCTGAACACTAATATCTGATTTTTTTACCCCGGAAACGAAGGGTTTTTCAAAAAAAATGCCGAATTTTGACCAACATTTTCTATTATTTTACACACTTTAAATACGTCTTTTGACACAAATTACGTTCACAAAATTATCCTTTGAAGTGTCTTGAACACAATGTCACACATATTTTATGCGAAAAATGCATGTTTTACTAGAAATATTGAATTTTATACAGAACACAAACGATATAAACAAGGATCGTCCCTGTTTGCGACCACAATCATACCGTGGTTTGCGACCCGACTACGTATTATCATTGTTTATAAAGTAATATAAACAATGGTATTATGAAACTGACAGATTCTGGCTGTGTCTAAAAGCACGCCTAAAATATTTACTGACGGCGAAACATGAATACGATCTATTTAATGAAAAAATTACCATGCCGGCACACGGAAACTAATCTAACAAAACACTGAATTGTATCCAGATTTTATTAGGTTAGCCAGTGAAATATTAGTCATTTTAGCTTATTTAGTCAATAACAGTGTTTAACAAATTGATTGGTTAAAAAATGTTATTGTCCGGCAAGGACAACGAGGAGGTATGAGCATTACCCTTGCTATGACTATGAGTGACGTCATGCGCGAAGCGAACGCAAATGCTTTAGGGCGTAACCAAAATTAGAAGCCGGAGGCGATAGCCGGAGGCAGGTTAGATATGTGTGTGTTATTCCCCTGATAAAGGAATTTTTTTCATTAGGTTAAAGGAATTTTTTTTTATTAAATGCAACAGGCATGACATGAGGTCTATTGCGAGTTAGAAGCTGGAGGCGATAGCCGGAGGCAGGTTAGATATGTGTGTGTTATTCCCCTGATAAAGGAATTTTTTTTATTAGATTAAAGGAATTTTTTTTTATTAAATGCATCAGGCATGACAAGGTCTATTGCGAATTAGAAGCCGGAGGCAAGTTACAAGTTAGATATGTGTGTTATTCCCCTGATAAAGGAATTTTTTTTATTAGATTAAAGCCAAATTTGTTTTCAAATGTGACATTTTGCGTCCGCGCCAAGTCGTGGCCTTGAAACGGCCAATGAGATTGCGCCAAATACTGCCATTTCCGTACTTATCAGGGGAATAACACACATATCTAACCTGCCTCCGGCTTCTAACTCGCAATAGACCTTATGTCATGCCTGATGCATTTAATTAAAAAAAAAAAAACAAGAACTTGCGCTTGCCAAGCCGAGCTCGTTTCCGCTGGGCCGTTACACGACTGACAAATTGCGAGTAAAGAAGGAATAAGTTCAGTTAGTTTGGTTAAATGTGACATTTGGCCTTGAAACGGCCAATGAGATTGCGCCGAATACTGCCATTTCCGTACGACTGTAAAGAATGTTAATATGCGTGCCGGCATGGTAAATTTTTCATTAAATAGATCGTATTCATATATTTCGTCGTCAGTAAATATTTCAGGCGTGCTTTTAGACACAGCCAGAATCTGTCAGTTTCATACGTAGTCGGGTCGCAAACCACGGTATGGTGGTCGCAAACAGGGACGTTCTTTATTTGTCGTGTATGCCATGTATAACATTAAATTTTTCTAGTAAAACGTGCATTTTTGCATAAAATATGTGTGACATTGTGTTGAAGACACTTCAAAGGATAATTTTGTGAACGTAATTTGTGTCAAAAGTCGTATTTAAAGTGTCAAAATAATAGAAAATGTTGGTACAAATTTGCCAAAAAATTCGGCAAAAATAATTTTTTTTTGGGAAAGCCCTTCGTCTCCGGGGTAAAAAAATCAGATATTCGCGTTCAGAAGACCCTATTTAAGGGGTTTGCCAACATTTTTGCAAATTTTAAGCATTTTGTAGTATACCGAATAATTACCTTTAAATTAAATTTAAATTAAGCCTGCATAAATCCACCATTTTTAATAACAAGACATGATAGGCATTTACGGTAATTGGAGCGGGTAATGTATTCTGGTACATTGCGGTAATCAGCTGTTTTATGTCAATACATCTACCGAGCTAAGAATTACCGAACGCAAAATTTCAAATGTAACCTAAAGCATCACTTGACTAATTAATAAATAATTGAAAATTGAATTACTTTTTTATTTTATGCTTATTCATAAGTCGATACTGCTCGCCATGTCAAAATGGAAAGTAAAAAAACATTTATATGTATTGCATATTTAGGTATAGGACTTACTTAAGTAATTCATTATACATATACATAAATGTTTCCGTCCTCATCTAAAATTACTTCATTATTTTCGTCAGTGATGGGTTTCATTTTTCTCAAATACTCACAAAATGTCAAAAATTAAGTTTTTTTAATCATATTTTAAGGTTATACCGCATTTACCAATCGATGTAGTCGATCCATAAATTTTGGATCGGGTAGATGTAGCGAATACATTCGATACATTTACCGAACGCGGTTCGGTAGATATGTTCTTATTATCGAACGCTCTGATACATTGCGGTATGTAGCGCTCCAATTATCGTAAATGCCTGATACTACCAACATTGTATCATGTACTGCGTTCGGTTTTTACATATCTGAAAGCTCGCTTTGCTCGTTTACCTCATTTGCCGTTCGGTAATAGACAATGCATGCTCTTTTAGATCTGCTCTGCGTTCGGTAAGCATAAATACGAGCGGTCAGCGCTACCTCGTTTAGCTCGGCTTCAAGACGTCGAGCAAACAGATTTTTTTAGGGTTCTTCTGTGATCTGTGTATCAGACACTATCTAAGTACAACCAAGAAGACTGTTCTCTAGGTTTCTTGAGTACAACATAACAGAACACATAGATTGAATAAACTGCATTGTTTTTTTTTGAGTGATACACCGAAATAAAAAAATAATAATAATTTATGGGGTTATGTTTTATGTTCCTCCTTGGTATCCGTTCGGTAATTAAATTAGGCTCATTTGCCTCGGTGATCACGTGTGATAAATCTGTATCTGCTCGCTCGCCTCTGGATTTTTAAAACCGAACGCAGTGATAACAAGAGCAAAAGTCAGTTGTTAAGATTTTCAAGATATTTGTTTCAATAAATTGAATTCATTGTGGTTACAGAATACAAAAATGACAAGGTCATTGGAATCTTTCCAATTATTGGGAAATATTCAATATTGATACTTTTCAATGGCTTACAGAATAACACTGTATATTTTCGATATTGGCATCTCACTCTATCTTAAACTGTTTCGAACTATACAAATGAACATACCTACCACCTACCTACCTAGTTTGAAATAAAAATCACAACACAACACAACAAGGCAGCCGTTTGCGGGTCTGCGTTTAGTTGAGTTGAATAATATGTTGTATGTTGTGGCGTTGTGGTTGTAAACTGGTAGTCTGACGTTTTTCAATTTTACTTTTATTGACAACTATACAAAATAATATACATTTACAAAAAGTGAGTATATTTTTTAAGTTTATTTATAATACAATTTTAGAATCTGACGTTATCAAATATCAAAGTCATTTAAAATTTAATGTTCCGTAACGGTCATTTTTGAAACGGTGGTGGAATGTTTTCTCTTTTCTCTGACTTTACCATATTTGATACGGTATCTTCGTTTTACATTTTTTGTTTGTTTTTACGCCTTTAAGTAATTTTAACAAAATTATTGGTACTCCTTTTCTGGATTATATAGGTATTTAATTTTTGTATAAATACCATACCTATGCATCACGTACCTACTGTTAGGTATTTCTATTATAGGTATTATATTTCTGTTGACTTCAATATTACACATGCATTTCGTGATACATTACCAACTAGGTACCAAAGTATATCTTATAATAATAATAATAATATAATAAACTTTATTTTTCCATTAAAGACAATACAGTAAATATTGTATAGAATCCATGTTTACATATCGAAATATTGCACTAAATAAAACGAAATGAAATTGCTCTTAATAGGTATATGTTGACATTAGCACCTATCTACATTAATGAATTGTCACACTGTGGTGTAAAAGATTAAATGTTTTAAAACATAACTCCTTTCAAACATTCTTTATAAGAAGAAAAACTAACAAACTAGTTTTCTTAATCGACTCTCCGAAGTATAACCCCCAAAGAATCCTAGAATTTCGTGTTAGGTAGAGGTCTATACAGTTTATTGTGGAATCATCATCATCATTGAAGAGATTAAGTAGTTGGTAAAATTCGTATTATAACGACAATTAAAACCCAACAAATATGTACTATAATTCAATTAAGCATTTGCTCAAGAAATTGATTTTCATATATTTTGATATCAAAATCATGAACTAAAGTTTTTGATTTTGCTTGACATTTTATTAATTAACGATGAGTTTGTGTTTATAGTGAACCTGTTAAGTATTAGTCGAGGTATTAGTATAAGTGGTATTATTATTATTACTAGGATGGCATGTCTATATTATAGGTACAACAAAATTTATTTTATTTTTAATTACAAGCGTTTCTACCCGAAGTACTTGTCCAGGAGCCAAACTGACATCCACGTACGTGCATGACTATACAATGTGTCCCCGGATGGAGTTGACGAGGAGAAAAATCTTTATTATTGATTTTACGACGAAAAGTCATTCTTTATAAAAAGTTCTGCCTGTTGAAAAAATAGTTTACCATATGAAAATCTTAGATCAGATATACCGGGTGTTAATAAATTAAGAAACTATGAAAATGTCTCGAGAGAAGTACCATTATTTATTTTTTTAGACACAATGTTTATTAAACAAACTTGTTTGTAACCAAAATAAAGCCTAAATACAAATTTTGAAGCCTAAATTTGGAACTTTATGTTATTATTTTGTTTAACATTTTAAATTGATTTTATGAAAATCATTAAAAAACCGAGTTTGCTGTCCATAACATTGAACTGACAAACATCATTGTTTCATCGTCACAGAATATTTCACATCGATATTTCCCAAGTACTACATCTGCATTTGTTCATAGATATTCTCTTGTCCTTTTCTGTTGATTTAGGCTTCAAAATTTATCTAGGCTCAGTGATGTTCCCATACATTTTTTTGAGTGTATACTACACTAGTAACCCATTGTGTGCCTGATTTTTTTTTTTTTCTAGAGCACAGAATACCTAGTGACAGGTGAGTAAACTCGAGTAGTGGGGCTGACTAAAATGTATTCGCTTCTGACACGGCCATGCGATGGTGTGTCTTCCTATTTATTGCCTTAAGCAATATGGTCGTTGTTACGGACCGCATAACAATGAATAACAATGGTTTCGTGTGGCGGCGGCGAAACGGATTGAGATTTGAAAGTATACGCTGTATGTCTAGAAAATCCTTGGAGTATACGACGTATATGGAGTATACCCTATGGGAACACCTCTGTCTAGGCCGAGGGGGTTACCGCACTCGGCAATAGGTGTACAAATCGCCGGCAATATTCGGAAATAGTCGGCAATAGATGGCAATAGACGGCAATATGAGGCAATAGACGGCAGTATGTGGCAATAGACGGCAGTTTGCGGCAATAAGTCGGCAATACGCAGCAATAGTCGGCAATAACCGGCATTAAACGGTAATAAATGGCAAAATATACGATAGCAATATGGCAACATACGACGTAAATCTACATAATACTGTGCTCTCGATTGTGCTGTTATTACTGTTAAGACTCATGTTAAGATTATGGTCGCGCATGAAAGTAACTCGACTGTGAGATTTGTAATTTGTAAATGTTGAAGTATAAAGTAAGATAATAATAGGCATACGAAAAATGTCCGTTAACTTAGCCCCGCCTTTTTGGAAATAATAAAAAAGAAGGTTGTGCTGAATTGTGCTAGTGTTTTTTCTTTCTGCTCTTATTTGGGATTTACTGCCACATTTCTGAACATTACCCAGATAATTTAAAAAATATCTGGATTTTTTTAAAAACAACCTTTACACCTGACTTTACGTCAAAGGAACGGTTAAAGGTTGGTTTTTGATATAAAATGTAAATAAACTAAAATAAAAACAATGATGTTTCGCAGACACGTTTCGGAAATTTAATCTGTTTCTTTTTTCGATGCTAATAATCTTTCGTTTGTACTAGTGTTGTGCTGTAATGTGCGGCTTCGCAGAGTTCGTAGTCACCAAATTTTTTTTATAGGTGAAAACGAATTTTTCACAGGGTGTTAAAAGTATGAGCGTCATTATTTTGTTCATTGATCAAAAAGAAACAAAAAAGTCGTATACGCAGTACATACTACATGTCGAAAATTAAAAAGTTTTTCCAGAAAAAAATAATTTAACTTTGATTAATGAAGGTTAATTACTTGGAAAATAATAATACAGAATAACTTCCAAAATTTTAAGAGAAGGTGCACGAACATGCAAATAAAGAAGTCTGATGTGATTTTTTTCTAGCGAGGGATTTTGTTGAAATATTGACACGAGTATTGACACTTACACTTCTAACACCCCGTATATCTAGGATAAGAACCAAAAAATTTAACTCGAATTTAGCGATCTCTTCAAATTGCATTTGTGAAGCAATCTAAAATATTGCTGTATCTGATCATCTAGATAATTCAATGAGGTTTACAAAATAATTAACATCATTTTTTTAACTGAAAACTCCGGGAAAAATTCAGTAAATTATAAAAATATTTTAAACATTCAAAGATTTACTAAACGGAACAAAATATAGGGTAGTAACCATACCGTTTTTGTACAGGGTGAATCGTAAATATGGTGCCGAATTGATATGGTGATAGATTCTCCTGAACAAAGAATTAATGAAGAAAAGTTACATATTTTTTCGGTAACGCACACTGGTAAGAGTTATAAATTCACTGTTTTCGATTTTATTAAAGCGGTGCGAAAACTTGGGATGTTATTCAGTGAGAATGTTTTTACTGGTAGATCTTCGTTTATCATATATGTTTATTATGTTTGGAATAAAATCGGGATAAATATTCTAACCAGTGCCGTAATCATTATAGGAAGGGTAATACGGTTATTAAGAAAAAATACGGCACGCCTCTGCCTCTATCTACGCCACTGGTGATATTTAACATATTTTTTACCATTTCCTCAGCTTCCAGTTAACATAAACGACTGCCAAATGTGGAATAATTATATTGAATAATGCAAAAGGTACGCCACGAAAACATTAGGTACTCAAATAAAAATTGCAACACCTTGTATCACAGAAACTACGCGCCTATGAAAAAAAATTTATAGCACAAAAACCACTTATTTTTCAAAAATCAATCCGTCAATTTTTACTATTTCGAATTTTCATATTAAATTACATATTATATTTTTTGCGTAACCTTCCATTTTTTAAAATCTTTTCTTCATCCACGTTTAATATCTGAAACGGTTCAACTGTTTCTTGTCAAAACTACATGAGATACACTGGTTGTAAGCGGAATAAGGCAATATAGGCAATATGCCGGCAATACGGCAATATGGGCAATAAATGGCACTTATTGCCGATTTTCGGCAATAGGTGTACAAATTTACGTCCGTGGTAACCCCCTCGGTCTAGGCTTTGATTTGAATGACTCGTATTACAAAACCATACGCCCCATGGATCACACCAGCTGTTAAAGCGATGATAATCGAACGAAATAAGGCATTAAGCAAATTTAAAAAATCAAATACCATTGAAAACTGGAAATACTACAAAGAAATTCGTAATTTAACAACTACAGCTGTAAGATGGGAAAAAGCTGCATATCTAACACACCAACAAAATAGTCATAACAAAAAAGATATTTGGAAAGCTCTAAAGCATTTAAACATAAAACAACAAAAGCAATCGTTCGAGATAGGTACCACAAAATTTATAAAATGCTACTAAAATCAATAATTATTTTTTATCAGTGTTCAGTCCTCTAAACAACTGCAGAAACTGTAGATCTTTTAATTTCAGATTTGTTAGTGTTAATGAAGTAACTAAAATAATTCAGGGACTAAAATCGTATGCGTACGGTTATGACGGAATATCAGCTAAAATGTTACAACTGTGCTCTCCTCCTATCGATAAATTTATTACTCATATTGTTAATGGTTGTCCACAAACCGAATATTTCCCTAGTTTATGGAAAGTAGCATTAATTCAACCTCTACCCAAAATAAAAGATCCTAAAGATTATGCAGATTTAAGACCAATAAGTATTCTGTCAGCCATGTCAAAAATAGTTGAAAAAATTGTGTATGTTCAAATGTATGATTACATAACTACAAATAATATCATATCACCTTTACAATCAGGGTTTAGAAAAGGACATAGTACAATCACAGTTCTTTTAAATATTTTGGATGATGTTTTCAGATCACTTGACAATAAAGAAGCAACCGTTCTCATGCTATTAGATTTTTCGAAAGCTTGCGATGCAATCGACCATGCTTTACTTTGTAGTAAACTGACTTATTATGGATTTGACAATATATCCACAATGTTTTTTAGATCATATTTAAGGAATCGAGTCAGATGGTAATATTAGAAGGCACAAAATCAGAACAAATGGTAGTAACTTCAGGAGTACCTCAAGGCTCAGTATTGGGCCCCATATTGTTTCTTATTTATACTGCCGATTTTTTCAGTTACATTAAATTCAATAAAGTGCAAGCATTTGCTGACGATACACAATTACGACTTGCATTTAGTCCCAATAATGTAATAAATGCGTGCAACAAAATTAATGCAGATTTCCAAATATTCTTTAGAAAATAATTTGAAATTAAATGTGGGAAAATGTACTGTTGTCTGTTTTAGCTCCTCAAATCTTAAAAATTATTTAAAAGCAAATCTGAGAGTAAAAGTAAACGATGAGATCTTAAATATTTCAAGCTGTGCAAAAAATCTAGTAGTTATCTTTGATGATGATTTACGATTTAAGAATTATATTAACTTGTTTGTAAAGAAATCTTACATAGCCTTAAAACTTTTGTATACTAATAATAACATTATTAATTTTAAATTGCGCAAAAAACTATGTGAGTCTTTAGTATTACCGATTTTAAATTACTGCATCATTTTATATTATTCTTGCTTAGATAAAGCTACTCAGTATAGGCTCCTAAAATACAAAATAGTTGCTGTAGATTTATATTTCGTTTAAAAAAGTACGATCACATATCTCTAAAGTTTAATGAGCTGGGCTGGTTGAAAATTGAAAATCTTTATAAGTATCATCTGTCAGTATTCATGCATCGCTTGCTGGTAACCTCTTCTCCGTCATACCTTAGAGAAAAGTTTTCTTTTAGACATAATTTACATAACGCAAATTTAAGAGTCCTGGATACATTGTCAATGCCTAAATACCATACAGCTATGTTTCAGAGGTCATTTTCCTACAACGCTATTACCTTGTACAATAATCTTAATAGAAATTTGAAAATATCCATAAATAAATTTCGCACAAAAGCTAAACAACACTTTTTAAGTTTAACTTGAGTTTAAATCATTCGTATATGATATGGCGCTGGTTCCTTGTGATTTTCATATATATTATATTTTTATGTGTTCCTTTTTATCTATATTAATCATTTTATGTAGATTTCACTTTTAGTATCTGATTACTTATTACTATTTCAATCATGGTTGTAAACTTTTCTTCTTTGTTTATACCTTTATATACAAGGTGGTCCAGTTTATAATAGCAGGACTTTACCAGAAGCTGGTTCAGCGTAAAATAAAGACATTTTGTCCTATAAACTATGGTCGAATTCTGCTTCGTTTAAAATCTACAGGGTGTTAAAGATGGGTTTTTTTTAAAAATAATTGGCCATAACTCTATACTTTGAAATTTAGCATAGAGAGGTTGTTTTACATTCTTTATCGGATAGTGGTTGCAATTTTTTTAGTTAGTCAAAAATTATTTAAATTGAAACAAAGGTACGCCCTCGGGTACGCCACTGTTTTTTTACAAAATCGATGTGCTTGTGTTATTCCCGAGGTTATTCCCTATACCATTAATCAACTTTTTTGTATCTCTTAATATGTCAATTAAATGCATCGTTTTCGAGTAATTCAACTTCAAAGACGGAAAAAACTAGCACCAAATGCTGACTTGTAATAAAATAATTTTAATAACAACAAATTTTTTAATAATAAGAACTACAAATGAACCACAAATAAATTAATGTAATAAATGTTCGAAATGAGAACCATTTTGCTGAATGCATAATCGAGAGCGTCTTATAATTGAATTAAATCAGCATTTGGTGCTAGTAGGCCAGTCAATAAAACCATCATACATCGCAAACGCGCATGTATCTACGATTGTTTTATATGTTATTAGGACCCCTGGCTGAGAGTAGTTTATACTCAAGTTTGCAACCCTGAAAACCCTGTGCTACTCCCGTGGTGCTCGAAAAACTTTGTTGCATTTGTTTTGAAAATAATAACTTAAGGAAGCGTTTTTCGGGTATCTTCATTCTATACTTTTGTAAAGCAGCAAATTTGCTACAATTTAAGCCTAACCAGAGCTCTCTAGGTCCATTGGTTGCGGAGATACAGCCAGTGAAAGATGGGTAATTTTTTCTAAAAAGTGAAAATTTATCGGTAGGGTCATTTTCTAAGACACGTGTACGTGCCTAAACTAATGCTCCTAGAGAAAAGTCATGAGAAAGGAATTTGTGGAAAATTGAATTAGCTTCAATTTGATCCCAAAATGGTGCCTCTAAGCCTCATAGTTTCCTCAGAAACTAAAAAATAATAAAACATCGGATTTTGGGAAAATGATGAAAACATTGTACTGAATAATGTATTTCTTTAAAAAAACTTGCAAGAACTTGAATTTAACATAACGTAAATAGAATAAACAACGTAAACATAAATGTAAACTATAAAATACTATTTACACAGTCAAGCACAAACACCTCATTAGTAGTTTAAAACTTCGCCCTTTTGGAAGGTCCGGGTCTCATCCAGTCTCGATTAGTGGGAGAGGGAGGGGGAGGAGAGACGAGGGTTTCTGGAGGTGGAGGCGAGTCGTCATATGTTGTTGGGTCATCCACATCCTCGTCCTTTCCATCCAGGACGATAGGGGTGGCGTTGCTGCAACTTCCACCTTGGCAAAAGGTACATAGGATAGAGCACTTGAGCCCTGCCTTTCTGCAAGTGCACGGCCCTAAGCATCCTTTCTTGCATTTGCAAGCCACCATTTTAAGCAGGGTTTGAGGAGCGGGCTCTGAGCACATTGTGACTAGCATGAGACTTTGTTCGCTGGTAACCCATCCCTTGTCACACGGGTTTTTATCAACCCCCAACATTTTTGCACCTGGTGATAGGTCCTCCAAGAATGATATTTTGCAGCATTTGTGGTGGTGGGGAGGCCGCCGATTTTACAAATGCTGAGTATCGTAGGGTGTTCACTCAGCATTCCCTCATCTTCTCCGTAGAGGTTCATCAAGATTTTCTCGCCAGCATTTCCTACTTCTTCCTGGTTGGAGTTTGGATCAAGGAAAATGCTGGCGAGGTATATCCAGTGGGTTTTCTTTTGAAGACGTTGCACCACTTCATCTTGCCTTGCCTGAAAAGGGCAGAGGTGGTATCACACCCACTGATGGCATGCAGGAACAAAACCGTCTGTGGTACCTGCATTTCTCCACATGTGAAGGAATTTGCTGGATATTGGGCGCACTCTGACCCATCTCTGCCGCCTTTCTGGAATTACACGTTCGTATGTAGAGAGCTTAAGCCGTTGAAAAGGATCAGTAGTAGGTCGACGTCCTCTCCAGTGATGAAAACTTGGTCGAACGATGAGCTCTTGGAGAGGGCAATCCTCACTATATCAGCATCGGCGTCTTCTTGAGATTGATGTACCTCGATACCCTGCCTCTCAAATTCATGGTGATCAGTCGGCGTTTGTTAGATTCATTTGAGAGCAGTTTTGCTTGGGGTGTTGATTCATCAAACAAAATGTCACTGCAGGAGAGAGAAGCAGGGCGTCGCAGGCGTTCAGCTGATTTAGTGCTCCTCATAGCTGCATCTTGTGGGTATCCATAAAAAATCACAGCTACGTTTTTGCCAAAGCGGTTGACAACGTAGCTGACGTATCCCGCCACAATGGCTCTGATTGAATCATATACACTGTTGGCAAGCTTCGACTTTGGAGTGCGAAATCTGTAATGCAACTAAGAGAGAAGGTACATAGAGGCAAAGCCTTCAGTTAACAAGAGATGCCTAACCATTCCTACACTCCTACTAAAGAGGGGATGTGCGTATAGCGCGCTCGACAGGTGACCTGTGCCGCGACACCGCGGCCGTTCGACACATTCGCCCGATTCCGTCGTCCCCTTCGACCGCGTGTTGTAAAGAATGGAAGGTGGGAGTTAGGGGATAGCGCGTTGTCTGTTTAACTTGTAAATGCTTTAAGTTATCTCCGTCTGATGCATTTATATCGGCGACCAAGACTAAACGTTACCAATAGTGTATATATTCAATAATTTTCATTTAAATAAAACAAGAAAAACGGTATGTAATTTTGTTTGTTTAATGAATTTGCGGTATTTGTTTAGTGTATGTTTATTTGAAGCCATATGTTACATCTAAAATGTTAAATTCAAATTCTTGTACGTTTTTTTAAAGAAATATATACCAACATTATTCAGTACAATGTTTTCCCAAAATCCGATGTTATACTATTGTTTCGTTATTGAGGCGAAACTATGAGGCCTAGAGGCACCATTTTGGAATCAAATTGAAGCTAATGCAATTCTCTACAAATTCATTTTCATGACTTTTCTCTAGGAGTATTAATTTAGCCGGTACGTGTCATAGAAAATGACCCTACCGATAAATTTTCACTTTTTAGAAAAAATTGTCCATCTTTCACTGGCTGTATCTCCGCAACCAATGGACCTAGAGAGCTCTGGTTGGGCTTAAATTGTAGCAAATTTAGTTTGCTTTACAAAAGTATAGAAGAAGATAGATAGATAGATAGATAGATAGATAGATAGATAGATAGATAGCTTTATTGGTGCTATAAATTAACATTTTACACAGGTCAATACATACAATACAAATAATAAGATATTAAAAAAGAAAAAAAATGTTTTCACATAACATACATCTAAGCAAGCAGCATAACACATTTACAGTTAAAAAAGTCAAGTAAACAAAATTTGATAAAAAAACTTGTAAAGGGACTTGAATACATGTTTACAGTTAAAAACAAATAAAATAATTGTATAGAGATTATGAGATGGACATACATAACAACTAAATATTTTTGATATTGGTCAGAATATCGTCAATTGAGTAAAAGGCATTACTAACCCGAAAATCGCTTCCTTAAGTTATTATTTTCAAAAAAAATGCAACAAGTGTCAGAATTTCGCAGTTTTTCGAGCACCACGGGAGTAGCACAGGGTTTTCAGGGTTGCAAACCTGGGTATAAACTACTCTCAGGGGTCCTAATAACATATAAAATAATCGTGGATACATGCGCGTTTGCGATGTTTGTCTTTTCTTGTGTCGATATTGACTGGCCTATAGTTTCTTCCGTCCGATGCATTTAATTGACCGAGAATATCTCGATAACGAACGCCTCTGGAGATATTTAATAAGAGCATCTTTATTATAGCATTTTGATTGGGGAATTTGAAAATGGCACGATATTTTCAAAATATTTGACAGCAAATTTTTTATTAACAAAAAAATGTTAGGCTACCCCTTTTTCTACACCACTGAATGGTGGTATCAGATTTAAAATATTATACAGTCATCAGTAGTCTTAAGTAACACTCGCTCACAAAAATTTAGCTTCCTCTGCCTACTCTGTTTAGAGATATAGCTAAATAACTGATCTGACAGTCGACACTATAACACCCTGTATTTTGAAAACGAAGCGTAGTTCGACGAAACTGTATAGAGGTTTTAGTTTTATTTTAACGTTCTCTACAAGCTCTTAAATTTATGGTAGTCAATTTAGAAACACCTTGTATATATTCATACTTTGTTTTTGTTTATCTTTTAAATTATTATTTTAGGTTAAGTTGAGTAGCTGTAGCTAGACTTCGCCTTAGTTATTACCTACCATATTAAATTGTATAATACAATTTTACAATTTTTCCTGAATAAAGGCACTTTATTATTATTATTATTAATTATAAACAAATTTGTTTAATAAACATTGTGTCTAAAAAAAATAAAATATGGTACTTCTCTCTTGAGGTATTTCATATTTTCTTAATTTATTGAAATGAAATGAATGAAATGAAATTTATTGCGTAACAGTGACAATAATTTTACAATTTTTGTTTGCTACATGTCCATAAGTTCTACAAAATTAAAAAATACATAATAAACAATTACAAACATACATACACATACACATTTAAAAAAAACAAAATTGTTGAATTATAACTTTCTTCATGGTTTGAATGTTGTCTCATTCACTTCCTCTAAAGTGTAAGGTTCTGCTTGTATTAAAAACTTTTTAACATTTTTTTTGAAGATCCTTATTGAAGTAATATTTTTTATTTGAATAGGCAGAATGTTGTAATAGTGCAAACATTTGTAGAAACAACCTTTTTCCAAAATTGTCGTGTTATGAATTGGGTAAGAAAGAATACCCTTGTGTCTTGTCTCATAAGTATGATCTCTGACATTATCGGTAAATTCCTTCATATGCATAAAAACAAAACAAAGACATTCATATATGAAAAGAGCTGGAGCGGTTAATAAATTTAGAGACTTAGGCCCGATCTTTTCATCTATCCGTTAACTTTATCCGGCAGTTAAAGTTGTTGATTTTCATTGTTGTAACAATTGTATCCTAGGTAAATAAATGTCGGATAAAGTTAACTGGAGATGAAAAGACCGGCCCTTAAAGTGCCCACGACATGATTCGATTACCTTTAAATTGGATAAAGTTCGTATTGCTCTCTTTTGAACTACAAATACTTGTTGAATATGAATATATAGAATTATTATTAATATAGAAATCTTTATTTAGCAATTGGCTAATTTTACAATTTATTCACAATACCACAGAATATATCTGTAAATACAATACATATAATGATATACTACACTATTAGATATACCATTGCACAGTCCAATTATTACAAGATTATTATAATAAATGATTTTTTACAGCATATAATAAATATCACATACCACAATAAAACTTAACTTTGTCAAAGACATTAAGTTAAAAACTGTTTTTGAATATTGTCACAAAATACACTACAATAAAATATTTTTATTTGAGACATTCACACAGTAAAAAAGTTTTTAATTTATTTTTAAATCGAAAAAATTCTGTTACGTTATTCATTTTATTTATATATTTGTATACCTACCTACCTAGTTTTTTTTTAAATTTGAACAGTATAATAAAAATTCACTTTCAGTCCTTTGGTAATTTCATTCAAATAGAACTAGAACTATATTAGGTACGATTTTTGATAACAAAAAAAAGTTTTATATACCCAAGTGGGTAGTGGTCGTAATACCTAGTTTCTTATTTATTTATTTATTTATTTATTTATTGCAATAAAATATCCAACGGGCTAAGGCCCAATTACAGGATAAGTAAAAACAAGTTACAAATCAGAATACAATTAAAAGACTATACATCACAGTAAATACACTACAAATGTAAACCAAAATAAGAAAGAAACAAAAACGGAAAATGTGCCTAAAAAAAAATTAAAATTAAAAACAGGACAGCAAATACATTTTGTCACAGTTTATAAAAAACATTTTTTGACATCACTCAAACTACAAAGTAAAATATCTACTATGTTTTCAACATTACAATGATTATTTATCATCTGATATAAAGGCGATTTTGTGATAAGATTAGTGCGTGCAGTAGGTAGTAAAAATAAGCTGTTATGCCTGCCATTAATTCTAGGAACATGATATTTTATTTTCGATATGATAGATTCACACTTTATGATGTAATGAATTAATTTGAAAAGAAACACCACTGAATGCATTGTACGCCTAGTGAAGAGACTCTGCAAATCAAATTGTTCAAGAAAATGCTCTTGTGGAGTACCTCTGATGGGATAGACTCCATCTAGTATAAAAACCGCTGATTTGAAAAATCTTCTTTGAACTCTTTCAATTCTTGTTATGTATGTTGTGTATATAGGACTCCATATAACTGAAGCATACTCAAGCCTTGGTCTTCTTCTTAAAACATACGTACAAAAAAAGGGTCTACATACTACACTAATTTGTTTTAATGTCGAAAACCATGAAAATTGCACCATGCGATTGTAAGGGAACTAAACTATCCCTTTCTCTGCCTTCTAACGATAAGAGAAACCGAGAATTTCCGGAGAGTCCCGAGGGCCGGCCCAATACATTCTAAAAGCTGGCGCGTCTCTCGCGCTGTTTTAAATTATAACAATACCTATGGGCTAAGAATTAATAATAAATGTTATGTTATTTATCGTTTCACACAGATTTAATATTTCCATATTTAAAGTTAGAAAGTATATTATCCATAATTTCGCATTTTGCGTTAGTGATTACGCGTGTTGGCTAGATTTTTAGTTTCTTGAACGAAAACTTGCTTCCGCTTGATCGCGTCAACGGGGCCTGCCCGGCGATTCAAGCTGAGGCAGAATAGGCACGCGACATACGCTTGGGTAATTAGATGGCAAATCTAACATAAATGAAGTGAGCGTACTGCCTAGCTATTACGGACGTTTATGAAGAAGCATGGGCCAGCCCAATGCATATAATAGCGGATAGAACGTATAATATTAAGCGGGATTTTAAATTTGGAAAGCGGGGGATATTAGGAATTATCTCGAATAGTTTCTAAACTCCATTTTTAATATTTTTCAACATTTCATTGTTTTATATATAAATAGAAAGCAAATGTACACCAATTTAAATCACAAAAAGAAAACAAAAAAAATATTTCCAGAGAGTGCGAAACAGTTCTTAATTTTTTTCTGGGTGGGCCCTGCCCAACCTGCCCACCCTGACCAGCCGCCACTGGCTACAACCCCTTGAAGGGGGTTGATGAATATCAATTTTTCGATTATAAGTCCGATATGGTGGTGATTAAAATAATGAAATTTTCATACATTACGGCCTCGAGGTAGGCGCATAAAATTACAAATTTCGTAATTAACAGCTTGCTTTATTGAGGTAGTTTTGGGGGGTGAGGGGTAGTTTTTTACCCCAAACTTTTTTTGACGTCACTTCCGAAGCAAAACTTTTACATAACATTATTTCCCATACAATGACTCAGAAAAAAATATTTTTCAAAATTTCTGTCACACCAGACGTTTTTGAATAATTTGCGTTTTCATGTGAAATATGCAAAACTTAATTCGATCAATCTTCAAATGAAGTGGCTTGAAGTCACCTATGTTTAAAAACAATTGATATCTCTGATTTGTAGTATTATGTCATTTACATTGCTTAAGCGAAAAATTGATATTCATTAACCCCCTTCAAGGGGTTGTAGCTCCCTTATTATGCGTTTTAGGACATATGTTTATTAATGAAAGTCCATTTATTTAAGCAGAACATAAAATATGAATAGAAATTAAACTAAGTATTCATAAATCGATACGGTACAAATTATAAAAGGTACAGACATTTATTTGAGGTAAAAAGATTTTTCATGGAATTTAGGGAAACGTGGGAGACATAGCGTTGCATTACATTTTTTGCAAAAAGTACGTGGTTTTCCTTTACATGAAATAAACTAACAATGGCGTTGATTTCCCTTTTGCCTATAACGTGGTTCTTTCCATCCAACTGAACGTCAAAAAAAAAATAAAAATTGCCTTCGATGAAGAAGGTAAACTTTGTTACTTTACACCAGATAAAGTGACACCATATTAGCAAATATTTCTTGCAACTTGTTCCATTTGTCAAATTGTGGATTATATTTCTTCCATTTTGGTAGGTCCTTTTTAGTTTTCAGAATTTTTCACCTCTTTCGAACTGCTCCTTCGTTTTCATCAGCTTTTTTATCGTCTAAAGTGTCCGACGACTCCCTTTGATTCGACGTTGACAGTTCTTGTCTGGTATACCTTGATCATGAACATTATCAGCTATAATATCCTTAAGACATTGATAATGTACGAGATAATTTTATGACAATCGAAAGCACGTTGCTTGAGGTTGTCATAAAATTATGAGGCATTTGTCAATGTCTGAGGGATATTCGGTCAGAACATTTTTTGAAAAAATAAAATCAAAATGTCGCAGCACAACAAAACAATTAAGTATTTATTAAAAGTTTATAGATTGAGAATTGGCATTGCCAAAACGTGACATTTTGAAATTTATTTGGCAGTTATTATGAAGACGTCAAAGTTGAATAATTTTGTCATAGTGATTGAGAATTTCCCTGGATGGTAGTGTAATGTTAAAATGATTGGGTGATTTGTGTCACATGACAAGAAATAACGAAATTCAATTAGTTGTTAGAACTGTAAAAAAATTCTCAGCTATAAGTAATATCCCTAAGACATTGATAGTGTACGAGATAATTTTATGACAATCTAAAGCACGTTGCTAAGGCGGAGGGCTATTACCAAGCAACTTGCTTGAGGTCATAAAATTATGAGGCATTTGTCATTGTCTGAGGGATATTCGGTCAGAAAATTTTTTGAAAAAATGAAATCAAAATGTCGCAACACAACAAAACAATTATTTATTTATTAAAAGTTTATAGATTGAGAATTGTCGTTGCCAGAACGTGACATTTTGAAATTTATTTGGCAGTTATTATGAAGTCGTCAAAGTTAAGTAATTTTGTTGTCATAGCGATTGAAAATTTCCCTGGATGGTGTTATCAGTGTAATGTTGAAATGATTGGGTGATTTGTGTCACATGACAAGAAATAACGAAATTTAATTGGTTGTTAGAACTGTCAAAAAATTTTCATCAAAATCATCAGAAGACAAATCTATTTCCATTTGTCCTACGAGGTCTGATACAACAGATATTTCCAGATCCTGGTCATCGAAGAACTCGTCATCTGTAACTTCATCTACTAGAGGATGTAAAGCTAAGATATCAGCTTTGATTTCTTCCGAATATAGATATTCAACAGAATCCTCAAGTGTTTTAAAAACTTGTCTATTCTTGCTCATGTTAGCTGAAATAATTCTAATCTTGCAAAAATTTGGTAATCAGGCACTTGCCGCAAAGGATACCTCTCACAATATATTATGCGAAGAGCTACCTTTGCATTCTTTCTCGACTCACCGTAAATTAATAACATATCGATCTTTTCTTCGTGTGTAAACATGATTATTCAATTATGTTATATTGTAAGAAACTTGAAAATTCACAACATACTTTTTCACAATTCTAATCTGACACTTCTAATAAGGTGACATCTATAGAAACAACATGATTCATTGTTAGTTCCATGGATAACTTGTGTAAGTCATTTTATTTTTGCTTATAACTTTTTAAATGATTGTTGCTGATAACTTTTTAACGAAAAGAGATAGAAGAAAACATTTTTACGGTGGTATACAGAAAAATGAGGGCATTTTGATTATGGAAAAAATTAGGTATGTTCGTGGAAAAAATAATTTTGATGACGTCACAGTTTGTATTTACGTGATTCTTAAAAATATTATTTTTTACATTATCCCATTTGAGATACCTTTTTCAAAATTGTCTTTTCTCTTCACGTTTTTACGTAACAGGCCTCAGGCGTCGAGTTTGAAACACCCTGTACATGCACTAAGTGTGAAATTAGATCGAATTTATTGCTTGCTGGAATTTAAGAAAAAAGAGTTTACAGCTGTCCTCAGATGAGGACGCTGGATACTAATGGGTCAACGCTCTTAATTCATATTTCGAAATTATTTTTAAACTTTTCATATTTTTGGTTTTTACTTATTAGCATGAATTTGGTTTTTGACGCGTTTAATTTTAATAAGTTGCCATTGCACCACTTAACTATATTTCGTAATTCGGTATTTATATTATTTACAAGAGTCGTTAGATCATTAGAGGAGAAGCATATCATCAGCAAATAGATGTATTTGACACTATTCCACGGACTTTACCATATCTTTAATATAAAGTAAGAATGACAGCGGTCCTAGAGTACTACCCTGTGGCACTCCGTTTTTGTTCAATACTTCTTTAGATACTTCCCCGTTTAACCTGATACCCGATATATCTGATCTAAGATTTTTATATGGTAATAGTACATTAAACAACAAGTATAGAAAAGCAAAGTTTTACTAAACGAATAGTGTTTGAGTACGAGCGAGCGCAGCGAGCGAGTAACTCAAAACTATACAAGTTTAGTAAAACTGCTTTCCTTACGAGATTTGTTTATACTATTTTTTCGCATTTTGTGTTAGTAGGTAATTATAAGCAAATAGTTATAGATATAAAAACATTACAAAGTTTGAGATTTAAAAAATATCATAGTAGTTACTTGTGTAGGATTTCCGTAACCTAGTAACCTGACACGGCTTTGTTTATTTACGTAACAACAATTAAGTTTCATTTTTGTGAGTCAAATTGATTTTAAGTTATATATTAATTATAAAAATGAGTCTTGCTATTGAAAACAATTTAGAAATTGTGAAGATATTTTAAATGCCACTCGATAATATTTAAATAAACAATATTCTTACACTTGGAGTAGTTTTCCACACACACCAAAACACTTTTGCATACACTCGACGCGCGTTTCGCCAACCAAGTTGGCATCATCGGGAGATGATTAAAACAGTTTTAATCATCTCCCGATGATGCCAACTTGGTTGGCGAAACGCGCGTCCAGTGTATGCAGTAGTTTTCCACACACACCAAAACACTTTTGCATACACTCGACGCGCGTTTCGCCAACCAAGTTGGCATCATCGGGAGATTATTAAAACAGTTTTAATCATCTCCCGATGATGCCAACTTGGTTGGCGAAACGCGCGTCCAGTGTATGCAAAAGTGTTTTGGTTGTGTGGAAAACTACTCCAAGTGTAAGTTCTACACCAAAGGTTCCAACCCCTCTTCAAGAAAACAATATTCTGTCAAACTGTTTTTTATTAACAGTGACATTTCTATATAGTAAAGTGACATTTCTTTGTGGCAAAGTGCCACTTTATTAAACGATTTTGAATTTAGTAAAATAGTCAAAATGCGAAAAACTAATTTTTTTGAAAGGCAGATTTTTTTGTAAAGAATGACTTTTCGTCGTAAAATCAATAATAAAGATTTTTTTCCTCTTGTCAACTCCATCCGGGGACACACTGTATAACATAAACAAATGGATTCGATGGACTCCCATGCAATTATCAACGCCTGTTAAATGATTTAACTAATTTGGCTTTAAAATTAATACATATAATATGCTAAACACATTTTTTGCTTTTAGTAATTAATTATGATTTAAGCTTAAAATTAAGAGCATAGTAATAAAGCTTATGTTCAAAACGTAGGTTCGTGGGTTTGCCATGAAGAAAGCAAGCCACCTATTTCATCTGATAGGGGAGGGGTCTAATAACATAAATTCACTTCCTTGACCACCTCAGATATTTGTTGTTTGTCCTCGTATTCTTATGAAGGATGGAAAATTACTATTTTTGTAATTTTAAATTAAAAAATAATTTAATAAATCATAACAAGAATTTAACAAAAATTCTACAAAGGTTATGAGAGGTAAATTTAAAATTAAACCCAAACAAGTGTGAATTCTTGAAGAAGGATATTTTATATTTAGGACATATTATTTCTGCTGAAGGCATTTCTTCAGATTTTCCAAAATTTGAACTTATTCAAAATTGTCCAGTTCCGAAAGATTCAAATGAAACAAAAAGATTCATAGCACATATTGCTATACCTCTTAAACAGGTTAACAAAAAAAAGTCTAAAATTTATATTGACAGGTGAGTGTCAGCAGTCTTTTGACATTTTAAAACGGGCTCTATCCAAATTTTTTACAAGACAATACATTTATCCTGAATACTGATGCTCCAGCATATCGTGTCGCAGTAATATCAAATTCAGATGATAAACCAATCTCATATGCAAGTAGATCTCTTAATAAAGCGGAGAAAAATTACAGTGTAATTTCGAAAGAACGTATAAACCCATAAAATTAATAACATCTGCTTTGCGTTTGCAAAAATAGAAAAACACGTCAAGTAGTAATATCAGATTTAATTGATATAAAAAGAAAATAGTAAAATGAAATT
The DNA here is from genome assembly GCA_963680705.1 of Rhagium mordax. NCBI lineage: Eukaryota > Metazoa > Arthropoda > Insecta > Coleoptera > Cerambycidae > Rhagium > Rhagium mordax. Next base: position 42,435,707 of record OY796657.1, read on the forward strand.
TTACTTTACGTCAAATATGCAAGTCTATCCTCTAATGTCTTAAACATCATTCATAGTCTGGTGTAAAGAGAGAGTTTTGTTGAAAAGCATTAGAAATATTTGAAAATAATTGGTGAAATTTATATTATAGGTAGGCAAACTTATGGCCTAAAATGGTGTGTGTATCGTTGCACAATGGATTGTTATATTGCGTATGATTTGTTAATTTTAAACAATAATCATGTCTGGTGTTATATTTTTTCTGCTATTTTTTGCTTACATAGATAAAGTTTTTTTGTGATAAAATTAACAGTGCTGACTTTTTATATTGTGTGGACATTATTTATCTTGCTCAATGTAAAAATAAATCAATTTTTTCTTCAAGCGTATAACAATACTTACATTACATAATGCAACACCTGTAGAAGGAGCCTATTATTGTACTAGTACAAATATTTCCCATTTTTTTCCTAGTACAAAAATGAAATAATGTATCCATGGCAACGAATTAAAAATCTAAGTTATGACTTGTCATAAACTGTCATTTTAAAAGTTGACATTGCGCATCGAGCCGTTTCTTAAATTTAAAAGCGAAAAAGTCTGAAGAAATGCAGTGCATACCACCTGAAATACTTGAAATTGCAAATTCACCTATGTCATGTTTCATTGATAAATAAAATGGTTAGTATTACATATATATTTTTTTTTACTAAGCTTGAATGCATTTGACTTGATATCATTTTTCAAAATTAAAGTTTTGATATTTTTGATTTTAACGCTTGAAGAAAAAATAGTATATGTCACTCGGAGTAGAAGGCTCATTATGTGTTTCGCCCAGTTTGCTGCCTCGGTTTGCGCCTCGGCTGAGCAAACTTCTGGGCTCAACAATAATGGTCGCCTTCTACTCCTAGTAACATAATATACTATTATTTGTGCCATAATACGTGTTTTCATTTTTTTGGCAAAATTTAAGTGAAAGATGTGTTAACCTCTGCTCGATTGGTTGAACTCGAGTAATTTGGTGTAGCAATTGGTTTGATGGATTGTGTAGTGGGTTGTTGGGATGGCGGATTTTAGATATAATGCGCAGGGCATTTGTCTCAGCTACTTTCAACTTATTTAAGGCAGGTTTTTTAAGATTGAGAAATGTAATGTGTCCGTATTCTATCATGGGTCGGCATATCATTTTGTAGATCTTACCCTTTGTTTCTAGATTCCTTAGACTCAGTTATTTTTTCATGATAAGCCGCTGAAGTGCTTTGCCCTGGATATGACATTTTTCTTGATGTTACTTGTGTGGAGGTTGAAATTCAATTTATTATCTATGTGCAACCCTAGGTATTTCAAAACTCAAGTTTGTTGATAGCATCGTTCAGAGACTTTCCATATGCCAGGAGGGCAGTATCGTCCGCATATTGCAGTACATATTTTTCGTTAAAAGGAATTTCGGATCGTCACATAGATATTTGAACAACAAATATTGTAAAGCAAGTGGTGAGAGTGGTGATCCTTGGGGTAGTCCTTGTTCTGGCGTGAACTCTTCTGAATATGTGCTGTGGACCTTTACTCTTAATTTTCTGTTTTCTAAAATCTTATTTACCATTTGAATTAGATATTTAGGACAAGCAGTCTGATAAAATTTGAATATCAATCCCATATAAAAAACACACCACAGAAATTAGACAACCCCCAAATCCAAAGCCAAACGCTGTCAGGAAGAGGGCTACACATTAGGAAAAAGGCAGTCAAACATCCATACCCACGACATTGCCATCTGCCGGTGCCGGGTCTCGAACCCGGACACGATAGGCAGTGTGGCCAGAGCTAAAGTCGAGTATATTTTAACTTGGCATCTGTATGAGTTGATATTGCGCATACGATTTAATTTTCTCTCACACTCAAAGTTAAAGCAATAGCATAACACTGATTGTTCCCGTATGTCGACGAAGCTTCTATGTCCCTCCGTTTGAGACGGAAATATAAAATATACACTAAAAAGAGAGATACATAATCTAGGTTTTCAATAAGTTCAGCGGCTGTCAAACTCTCAAGATTTGCCAATCGTTACAATGAAATATTATTGATTTGGCGTTAACACTGTTAACGGTCGTCTCAAATTAAAATTAAATTCGTCTTTATATGAATTATTGGGTATTTTTAGTGGTAAATAGTGGGTATTTATCCAACTAACAGACATTGTCAAACCACTAACAAGTCTTACAATTTTATGTTACTTACATATTGCGCGTTTTACAACGTAAGTAATATAGTTGCGTGGCTCAGTGTGTAAGATACTAGACTCAAAATAGTAGTGGAATAGGTACCGAGTTCAAATCCTGTTCACGGCGAAATCTTTTTTATTTTTTTAGTAAATATTAAAGGTTCAAATTTTCCTTATAAAAATTTCATTTTATTTATTTTATTAATCTGCGCAGCGAGTTTTGTTAAAACTGTCTTTTCATTAAACAATTTTATTTTATTATTCCGCCCAAGTTTATCTCTAACAAAATCGACTTTCGGATGTTTAGTGGCGTGCTTATTTTATTTATTTACGAATATCCAGGGCCTTTATTTTTTATTTATTATACATTACAATATAATGACTTCAATTTTTTGTATTTTATTTCGTTCTAAATAAACAGTCGTTAGGCCCCAAAATTTTATGTTGGCGCTGTGTTACAGTCGTTAGGCCCCAAAATTTTATGTTGGCGCTGTCTTAAACAAAGCCGGACTTGTGGAGTATTTTTTAAGGAACGCTCCATTTCTATAAGCTAGTGCTTGATGTATTTAACAAATAACACGATTTCACCACCAACAGTTTGCGAATTCAAGGTGTAGCGTAGCGACGATAATTATATTTAAAAAAACTATTCCGGATATTGTTTTAGTGGTAAATAAGTAAGTAGCTGCTTATATTCTTGACTGAAAGATATATTTGGAGTGTTGTAGTAATAATTTCAATTACAATGTTTATACCTAGTTTTAATATACGAATGGCGAAATTTTCGACCAATATTAGTTTTATAATTACTTTTTTTTCCAAATAATGAATATTGGGCAATTCATTTTTTATTATTAGTTTGATTTGTGTCCGAGCCTATATTATATAAATGCAAATTCCACTAAAACGACAAATTTAGTAAATTAATACTTCTTAATAATTTTTGTGAAACCCCTTTAATACTTTTATACAATAGGGACCTTGCATATAATTTATAATATAATAAAACACGCCAGGCGTCAGCGCTCGTAATTGTGCATCATCACGTCTTGGCTGAATATTCGTTTACTTTAAGGGATAACTTGAATTGAAATCTACATGTAAAGGGTGGTATTTTCGATTTAAATATTTAATAATGATGTTTTCAGTGCATAACGTTTGAAATTTAACAATTAATCACCTTTTGCTTTCAAAAAACATTAATAAAAGTATTAATAACCTCAAAACATTGAACTGTCAAATTCGACTGCCAAGTGTCAAAGACTTGTTGAACTATGCTGCTGGCAAGGCTTGCGCTGCTGGCTACCCAAAATCCGTCCAGTTTAGATTATATGACGTCAGCGGAACGAGCCACGTGAGGTCACACTACATTGAGATGGCCACGCCTCGTTTTGGCGCGCCCGATTTAATTTCTAACTTCGATTGCTTATAAAATTATTATAAGTAAACGCTTTAAAAAAATACTTTGCGGAGGTGACATTTAGATATAAAGGGTAATTTTTACCATATAAAAAAAAATGTGCAAGGACCCTATTATTATTTAGAGATCACATCACAGTTTCAAATGTCAAACTGTCACATCGAATACATTCTTACTTCAGACGACGTAGCGACCTTTGGACCGGCCAACTTAGAGTATACTCGACTATATGACTGTCACTCATTCTCTAGCCCACTAAGCCACCGAGTCGGTATGCCACACACTATCAAACACTTTGCTAATATCAAGAAAAATCGCTGCTGTTTTGTAGCCTTTCAGTTTACATGTTTCCACATTGTTAGTATTGTCAGGGGGTGAACTGTGGACGTCTTTGGTTTGAAACCGAATTGATTATCAGGGACGATGTGACCTATACTCTCCTCGATTCTTCTTTTAATAATCTTTTCTAGGTTTTTCCCTAGGAGGTATAAGTGTGATAGGTCTGTAGTTATTCACTTGTGTATGGTCTAAAGACGGTTTAGGAATAGTTATGATGGTACATGTTTTCCATTCATCTGGGAAGAATCCGTATTTTAAGCAATTATTATACATTTTTATTATACCGGGTGGCCACGAGTCAATGTACGCCCCTAATTTTTTGGTTGATTTTGAATTTAAAAATTCCGTTTTTGGTATACGTGAGTAAGACAAAAGTGGGCTATTTTTAGACCAACAATAATAATAATAATAGATCTTTATTTCCAACAGGTTACACCCATTTACAGGAAACATAAGGTAACATCAAATATAATATAATAAATTTATATATGAGACAAACTTTAATACAATAGACAATAAATTACTAACATTCTAAGATCTAATTAAACTTATCAATAATAAGATATGGACAAAGAAAATGAACATAAATAATAAAAAAGCTAATATATAAGACCAGTAGAACTAACCAGAATATAATACTCCATTTTATGAATCGTTCTCAATCAACACCTGTCGAATATAACCTAAGGAGTTGGTATTAATATCGCATAATTCTGAGATAGTGTTAAAATTATTGGACATCAGAGATGGCGATCTACCTAGAACATTCGTTCTAGCATTATCACTATAGAAAGTAAGAGAATATCGAGCCTCTAATCTAGGTATAAAGAAATTGACCTTATTTAGGAGACTAATGCAATCAATGTTATTATGTAACAAATTATATAAGAATGATATAGAGATCAGAATTCTCCTTGATTTCAAAGATATAAATTGAAGCCGGTTAAGTAGTATCGAGTATTCAATGCCCATTTCCGGATAAGTACCACTGATCTTGTAAGACAAATATTTTAAGAATTTTCTCTGTACAGACTCTATTGCATCGATGTGGCATTGGTACAATGGATACCATATCAGTGCGCCGTATTCTAATTTAGACCTAACATAGGCAAAAAACAATAACTAATGACAGAGGATTATGAAAATGTCTACAATTTCTCGTAATAAATCCTAACATTCTATTAGCCGATGACACTATATAGTTTACATGTGTAATAAAATTAAGCTTTTGATCGAAGAGCAAGCCAAGATCTTTGATTTCAAGGGATCTGATAATGACGATATCGTTAATTTGGTATTGAAATTCAATATGTTCAATTTTTTTTGTGAATGATGTTATGGAGCATTTAGATATGTTTAAGTTCAAGTTATTTTTTTTGCACCACTGAGTTATGTTGTTGATACAATTTTGTATGACTAAGCAGTCCTGAAGTGTGTATATTGTATTAAATATCTTCAAATCATCCGCATAAAAAAGTTTTGGAATGTTTACCATATGAGCTAAGTTGTCTATAAATATGAGAAACAGTAGTGGGCCTAAATTTGACCCTTGAGGGACTCCTGATGAGGGGGTAATATAATGTGATTGAAGTCCTTCGTATTCAACAAATTGTCTTCTATCAAATAAATAGGATTTTAATAGGATTAGAAAGCTGTTAGAAATGCCAATATTCTCTAGTCTGGAGACATGAACATGAACGAAAATATCGGTTCAACCGGAAGTGACATCAACTTTATTTTCTTAAATAGAATGACCAGGTTTTTTTTTGGGTGTTTTATAATGCATGAAATTCCAATTGCAACAGTATTTCCTAATTTCAAAAATTTTAAAAAATAAGAGATTTGAACAATTTTTAATTTTTTACAAAATGGCCACGTCAGATGAATGCGATGTAAGAAAATTACTCAGTAGGCTACGGAAATTATTAGCAAGGTAGTAAGCTTGTCCGTAAAGAATAAAATAGTTATTTAAATTGATGATCAATACGACTATTTTTAAGTTTTTCTTAATAAACGGAATTTAATTTTCATTTTCATTTCCGTAGGGGTCCTATGGAAAATTTTTAAATGGGTCCGTACTATTTTTTTTTTATTAATCAGACATAATGATTCAAAAGCTTTAATTTTTTCGCCTATAATCATTTCTTAACGAGTTCCTTTGTAATAATAAAAGTGTTTTTAAAAGGTAAGCACAAATTAAACAAGAAATAATTTTAATGAACCTTTTATTATTACAAAGGATCTCGTTAAGAAATGAATATAGGCGAAAAAATTAAATCTTATGAATCATTATGTCCAATTAATAAAAAAAATTAGTACGGTCCCGTTAAAAAATTTTCCATAGGACCCCTACGGAAATGAAAATGAGAATTAAATTCCGTTTATTGAGAAAAACCTAAAAATAGTTGTATCGATCAGTAATTTAAATAACTATTTTATTCTTTACAGACAAGCTTACTACCTTGCTAATAATTTCCATAGCCTACTTAGTAATTTTCTTACATCGCATTCATCTGACACGGCCATTTTGTAAAAAATAAAAAATCATTCGTATCTCACTTATTTTTTTGAATTTTTGAAATTGGAAAAAACTGTTGCAGTTAGAATTTCATGGTTTATAAAACACCACAAAAAAACATGGTCTTTCTATTTAAAAAAAAAAAAGTTGATGTCACTTCCGGTTCAACCGAAACTGATATTTTCGTGCCTGTTAGTCTAAAATAGCCCACTTTTATCTTACTAATGTATACTAATATCAAAACGAAATTTTTAAATTCAAAAACAACCAAAAAATTGGGAGCATACATTGACTCGTGGCCACCCGGCATACTTAAATATCAATACACATAATATATTTATACTACATCGCTGTAGTATAATTCTACTTTATATACTAAATATAATGGGTAGGTATTTTTCATATCTATTATTGTGTGGATTTCTAGCTGTGGTGTTTGATGTAACCATTTTTTAATCTATTTTTAAATAGTTGAGGTGAATTTATTTGTTTTATTTCAAGAGGCATTAAATTGTATAATTTTGGTCCTAAAAATAAGAAACACCATTGACAAATAGTTTTTAATGATTTTAGTATTCTATTGGTGTGAAGTTTGGATCTGGTTTGATGATTATGGTCAATTTGTATTAGTTTACTTTTTGTTATTTTGTAGTCTTATTAGAATTGTGTAAGCAAAAATTTGTCTGAGGTCAAAAACTTTGGAGGAAATATAGATTTCATTTGTGGAATATGTGTACGGTTTGTGGAATATTACTTTAAGTATGCATTTTTGAATAATTTGCAGATTATTATTATAGTAATTTGAGGCTCCACCCCAAGCTATTATTCCATAGAGTGTTTCTACTAATGAATAATATAATGCTTTTAGTTGTTCCATTTGCAGTATTTTGGATAAGTAGTTAAATTTATATAATAAGAATCTCAATTTTTTGATCACATAATTAATAGGCACTTTCCATTTTAAATAAGAGTCTAAATAAATTCCGAAGTATTTTATACTGTTGGTGGAAGAAACATTAATTTCAGAACAATTTAAATTAAAATTTAAAGTATTAAAGTTTGGTAGTTTATTTCTGTAAGATGAGAAGAGATATAAAATGTTTTCTTAAAATTTATGGTTAGTAGACGATGGTTGAACCATTTTATAATTTTTTGAAAAACTCTTTCTACTTTTGCTTTTAAATTATCCCAACCATCACCCATATAGAAGATAGCACCATCATCGGCAAAACTGATCATATTTCCCTCTTTGTTGAGTTTAAGAATATCGTTTAGATAAATATTAAAGAGTATCGGCTCCAGGACATTTCCTTGCGGAACTCCGTACTCAACCACTCTTTCATTACTTACAAAATCGTCAATTATAACGCACTGATTTCTATTTGTTAAATAAGAACACATGAGTTGGTATGAAGCACCCCTAAAGCCAATGCTCTCCAATATTTCTAATAGTTGAATGTGACTCAGACTAACTGTATCGAACGCCTTGGCAAGATCGACGAAAATGCAGAGTGAAGGGGTACTACTATCTAATGATTTATATATTTGCGATGTTAAGTAAGCAATTATTGCATCTTGCGTCGATCTACCCTCCCTAAACCCGAACTGTTTTTGTGAAATTATTTTGTTTTAGGTAACTAATGATTCTTTTCACTAGTACCTTTTCAAATATTTTTACAAGGTTCGAGATTAGTGAAATCGGCCGATAATTGGCCACATCCAACTTGTTGCCACTTTTATAAATGGGTTTAATGACCGCAGTTGTAAATGCTGTAGCAACGCTACCTGTATTGAATGACACATTAATTATATCTGGTAGTCCAAAAAAACCCGGAATTTTCATTTTATCTTATAACTTCTTTATTTTTTCATCGATTTTCAACTTCTTGGACTCGTTTGATAGCTAAAGCTTCCAGATAAATGATTCTCTATCAGATGTGATATAGTGATTATAAATGTCAAGGCAGACGTATTTAAACTTGAGCAATTTTTAATAACTGCGGGAATTTTGTTGAAAAGCCGTATTTACAAACGGTTTATTTTATCATCATGACTGATCTTCTGACAATATTTTGGTGGGTAGTTTTTAAAAATCGGTCAAGGAACTATGGAGCTGTACCCAAAAATGTAGAGGCGTGTTATAAACGTCTAGGCAGCAATGGTAAAAACCGGAATTTTTATTTTCCTTTATAACTTTTTTGATTCTTTACCGATTTTAATTTTTTTGGGTCATTTAAAACCCAAAGCCTTCCACTACAATATTAAATATCAGAAATTGACATGAGTCATAAATCCAATATGGCGTCATGATGATAAAATAAACCGTTTGTAAATACGGCTTTTCAACAAAATTCCAGCAGTTATTAAAAATTGCTCAAGTTTAAATACGTCTGCCTTGACATTTATGATCACTATATCAGTTTCTGATAGAGAATCATTTAGCTGGAAGCTTTAGCTATCAAACGAGTCCAAGAAGTTGAAAATCGATGAAAAAATAAAGAAGTTATAAGATAAAATGAAAATTCCGGTTTTTTTTGGACCACCCGATATATGCCAGAGGGCCAGAAATTTCATTTGATATGATTTTCAGGGTGTCAGACTTGATCCATTCCTGGAGCATTCTTATTTTTTAATGCCATAATTACTTCAATGACCTCGATTTTATTTTTGTTTCAGAAATAAATATAGATATATTAGTTTTTTCATTTCTAGTAGGTTTATTATTGTGTATTATTTTTTCAGATAAATTTTTTCCGTCTGAATTAATCTAAAAAAGTATTTACTATCTCAATTTTGTTATCTATTATATTTCCTTTTTTAGTAATTAATTTTTGTATTCCATTTTTATTTTCTATTGGACATAATTGTTTTATTTTTGTTTATTTGGTCTGTGATTTGGTCTTGAAAAGTTCTTTTTAGTTATTTTTATTTTTATTAAAGTATTTAATTTATTTCTAAATGTTTTGAATTCATTTTTATTATCATCTGTTGGTGTTCTTTGCATTTTTTATATAATAATAATAATAATAATAATAATAATAATAATAATAATAATAAACTTTATTCTTTAACATTGCAACCAACAAGTTGTAGAACAAGTCAAATAGAAAATAGAGATGCTTATAAATATAGTACAAAAAAAGAAAAAAATTGTAATATTACATTTCACTTAATAAAAGGAGACAAACGTATACATACATATAGTATATTATCATGCATATAAATAAAATAAAATGAAGAATCACATTACTAAAAGTTGTGGTTAAGAAATTCAGATATAGAATAGAATGCATTAATAGTCAGGAAATTACGAAGCGCTCTTTTAAAGTCTTTAGCAGGTAAGTCTTTATAACTTGTGGGTAACTTATTATATATTTTTATTAATTGACTCTCAGCATTTTTCTGGACACGAGTAAATGTTGTTCGCGGTAGGCATAACATGTCATTACGGGTGTCATATTTATGATCGACTTTATACTTATTAAAAAGTTCATTATAATTGTTCTTAACAAAACAGGCACACTCAAATATATACACACATGGAACAGTGAGAATGTTTTTTACTTTAAAAACCATACTACATGTTTCCCTTTTCTTTAGATGAAAAATGCTTCGTATGCAGGCCTTCTGCAGTTTAAAAATTCTGTCTACTTCAACGGAGTTTCCCCAAAATATAATGCCGTACCTTATTCTGGAGTCAATGTAAGCGTAGTATGCAGTGATGGCCGCTTCCTCATTTACCGATCGAGATATAGTACGTAATGCATAGTTCATCCTTTTTGTTAATAGATTTTATTAATCCATTGGAAATCCAACATTTTCTTTTTACTTCTTTCCTTTTTATTTTTACATATTTGGTACACATATCAATATTAAGTTTTATTTTATTAATTAGTAAATCTGTTGCTTTACTAACATCATTTGATGAATAAATATCCAACCATGTCTCTCTTTTTAAATTCAATTTTAGTTTCTTTTCATCTAGAATACGTTTTGTTTTTATACTAGTTGGCAAAAATGGTTTTTGAGCATGGTTTAATTTGAGAATAATAGACAAATGACTTTGTGTAGTATAACTGGGATATATTTAATTTCATGCATATTATTTTTAATAAAAATGTCAATACTGGTTTTTGACTTGCCTTAGGGTATTCTGGTTGGTTTATTTATTGTAAATTTAAATCCTTCTAGACTCGTTAGATTTAAATAGTTCTGAACGTGTTCTTCCTCCGAAAGTAAATTAATATTAATGTCGTCAACAATTATGTGTATATCCACGTTTATACAATTTTGTATGTAGTCCCTTAGTTCACGTATGAAAATTTCTATATTAGTTGAAGGAGATCTATAGATGTTAATAGTATATTTTTATTATTTTTTTTAATATTTAATTGTATAAGTTTTATATTGTATATTTTTTCCATAATGAATGTTTTTATATACACAACCAAACCGTCATTTTGATTTATTGACCCTTCATTATAGACTATGTTATACCATATTCTATATCATAAATGGATAAATCTCGTAATTTCCAGCATTCCGATAGTATCAATCAATACATTCATCAATACAATCAAAATTAGCTGTAAATATATGCAGTACAATTTTCAACTTGTCCGTCCAAATTCCTACTTATACTTCTAATGTCGTTATGAAATATTTTAAAATCTAAGTGATTTTTGAATTCATCATAGCGGGTGATACGGATGAACCGCCCGATCTGTCTGAACAAAATAGGAAAAAAAAGTGTGAAGTATGTGCAAATATTTTAAGATCTGGTGGTATTAAATGTACAAATGCATCTTGTAATACAGTGGTGCACTTAAAGTGTTTTGAAATGGTCGCCAAGTTGGTTAGTTTAAATAGAGAAAGTTAGTGTTGTAAAAATTGTAGAGATATGCAAGTTTCGTCCAATTTGATTGATGTCGATTTTCCAGAACATGTTAGTGATGAGAATGGTGAAGAATTAAGTAATGCTGTGTTAAGAAAAGAAAATAGTATGTTAGTTCGTGACATTGCTTTGTTAAATAAGGTTATTCGAGGTTTGGAAGTGACAAATAAATTGCAAAGTGAAAAACTAGAACAACTGGAAACAAAAACAACTGTAAGTACTTCTTTGGTGGGCACATCGGCGAAACCTCTTTTTAGCACAATAACAAAAACTAATATAAATAAAGTTGCAGACACAGCCGTCTTATTAATAAAATGTAATGATAAAGCTATCTTAAATAGCTCAGTGATGGAAGGATGTAAAAAATGCTGTAAAACCTGCCAATAATAAAATATGCATAAATAATACTAAACTTATACAGGGTTTTTTAATAAATTGCTGTGATACGAATTCTTTAGATAAATTAAAAAAAGAGGTGGAAAATAAATTTGGTTCGAAATATGTAGTTAGTGTACCCAAAAAATTTCATCCGCGTATAAAAATCAATAATGTAGAAGAATGGAATCTGATGAGCAATTTGTCGAAGACCTAATTCAGAATAATCCAGAAATACAAGATTTTACATCTGATTATGAAATCAAAGTGATAAAAATCAAAATTAAAAACATTGTCATTTAATGTAGTTATAGAAGTTTCACCTATGTTAAGAAAATTTATAATATGTAGAGGTTATTTATATGCAGGTGGGTGGAAAAAATGTTCTGTAGAAGATCATATCATTGTAGCTAGATGTTTTCAATGTTCTCAGTATGGGCACATTCAAAAAAATTGTAGTAATGAGACGATCTGCCCAAAATGTACCGGTAATCATCTTATACAAGATTGTAAGGCTGAAAATAAGAAATGTGTAAACTGTGTAAACTTTAATAAAACTAATAGAGCAAGCGATGTACCAACTGATTATTCGGCTTTAGATAAAAATAATTGTATCGTTTACCATCATAAGATTAACTTTTTAAAATCAAAAATTGATTATGGGGAGTAAGACAAAATCGATAAAATTCAAAATAGGTCAATTAAACACTCGTTCGATTATGGCAAGTTTTTTAGATTTTTTAAACATTGTAGTAGATAACTCTTTTGATATTATGATGGTAACAGAAACTTGGTTAGCTATAAATATACCAGACGGGGCCATTAGTATTCCCGAATATCAACTTACTCGTTCTGATCGTAGCGGAAGGGGCGGTGGTGTTGCAATGTTTATTAATAATAAATATAAATTTGAAAATATAACAATAGATGTAGGACAAGGTATCAGTGTGGAACAATTGTGGATATCTTTAAAACTCAAAAATTCTAAGTTAGCTCTTGGTGTCATATATCGACCTCCACAAAGCAGTATTACGCAATTTGTTGAAGAATTAGATAACACTGTTTCACACCTTTTACCTTTATATGATAAGATGATAATAGCTGGTGATATGAATATCAATTTGTACAATTTAACTAACCCGTTGTCGAACTGTCTTGATAATTATGGTTTTTCACAGCTTATTAATGAGCCGACAAGAGTTACAGAATATTCTTCCACTTTGCTAGACGCAATTTTTATTAATGATGCAGATATGGTTATTGATAGCGGTACAATTAATGCAGATTTAATATCAGACCATCGACTTGTTTTTTGTAATGTGAATATAGATATTTTAAGACCTAAGCAGAAAATGTACACTTTTCGAGATTTTAAGTATTTTGATCATGATCAGTTCTATAATGATTTAATAAACATTCCCTGGCAAAATATTTTATACATAAATGATATTGATCAGAAAGTAGAATATCTAACGGAAAACATTAATATGCTTTTCGAGATTCATGCTCCTATTCGAACTGTTAGAATGAATAAACCGGCAGCTTCATGGCATACCGATGCATTAAAGAAAATAGAACGTGAACGTGATAAGGCTCTATTAAAATACAACAAAAATAAAACTGATGAAAATTGGAGTAATTATAAGGAACTACGCAATTTTGCTTTGAATTCAATAAGGCGGGAGAAGTCAGCTTATCTTAAATTTTCTAAAGAAAGTGATATTAATCAATTATGGAAAAAAATTGAAAGTTATGAATATTCAAACTAAGCGTAAAGCAGAATTACCAGAACATCTGGACAATCCTACAAAAATAAATGAACACTTCTTGTTAGCTTTTAATTCAGAGCCTATTGACATAGACACCTTGACTTTTTATCAATCTAGAAAATTTAACAATAATTTTAATTTCAGTTTTCAAATGGCTACACCAGATATGATTGAAAAAATTATTTCAAAATTCAGATCTAATGCTTGTGGCAGTGACTATATATCTCTACAGATGCTAAAATTATGTGCTCCCGTGATATCAATATATATTACGCATATTGTCAATTGTTGTCTTGAGAAAGGCTATTTTCCAGAAAAATGGAAAACAGCTGTAATAACGCCTATACCGAAAGCAAGTATTCTTTTAAGTTACAATGATTTACGTCCGATTAGTCTGTTGCCAGTTTTTAGCAAGATATTAGAGAAAGTCGTTCAATTTCAGCTGATAGAATATTTTAATGCACATGAGTTATTTCCAACAAATCAGTCTGGTTTCAGATCTGGACATAGTACTACAACCTCATTATTAAATATTTTGGATAACATAATTATAGACCTTGATAAGGGACAGGCAGTAGCGTTGGTCTTGTTCGACTTTTCGAAGGCCTTCGATACTGTAGATCATGAGTTAATGTTAGCTAAATTACAGTATCTTGGTTTAGATGATATGTCTGTGTCGTTTTTTCGTTCATATCTGGAAAATCGTTATCAGTTAGTCCGTACGAATGTCGGTTTTTCTTCCTCTGAGAGAGTTTTATCTGGCGTGCCTCAAGGCTCAATCTTAGGCCCTCTATTATTCCTAGCGTACACTATCGACATCTATAATGTAGTCAAGTTTTCTGAAATTCAGTCACATGCGGATGATACCCAATTAAAACATGCTTTTGAGTCACAAAATTTTGAGATAGCTTCTAGATGTATAAATGAGGATCTTGATGCAATTTACTTAAATGCTAAAAATCATAAATTAATGTTAAATTCAAAAAACCGTATCTATTATTTTTTGCTCAAAAAATTATTATGATTACTTAAAAAGTAATTTGCAGATAGTCTTAAATAATGAACGATTATCATTTGTAAATGAGGCAAGAAATTTGGGTATAACTTTTGATTACAGTTTGAGATTCGACAAACATGTTAGGAATTTATTGCAGAAATCATTTTTACGTCTAAAAGTATTATATGCGAATAAACATATACTTAATTATAAAGTTAGAAAAAAGCTGTGTGAAAATATACTGCTTCCAATTTTTTACTACGGAGATATTATGTATTATTCCTGCCTAGATGCAGCAACAAAAATGCGTATCCAAAGAGTACAAAACACCTGTTGTCGGGTCATTTATAATTTGAGGAAATATGATCATATCACAGCCAAATTTCGCGACCTTAAATGGTTAAATATGGATAATACCCACAAATATCATCTGTTAAATCTTGTTCGCCGCTGCTTCTAACCTCAATTCCTTATTACCTGAGAAGTAAGTTAGTATCTAGCGATATGATTCACAATCGTACTATTAGATTTGGTGAAACATTAACGATGCCACAATATAAGTCAGCACTATATCAACGATCTTTTACATACAATGCGGTCCATTTATATAACAATGTTGATATTCAATACAAATCTGCTTCGTTAAAACTTTTCAAAACTAAAGTCAGGTTGCAACTTTTGGAAAACCAATAATAATTTTCTACATTGCTGCACATTAATGTCAGTACTATCATCGCTTGCTGTATTTATCTAGTATTGTATTTGTATGTATTACATACTTCTTTTTGTTATAGTATTTTAAATATTGCTATATCTTGTATTTACATATATATAATATATTTTTGTTTGAGTATAAACTAATTGCTAATGTGGAATGTATTGCTATTGTTGTTATTAGTATTATTTTTTTTTTTTGTCAAATCCTTAGGGTAGGGGTTAAGTGTAAGAGTGCAGTCAATAGACCGCAAACTTCGCCCTTTAATGAGTGTAATTACTTTTATACTTCATTAATAAAGACGTTTTATTATTATTATTATTATTATTATTATTATTATTATCATTGCTCATAAGGCCATTACAGTTCTTAACGTTTTCAGCTACAAAAGTTTGCACATTTTCAGTTTTAAAATTCCTAATATAATCATTCATATTTACAAAAAACAGTAACACAGATTAGTAAAATACCTAGAAATATAAGATATACCGGGTGTAAAGGAATAGTGGGCCACTCCTGTAACTTCCTCGTTTTTAAAGATATCGGGATAAAATTTTGTATGGTGAAATTAGGTAAGATTTCCAACTTTCTGTTACCTATCCGCCATATTTGTCACTTCCGGTTTCACTAGAAATGATCCCAATAGTCTTTTTTAAATGTATGTTTTTACATTTTTAAAATAAAGATCACATTTTGGATACATTTATGTTTTTGAACAATTTATACAGGGTTGCACGAAAAATAATTCGAATTTTAGTTGTCAATCTAGATGGCTGCGAATATGTTAAAATTATTTTTGTTCCAATGTAATTCATATAAAAAATATGAAAACGTCAATATGTCCAATAATACATCATACAGGGTGCTCTAAACTCATTATAATTACGTTTTTCAAAATAACTCTTTTTTTTTAAATATGATAGGGGCCACCCGGATATTCAGAAAGCTCTATTTAGTAGGGGTTAAACGGTACCATTGATTAAGGAATGAATAAGATACGCGATGTAAAGTGCGAGGCCAATTTTGGCAGCGAGAATCCCAGTAAGTTGCGAGCATTCCTGTGATTCGTGTAGTATGCTTTTGATAAACCTGTGTCGTGTCTGGTTTTATATAATTTATAATCTAGTGAAAGCAAAAATTAAATGTTCAGATTGATTTTAGTTTAAAATTATTCCGTTTAAGTGGTTATTGGCGTTAAACAAGTTTTCAAAATTTCAGACATTACAACAAAACAACAATTTTAACTAATAGGCACAAATAATTTTATTCCAAATGGTAAACAATGCATCACAAATAACAACAACAACATAACAACGAATAGGTACTACAATAAATGTTCAACTTGATTACTTCTTTCATTTCAGAATTCGAAAAAAATGTGGCAATTAGTTTCTAGGTATTAAAAAGAAATTTAGAAAGAAATAAAAAACACCACACTTCTGCAACAATTAATTGTTGTTTAAAAGATTGGTTGTTTGACAGGTCGTTTTTGTTTTTATGCATATTTGATAAATATTTGTCTTTATTTACTCTGATAATGCTGTATCTCAACGCCTACTTTTAAAAATAATTTTTCACAGTGCATAATAAATACGCATAGAATTTTTAATTTGCACTTTTCTCAAAAACTGTTGTATTTAGAGACTTGAAACAAGTATACGGTCATCTTTACACATTAAACGCAGCGTACGTAGCGCCCTCTTGGAGTTATACCAAAATTGAACGTGTATTAGATTGATAGATAGATAGATAGATAGATAGATACTTTATTAACCACAATACATATATGTATAATACATTTGCAGCAAGTCAAAAAAACAAACAAATTGTACATAGCACAAAGAATAAATTGTATATAGGACAACAGAGAAGAAATAAATATACATGTATACATACATACGCAATTACGCATATACACATACACACATACACCCATAAAATCTCTGACAAAAATGTAATATAAGACAATGGTATATAGGTACTATTAAAATGAAAAATTTACAAATTAGATAATAAATAAAGTGTAAAACAAATAAACATCAGTGAGATAGAGCAACTTCACAATAAATCCGAAAAGGAGTGGGTTGAGTTTAAATATTCAGTCACAGAATAAAAACAATTCCTCAAAATGAATGAATTAACAATTCGTTTGAAGCAAGAGAAATTTAAAGATCTAATTTTGCTTGGTAGTGTAGCGGCTTCTAGTCTTAAAAACAACACCACTTGGTTTGTTGGTTCGGTTTTATTCTATTAACACTTAAAGTAAACATTAATATATGAGAAATGAATGATAATAATAGGAACGATTGTTGAGCGAACGGCTACCTCGTGCGCCATCTTTCTACTGCCTTCTTTGCTCCTCCAGTGGCGCATCATGGACGGCTACAGCTTCGGTCATCCTGACGTGAAGACCGTCCTGGTCGTTCATTTGCGTGGAATCTTGATCTGAGTCCTCATTAGGCACGTACAGCCGTAAACGATCAGTTGATAATGTTCCTTGGTAAAAACGCCGTGTCTTTTGAGCTCCGGGTATATCTTCAACTATGTACCTATCGTGACCCAGTATGTTTGTGATCTGGTACGGACCTTGAAATTTAGGTTGCAGTTTCTTTGATTGACCTGGGTGAGGGGTGCTTTTAACCATAACATAGTCTCCTATTGAATACTTGGGTGGAGGTCTCCGCCGTAAATCATATCGATGCTTATTTTCCGACTGCACCGGTAACTGTTTTGATTCGGCCTTCACCCTTGCTTCATCTCGTTTGCTGCAGGTCGTTTTAGTGGTGATAAGATCTTCCAGCGTTTCTTCTAACACTTGGATTTTGCGTCGTGCTTCTTGTAGTTTTCGCAATGTTTCTTGATGCTCTGTTTTTAGGGTTTTATCAGCTTCTACACTAGCATTTGCTTTTGTAGTATTATCGACTGCTAGGTTTATGTCTAGGTTCTCTATTGCTACTTGACTTTTAGATGGGGTTTCCACTTCGATGTTGGCTATGCCACGTTCGATTTTCACGATAATGTTTGGTTGTTTGATAAATTCGTGTCCAAGAACTATATCCACTGGGATGGCGTTATCAGCGATTATATAAAATTTGGTAATCACCTCGTGGTCACGAATATTTATAGCAACACATGCGATGCCAATGTTTTCACCCATTTAGTCCCGTAAGTTTGACTGGTTTGATCTCTACGTTGTCGACATCCAAACTTAATATTTTCAAAGAATTGGCTTTCGTAGTTGTAATAAGATTCACCGAAGATCCAGTGTCAATGAGAGCTTTCTCCTGTTTACCATTTATTTTTATGGGAACAACCATGTCGTCGGCCGAGGTTCCTACAATTAGAGTACGCTTTTCCTCTTGGTTTTCGTTTGTGCAATGCCGTGCAATATGTCCGGTTGATTGACATTTATTGCAAACTATTTTCGGGCAGTCACGAACTCGATGTTCACCTTCCAGACAGAAAGGACACGTAGCAAATGAAATTCTGTCGGTATTGGTATTAGATGTATTCGTCGCATTCGAATGAGCTTGTGTATCCAAGGAGTTCTTATTCCTGTGGACGGGTTTTTGTTCTGATCTGTGCCTAGGACCGTCTGCCTTAAATGATTTTCTCGTTGCTTCAAACGAAGTGTAGTTATCAGCTTTTCTTAACAATTCAGTTGTTGTTTGTGGGGGATTAACGAAAAATTGCTTGGCTAATGAGTAATCGTATAGCCCTTCAATGATGTAGGCTATTAAGCTATATTCATCGATATAACCTCTTGCAATAGTTTTCATCGAGAACACGTAAGATCTAATAGATTAATCTCCTTTTTGTTTTCTTTCCCTTAGTTTTTTGTGGACATCTATCGAATGGTCGGTTGTACAAAAATTTTCGTAAAAGCGGTTTTTAAATTCTTGCCAGGTGTTAAAAGAGGGTTCAGAATTCAACCATAGTTTGGCAACACCTTTTAATTTTAATTTGGCTTGAATCAATATACTACGTTCATCTAAGTAATAAAGCATTTTTGCATTTTCTGCCGATTCTATGAAGCGTTCTGGGGTAATGCTATTCTCGTCAGGGTCGAATTCAAGAATTTCATATTCAGCTTCTCTTGAGAATCTGACGGGCTGCATAATTGGAGTAGCCGTATTGACAAACTGATTATTAGCACCTAACTGTAACCTATTTATTTGTTCTTGCAACTGATTTATAAGTTCTTGATTTGATTGGTATTGAGACTGTTGAACAGGATATGTATATGGGAACATACAGGGTTGTTGCTGAAAATATGGCGTAGTTGGCTGGTACATTTCTGGTAACTGAGTTGTCGCAGGTTGAGTAATTTTCTCAGAAGGATGCATGAAATGTCCTGGAATATTTTGCATATTCGTCAAATAAGGATAAGATAAAGGTGGAATACTCGGTGGAATATATTTCATTTGCGAATTATTTTCAAAAGACGTGTTTGGAGCAGAAGTTGTAAAATTATTAGAAATTTCCGTGCAAGTCGTAAGATATGGCTGAGTTACAGGAAACATGACTCTGCTAGTAGTTTCAGAATTTTTGAGAAATGGGGATGGTAAGGACTCGTCGACGTTGACTGACCCCTGCATATTTGGCACCGATCTTGGTCGGCATTCATCAAATTGGTGATCCATTGCAGCAGATTGACCGCCAAATGTAGCCGATCTCGCGCGATTTAACATCTTGATTAAATTAAAAGATTGTACTTACAGTCTCTCTTTATATTTTAGGAAATTATTAGATTTTGGGAAAATTTTACCAATCCGGCAACAGCGCGCTTCCTTTCTTGACCAACGTAAAGAAACAATAGTCACAAAAAGTTCTAAACACCTAACACCTGTCGAAAACTGAGCGTTTGGCAAACAGAGAGAGCACGATAATTTGTCACAGTCACTTTTATTAAACAATTAATTCTTTTGTCAGTTTTGTCCACTGTTCACGGAACTAACACATAGGCAATGATACAATTCACCTGAAATTAATCAGTTATTTTGTCTTTGCAACTTGCTTTCATGCACACACGATAGAAAACAGGGTTATGTATAAAATGTTTCACCGGCACGTGTACGAATCTCACTTCTGATAACTGTAGCGGCTTCTAGTCTTAAAAACAACACCACTTGGTTTGTTGGTTCGGTTTTATTCTATTAACACTTAAAGTAAACATTAATATATGAGAAATGAATGATAATATTAGGAACGATTGTTGAGCGAACGGCTACCTCGTGCGCCATCTTTCTACTGCCTTCTTTGCTCCTCCAGTGGCGCATCATGGACGGCTACAGTAGTTTATTATAAATATTTAGATCAATTGTATTTTTTTCGGACTTAGCTAACCTATAACGAGGCTTTTTTAATAAATCACCAGATCTCGTTGGGTAATTATGAGAAGCAGACTGAGGAATAAAAACATTTATATTTTTGTGAATATAGATTAATGTATGGTAGATGTAAGCAGAAGGAAGCGGCATTATGCCGGTATCTATAAATAAGGAACGGCAGTGTTCCCTGAATCCAGCACCTGTCATTAGTCTTACAACTTTTTTTTGCAGACAAAACACTTTATTGGCATGGTATGAATTCCCCCAAATTAGAATGCCATATGTTAAATGAGAGTGAAATAAAGAGAAATAGGATAACTTGAGAATATCCAAGTTTAATATACTCTTCATCTGACGAAATAAAAAGATCACACTAGAGAGTTTGCGACTTAATTGTTCAACGTGACTCGACCAGTTCAGTTTGTCATCCAGGACAATACCCAGTAATTTAGCGCTATTTCCTTGAGAAATATCGGAGTGAGAAGAAAAAATTATTTCCTGGGTTTTTTGCTGATTCAATTTGAGTTTATTGATGGTAAACCAATCTTCAGCTTTTTTGACCATTTCCTTTGAGCAGTGCAAAAGATTCTTTAAAATTTTATCTGAACAAATTAAAGTTGTATCATCGGCAAACATTACACATTTATTTGGTAACAGAAACTTGTATAAATCATTGATATATATAATGAATAATAGTGGCCCAAGCACTGAACCTTGGGGTACGCCGTGATTCACATCAACACATTCAGACTGTTTGCAGTTGATGACAACACACTGTGACCTGCCTTTAAGATAAGATTTAAAAAGTTCAAGAGGCAAACCTCTTATACCATAAATATTCATTTTGTCTAATAATCTGTCATGCGCAATACAGTCAAAGGCTTTGGTAAGATCGCACATCGTGATAGCTGAATGCTTGCCTTCCTCCAGACCTTGTACAATATCTGATACAATCTGCATTATCGCCTTAGTTGTGGAGTAATTATTTCTAAAGCCAAACTGACAGGAACATAATAAAGAGTTATTTTCAAAGTACTGGGTAACTCTGGCCTTTAATAATATTTCGATCAACTTAGCAAATATAGGGATGATGGATATAGGCCTGTAATTGTCCAAAAGTTGTGGATCACCCTTCTTAAATAACGGAATAA
Organism: Rhagium mordax; assembly: GCA_963680705.1. Taxonomy (NCBI): domain Eukaryota; kingdom Metazoa; phylum Arthropoda; class Insecta; order Coleoptera; family Cerambycidae; genus Rhagium; species Rhagium mordax. The sequence goes on from OY796657.1 coordinate 42,457,415, forward strand.
CTTTGGAAATTTTCAGAGCATCAGGAAAAACACCACGAGCAAAACATTCGTTAATTATAATAGTTAAAGGGTAGGCAAGAATGTCCGAAATTTCCTTAATGATTCGACTGTTTAAATCATAAATGTCAACACAAGGGGAGTTTTTTAAAGATGTTATCGCTTCCATCACTTCCTGTTGTGATACCGGTTGAAGAAAGAAGGATATATTAGAGGATGAGTCCCAGTTTAGTACATCAGACACACTGCAATAATTAATATCAGGCAGTGACGAAATTATATTTTCCGCAATGGTGGAAAAATGGTTATTAAAATTGTCTTCCGATAAGTTAGAGTGGATTTTCTGGGAGTTTAATTTATTCCTTTCAAAATTGACAAGTTTCCAACTGTCCCGATTTCTGTTTTGTGAATTTATTATAAATTTGTCATAAGCATTTTTTTTTGCGTTTTTAATGGCGCATTTGTAATCTTTGCGTAAAATATTATACGAAGTCAAAGCTACAGGGTTTTTACTAACATTATATATGAGCTTTACAGAGGATAGTGTATCTCTCATGTTACGCAATGATTCATTAAACCAATTAACAGGAGGCTTAATTATATTAGAATCAAATTTTTTGAGAGAAAAATAAGTTTTTACCAAATGTTGGCAAGTGTAAATCAAGAATTCTGTTAAGTGGTTTGGATCTAAATGTTGTGCTTCGAAGATACTCCAATCTACCGCCTGAAGGGCAGATCTCACATTAGTCATACCTTTTTTGGTAATATGCCTCCTCCAAACTAAGTTTTGTGGGTGGTTTGTTAAGGTTTTAATAATAATAAATTGTCCAAGGTGATCTGATACGCAGGGATCTATCACTCCCACTTCATAACTATCCTCGGATAAATTTGTTAATATGTTGTCAATACAACTAGCAGAATTTGCAGAAATTCTGGTACATTGCGAAATTGTAACGATTAATCCAAAAGATGTAATGAGACTTATTAAATCTGACAATCTAGAAGAATTACTTATAAAATTTACATTGAAGTCACCTACCAGAATGATCTTTTTATTCTGACTAAGGCATTTTAATAAAAGCTGCTCAAAAAGTTCAATAAAAGTATCAAAATTACCCAAACATGATCTGTATAATGTAATAACTATTAAGGTAGGGAGCTCAATTCCACAAAATTCAATGTCTATATCATTACAGAACTCTGTTAATTGTAAAGACTTACAAGTTATTTCGTTTTTCACAAATATTGCTACTCCACCATGTAGATGGACCTTTCTACAATAGGAGCTAGCAAGGTAATAACCTGGTATATTAATTGATTCAAGATTAGTAATATTTAACCAATGCTCTGAAAAACATAATACTTCATAACTAGTATGCTTTTCGAGAAATAGCGCCAACTCACTAACTTTATTTGAAAGGCACTGCACATTTATATGAAACACACCCAGTTTATGGGGCTCCTTTACTACAACTTTTGAACTGTTGATCATGTTGAAACTTGCCTTATCTCCTTCATGTGAAAAAACCGGTTTACCCAAGTACCTCTAGGCCACACAGAGGGATCCATAGCTTTAGTCATCTGGTTATCATTAATGGTCACCTTAAAAGATGCATACAGTAGAGGATACATTGATTTTAGTTGTTCACATTTCACTTCTGGGAATGTGGGTTGTAAAAATTTAGTTAGGTCTTCAGATTTCGTCTGGATGCAGTTTATATGCATGGAGAAAAATAAATTTAGAAACACTTCTTAAAGTAGAACCGTTAGGCAGATCTAACTGTCCAACAATTGGTTTGTTTTCTCTACGATTTCTGAAATTTTTCTTTTTATAATTTACTTCTATAAATCCATCATTTTGTGATGCTTTATTATCGTGGCGATCTTTATCTGTAATGTCAACAGACTGATCTGGGACTATTTGCGTTTGTGCTTTAGTAGCAGATGTGGTTGGATAATCCCTCAACTCCAATATCTCACTGAATTTACTTTTAGTATAAGTTTCCAGTTCATCATATGATTGTTTACTATTATTATTCTTGCTATAACTGCTGTCTTGAGTTATAGGTTTTTTTTTATTAATATCTCGATTCCCATTCAATTTATTTGTGTTTACATTTTTGTTAGAGGAGTTCTTATGGGAGTTTTTGTTGTCCCCTGATAATAAAATTTTTTGTTGATCTCCATTTATGTGTTGATTGTAATTAATTTGATTTAATAAATTTATTTTGTCATTCAATAAACCTATTTTCTCCCTTAGTTCATTTATAATTATATCTTTTTGTTGTATAATGCAGTTTAAGTAATATTTTTCACTATTAACATTGCCATTTAAACACTCACCCGTTGATAAATCGCAATCATTATCGCTTTCTGAAATCTTGGTTTGGATTTCACAGCAAATTAACTCTGTGCCAGTTATTTTAACATTTTTTACCCGTTTGGCACAACTAGGATGATAATAAGAGTCACAAACTTCACATTTTAATGCATTTGACACTTTAGTTTTGCAATAACTGCAATTTTTACTAGGAGCTACTAAATTTAGATTACCATTTTCGGCCATCTTGAAATTATGATTCCTCACCCCAAATAACCCCCACTCATAAATTTTCACAAGAAAATTATAAAAACTCGTTAAATTACAAAGGAAAATTAAAAAATAAATTTAAACTTTGACACCCTGTATCTTGGGTTACTATTAACTTTTGGACTAAGGTAAGTTCGGCTAAATCGCGATATTTTTACATTAGAAATCTGCTGTTGGTCTGTGTACCATTACTTATGAATCACCCTGTATTTGTGTTAATATTTTATGGTATAATGGTGACTGACGAACAGTGGCACAAGAAATGTAGATCACATTCCTGATCATAGACTAGTTTTTTGCAACATAAAATTATTTATTCCTAAAGTAAAACAAAAAATGTACATATTTCGAAATTTTAAGTATTTTAATTATAATGTCTTAAGACTTAAACAATACTTCATGGCAAAATATTGTATATATGGACGATATTTTGGATAAAGTTGACTTTTTAACAACACAGAATTTTTAACACCCATGCACCTATTTGTACTGTGCGTATGAATAAACCTGCGGCACCTTGTCTTACCTATACTTTAAAGAGAATCATGAAGGAACGAGATAATGCTTACACGAAGTACACGCAGACTAAAACTACTGACAATTGGAATTATTATAAAAATCTGCGCAATTTTGCATCAGCGGCCATAAGACCAGAAAAAGCAGCATATTTAAAATATACAAAGGAAAGCGATGTTACTGATTTGTGGAGAAAGTAGAAAATCATGAATATTCAGGCAAAAAACAAAATCGATAATTTACAAGATCCTATTAACCTAAATAAATACTTTTAATACTAATCTAGTAAATGAAGAAATCTTAAATTTCTATAATAAAAAAAAAATAAGAGAGATATAACTTTTTTATTTCAACTTGTGACACCTGACGTGATACAAACAATTGTTTCTAACATTAAATCAAATGCTTCTGGTCACGATGAAATAAATTTGCAAATGTTGATATTATGTATGCCAGTTATAAAAGATTATGTTACAAATATTATTAACTGTTGTTTGGAAAAAGGAGTGTTTCCAAGTCGATGGAAAATTTCAGTTGTTACCCCTATACCCAAAGTTAACAATCCAGAAACATTAGAAGATTACGACCCATTAGTTTGCTCTGCATACCGAGCAAAATTTTAGAAAGGGTTGTTTATATACAAGTAATACAATATTTTAATGATCAAAAGCTGTTATCAGAAATTCAGTCGGGTTTTAGAACCGGACATAGTACAAGTACAGCATTGTTAAATATCATGGACATAATAGTTAGGGGTCTTGATGATAAATTGGCTAGTATACTGGTTTTGTTAGATTTCTCCAAGGCTTTTGACTCAGTGGACCATAATCTATTAATTATTAATTGCAAAATAAAAATATGGACTGGACGAAATATCACTACAATTCTTTTTTTCATATTTACAAAATCGTCGTCAAGTAGTTTGTACAAAAGTAGGCTTATCATCTTCAGAATTAGTAACGTCCGGAGTTCCACAGGGCTCCATACTTGTGCCCCTTCTATTCCTTTTCTACATGTCGGATATTTATGCTGATACAAAATTTTCAGAAGTTGATTGTTATGCAGATGACAGTCAACTTATTTATACCTGGTTTAGCTTTTAAGATTATGAAACGGTATCTAAAAATATTAATGAAGATCTCAACCAAATAGTTGTGAACTGTGAAAACATAATAATAATAATAATAATATTTATTTCTCAGAAATTTACAAAAATATATATAATAATGAAGATGTTTAGTCGGATTGAATAAAAAATTGGAAGAAAACCTCAAATTCTCGTTTAGTCGACGTTTCGACAATATTTATTGCCTTCCTCAGGACTACAAAATATAACATAAATTAAATCACAAATACATAAATTCAAATAAATAAAGATGTAAAACTTAACATTTAAACAACACAGTATATGACTTTTTTATTAAAAAATATAGATAAAAATGAGGAATAAATAAATCATTTAAAAATAAAATGTTTAAAAACTTTAAAGTAATAAAATATTAGGAACATCACACTTAACCCAATGAGGTATTAGGTTTACAGTCAGCAAAATTATAATCGTCTGAATGACTGTAAACCTAATACCTCATTGGGTAAGTGTGATGTTCCTAATATTTTATTACTTTAAAGTTTTTAAACATTTTATTTTTAAATGATTTATTTATTCCTCATTTTTATCTATATTTTTTAATAAAAAAGTCATATACTGTGTTGTTTAAATGTTAAGTTTTACATCTTTATTTATTTGAATTTATGTATTTGTGATTTAATTTATGTTATATTTTGCAGTCCTGAGGAAGACAATAAATATTGTCGAAACGTCGACTAAATGAGAATTTGAGGTTTTCTTCCAATTTTTTATCCAATCCGACAAAACATCTTCATTAATATATTTGTGGATACGAAACTCCTTTGCTAAAAAATATATAATAATAATGGTTACAATGAGTAAAAATAAACAATGGAACCCACAATAGAAATCCTGCTCGTGGGCAAAGTTTATACAAACATTGTGATGAATTACAAATTTATATAAGTACAACATAAAAAGGCAAAACTAAAGTAGTAGTGACACATGACACATGTATAAATAGATAAAGAAATGCTCACTAAAGAAACCTTGTTCGTGGACATATCTACTGACTAACTAACCTTAGTTTTAGACGGAACAACAACAGAAACAACAACAAAACAACAAAAAGATAGCAAAAATATCAACAAAATGTAACAAAATTTGAAACAATACATTTTTGAACGAATAACGTAGGATGTGTAAAAAGTTAACAGAATCGGCAATGTTGTGTTTCAGTTACAAATGAACTTAGACCAGTTGACAAATAAGTGGTAGTGGTAAGTAATATATTACTATTGTTACGTGTTTATGTAAAGATGTGAATAACACGGAATATTATTTTAGACAACATAAGAATCAGTATATTTTAAATCAATTTCTCCATGTATTAGACTTCGAGGCATTTCTATAATCCATTTCTTAATTCTTATTTTAAAAAGTATAATTGAATAAATTTTTTTTAGGTTATTTTGGATGATATTATACAATTTTGGCGATAAGTATTTGTGGCAACGTTGACCGATTGTTTTGTACACTCTTGGAATTACTAGGTTACCAAAGATTCTTGTGTTGTAGGAATGTTCTACAGGGTAAGTGTAGCTAGGTGTTTTCTTTGATTTATTAAATGGGCTTGGGCGAACAATTGTCATATGTCAAGAATTCTTGATTTGTTGAACAATAATAAATTTGAATTTGAATTTGAAAAAAAAAAAAAAAAAAAAAATTAATTGGTTGGATAGGTGTGGCTTTTATCATAAATTATTTTCAAGATCCATTTTTGCATTACTTCTAGATGTTTTAGATGAAAGTTACACCTCACCAGCCAATAATTCCATACATCAAATGAGTTTGTACTAGTGCAAAATACATTATTCTAAGGTGTTGGGAATCATATATTCTTTTGAAGTATTTAAATTTACATAAATGGAACCTTAATTTCTTGATTAACTTATTTACATGGGCATCCCATCTTAAGTGACTATCAATTGTAATCCCAAGGTATTTAATAGTTTCAGTTGCCTCCAGTTTCAAATTAACATTGTTATAATTATTAAGATGTATGCAATTAAAATTGGGTAAATGTTCGTAAATGGCAAATATTTAGTTTTCTTTAAATTAATAATTTACTACTAAAGAAGTCCATTATCAAAGGAAAGGCAGGTATCATCTGCAAAACTAATTACATTGCCATTAATGGGAAGTGCAAATAAATCATTAACATAGAGACTAAATAATATGGGGCCTAGTACTGTACCCTGAGGAACTCCATATCATACATTTTTTGCGGTACTTAAGCTGTCTTCTATCTTAACAGATTGACACCTATTGCTTAAATAGCTTTTCATTAATTTGTAGGCAGTTCCTCTAAAGCCAATATTTTCCAAGGTCCTGAACAAGTCTATAATTTTGTGTTCAATAAAAATGTTTTTTAAAATTCGTATCAGTCTATTTCACTATAAAACTAGATAAATTCAGAAAGTTGGTAATACGCAAAGGTTCAGCAAAAAAGCTGTAATTCGGACAATTTTAGAGATAAATCAATGAATAAAAAAACAAAATGTTTATTAAAAAATGGTTCATCGAATGCAGAATGAATAATTTTTCCATGAATGCGAGAATAATCCACAGGGTGTTTTGAAAACCTGTGAAAAAACTTAGGTTTAAAATTCTCCATTAATTTCCATGAAATTTGGAAGAACTCACTATTGCTTCCAACCCGGCTCATACAGAATGAATTTTGCTATAAACTGAGAGAAAAAATGTTCAAATCGGTCCTCCGGTTTAAAAGCTAAAGAACTTTAAAATTACCCAAAAAATCGAGTGCGTCACTTTTTATGGAACTGAGTGTATATATCTAGCCATTGCTCATGTTTTAAAAGATCATCTAGTTTTTTATAATTTATGTATGCTTTATACTTTTTATTAATTACCTTCTCTTTTTTTGCAGTTGGATCGGTATGTTGAAGGATGGTAGCGTAATGATCAGATATTTGACATTGTAATACTACTGGTAAAAAATGGTGTTGCGGTATTTTTGATTTTAGTAAAATATGATCCAAGCATGAATAGCTTTGACCCTGCACCCTTGTTTTTTCATTAATTGCCAATCGGTATCCCTGTTCAGATAACATATTTAAATACTCCTGACAGTAGACGTTGTTGTTATTGTCAAGAATATTAATGATGACAGAGATTATAAAGACTCTAGATAGTTATCGTCAATGTATTTACTGGACGCGGCAAAAATGGATGCAGAACTCAAGTAATTTGAAAGCAGGCCACCGAAACTGAGACTGGTACCGATGATATTCATTCATAATGTGTTACGCTCATTATGAACGAATATCATCTGCGCCAATCTAAGTTTCGGTGCTTCCAAATTAGTTCTGCATCCATTTTTGCCGCGTCCAGTAAATACATTGACGGTAACTATCTAGAGTCTTTATAATCTCTGATGTTGATATCGCCAACAATTATACTAATATTTTGTTTAGTATTGGAATTAAGAAAATTATATAAATGAGCATTAAAATTAAAAGGACAAAGAGAGGGTAGTCTAGATTGCGATTATTTCTGTTCTTTTTTCTATTTTGTAATATGTTTAATTTTATTTTTTTTATGTTGTCCAATCATTTCATTATAGTTTATATTACATTTTATATAAATAACAACACAATCGCATTTATTGATCTGGCTTCATTATATAAAATATTATATCAGGATATATTCAAAATGTCTAGATTATAAATTTTCCACGTTTCAGATAGTATAATGCAGTCAAAGATTCCGTCGAAATTATTTAATACTACTTCCAGTTCTTCTATATTCTTAGCCAAGCTTCTGATGTTATTGTGAAACAAATTAAATTGGGAAGGGACACTCCTACTTAAAATATTTTTGCAATCAGCAATATTTTCTGCTACTACTGTATCAAATTTTGTTACATTGTAATCTCTTATGTAATTGTCCATTTTTACAAAAAAAAAAAATTCCTGATTGAATAAATAATAAATGTGTTCAAATAAGAATTTGTTGATTAATTTTTGTACTAAATATCCAAAAGTAAAACTAATAAAATATTTATTACCTATTGTTTTTTGATAGAAAAAATGTTGAAAAATAATAAAGTACAAATAAAAAAGATGTTAAAACAAGAATTTACATTTTTGTCTTTTTGTTAGAACGTGTAACCGTACTCCTTTTCCTCAGTATTATTATTTCTCTTATTTCGAGTATTGCGGCTGAAACATAATTTGAAACTCAATGCAAAAAAGACAGCTCAAATGTTATTCTGCCAAAAGAATTACATATTATGATATTCTTAGTTTGAATTTATAAATAAAAATAAAAATTTAATAATGTTAATACACACACCGGCAAAATTAAGGGAACTGGCAAAATTTACACTAAGTTTGATTTCAATTTTCTCTTGAACGCTTAACTCGATTTTGATAATTTTTTTTTTAATTATAGCTTGACTCTTTAAGAACACATGGTACCTATTGCTGATTTTAAACAATTGGTTGAAATGTCATATCAAGGGCTGAAAAGAAAGTAATGTTTTTTTGTAAATTTTTGAGACACTGTAGAGTAAATGAATGAAATTTGATATCAATTGATAATGCCAGGTTAAAGATTAATCTTTTCTGAGTATTTTCATTTTCTTATTTACTCTGATATCACAGTTATTAAGGGTGCTACAGGGTTTTGTGTATGTCATTGGGTATTGTCAAAGTTAAGAAAAAGTCACATTCAAAATTTTGATTGTTAAAAATCCAACATGGGTGATTTGAATCCTACTGATGTGGCGAAGGCCGTAGCGTTCATTGAAGATGGTAGATCTGACTCTTATGTTGCCGATCTGTTAGGAAAATCAAAATCCACGATTTACCGTAATGTAAGACGTTGGGGGCAAACTGGGGAGTATAAACGGAGACAAGGTCAAGGTAGAAAACGTACAACCACGGCTAGAGATGTCAGATTTGTAGTCTTACAAACATTACGAAACAGGCGTAAAACAGTACTACAAATAAGAAACGAGATGGAAGAAGTACGTGGAATACGAACAAGTAATCGGACCATTAGCAGAAGGCTCAAAGAAGTTGGTTTGAAGACCTATAGAATGAAGAAAGCTCCACATCTTCAGCGACGCCATCGAGTGGCGAAACTACACTTCGCTCGGCAGTATGAAAATTGGGAAAATTTGCTCTCTTGCCCCGTGTACACAGCTTTTTACCCATGGCCCTCCTTTAACTTACTATTACGAGAAAGGTGGGCTGGTAGGGTTCATCTGGCCCGGGCCGATTTACAGTTCCAGCCCGCCTCTGGGGTTAAGTGGAGGAGTGTAGTCTGTAGACTACAAACTTCGCCCTTAATAAAATGTAATTATTTCATTAATAAAGACATTTATTATTATTATTATTAAAAAGAAAAAAATTAAAGAATAATAATGGAGATGTGCCTTGGACATGTCCGGAAAAATGGACATATCCTGAGGACACTTTTCCACGTGGAAAAGTTCCACGCGCATGCGCGAAAAAATCGATTAATAAAGTACATTTAGTTATTTATTATTTATGAAAACGAGCAAGCTAAAATTGAAACAGAAGAAATTGCGTTTGGTTCATATCCTCAGAAATATTTACATTTACCTACATCAAATTTGACTGACATTGAAGGGAAAAAAATACTAATATTGAATAAAGGTTTCAAAATTATTGCACATGGATCACAAACTGAGCAAGAATAAACTCGGCGCCTATTTTTTAATTTAAATCATAACTTTTTTTATTTTAATAATTTTAATTTGGATCTCAACATGTGATAAAAATATTTATTTGTTTTTAATAGGCTGAAATATATATTTGTATGACTGATGGTCGAGATGGTAGAGTACCTGCCTCTCACCCAAAAGTCCCGGGTTCGAATCCCGGCCTTGGCAATGGAAAATACTGTGAGAGGGATTTTTCCATTATACACGGATATTGGATGTGTGTCCCTTGTCTTTAAATGTGTAGCCCCCTCCCGCACAAGGCTCAGCCTTCTGGGATAAAGGAGGTCGTAATTACATGTGGTGTATTTATTTATTTATTTATTTTATATGTATTGTTAATATCCACATCCACATAATTATAAAAATATTAAAAAGTAAGTTTTTTTCTTGAAATTTAAGGTTATATGGAATGCACTAGGTGATGCGTTATCTGGTTCAAGGTAAAAAAATACTTTTATGACATGTCCAGGACATGTCCGTGGACATGTCCAAAATATACTTTTCCGAAAAGTGCCCATCTCTAAATAATAATAATACTCCTTATTAGCATAAGCTAAACAATAATCACAGAGCATAACACTATTTTTATCATACAGGGTGGAACAAAAGTATCAAATAATGGCTTTAACTTTGTTATTTGCAAAGTTACAAAAAAATGTTCAATATGAAGGTTGTTTGGTTCTTTACCATGCATGTTTTGAGTTTTTTAGTTTGTTGATATCTTCTGGTTTGTTCCTATGGTAACCAACTTTTTCTTTTTAAATGGCACCCATAATTTTTTTTTTTTGTTAATTTGAAACCAGCATATTTTTGTCTATTCAGTCACAAAATTTTGTAATTTTTCGAAAATAAAAATAAGCGAGAAAAAAAACTCACTCGTCGCCTCTTAATAAAGGATGCCATGAAAAACGTCATGCAGTTATAAAACACAAACATTACTTTTGGTAAAGAATGCCATGGAAGTTTGACAATTAAATTGTTACAAACAAACAACTAAATTTTAGTGTGATGTTGTGAAATTAATTAATTTAGTTCCGACTGAGTCGTAATAAATATTTTTTTTCACGCTTATTTTTTTCCCAAAAATTGCAAAACTTTATGACTGAATAGAGAAAAATATGCTTGTTTCAAATTGACAAAAAAAATTATGGGTGCCATTTAACCCTTTAACGTTCTATGGCTTCTTAAAAAACCACCTTCATAAAGGCGAAACTACAATGGATGTTAATATAAAAATGACCTTTATAGCATTGTTGGAGGCTCTGAAAGCACGTAAAACATTTAAACGACCACAATTTGTACTATTCCTCGCATGACAGGACAAGTGGTTTTCTAACAAACCTATGATTGTTACGGCTAGTATAATTTCTTGCATGTGTGATGTGTGTGAGTTTTGTTCCGTGTTTTTTTGTGATTTTTAAAGAAAATATATTGTTCAAGGTAGATCGATTCCATTGTTGTACTATTACCAAATCGAGAACATACTTTCGTTTAATTTTGCGATATTATTTTGGAAAAAACATAAGTGTAACTAGAAGTTTTGTACCACAGTATATGAAAGGGTTACAAAACTATTTTTTTTTTGTAATTGTGTATTTGAGCCAAGGTCATTTTTTGTTTATATATTGCCAAAGTATGTTAATATCATTTATGTTAATAAAAATTTTTAAATTATGCAGCGCTCTCGAGTTATATCAATTTGTTTATGATATGTGGCCTGATACTTAGACTATGTTTGCATGTTTGGCTTTTTTGTATATCAATAGATCATGTTGTATTATATCTACAGCAATTACTGTCTATCAACCATATACATACAATTTAGACCTATGAACGTTTAGACCTATGAACATAACATTTAGACCTATGACCTATGAACATAATCTGAATTTCGACTGGATAGGTGGTCATAGGTCGATATATCAACCACCCATTTCCAAAAAGAATAACGCCAAAATATTTTTATAAATGCATTTTTCATACAAAATGAATCATAACAAATCCATTTTTATGAAAAAATACCAAAATATACAAAGGAACGAGTTTTGAGCGTTAAAGGGTTAAAGGGTTAAAAAGAAAAAGTAGGTTGCCATAGTAACAATCCAGAAGAAGATATCAACAAACTAAAAAACTCAAAACATGCACGGTAAAGGACCAAACAACTTTTATATTGAACATTTTTTTGTAACTTTGCAAATAACAAAGTTAAAGCCATTATTTGATATTTTTGTTCCACCCTGTATATGTTTGTAACAAACAAAAAAAAAAGAAAAAAGTTAAACTTATTAATTAAACTTTTACTGAATTTTTAAAATGATATATACACAGCCTTTTAAAAGTAATCAAATTAGAGTTATCCTTTATTAAATTGGCAATTCATTATACAGGGTGTTCTGAAAAACACTAGCATAAATTCAGGGCCTGATAGATTTTCAAAAAATATTACAATTTGTTCCTATGAACCATGGGCGTATCTTTTTCCATTTTCCAGATACAGGGCGTTAAAAATAATTTTTTTAAATCTAGTTTCGGTCCTATCTTCCACAATATTCGACCAAATGAGCTGAAATTTTGCTATGCGGGGTTTCTGGGGATGCTAAATGCTCTGGTGTTATTAATTTTTGGCTATATCATACGGGCGTTCAGTACAGTACTCCGTGGGAACATTTTGGGTCCTAACTTTTTTGAGATTAATCCTTTTGCCCCTTTTGTCACTTGCTGTTATGGCAAATTTTATTCTAAACAAAAAAGGTGCTCTTGTAAGAAGTGCTAAAATTTGCCCGTTTTCGAGAAAAACCAGGCATAGTGCACCAAAGTCAAGCAGCTGGTATCCCAAATTGTTGGTTTTTATTTCAAGTAGGTTTTGGCACCTAGTTGTTATTACTATTAGTTTCATTAATAAAAATCAAAATCAAAGTTATTATTTGAATGATAATGATAAAAAGTAAAAGTTAGTTTATTTCTGGAAAAGTTTAACACATACTGAATACAATTGAAAAAAAGAATAACTAATTATTACTAACAGAAAATTAAAATTTAAGGAAAATTATTTTCAACGCCCTGTATCTTGAAAACGGACAAAGATACGCCCATGGTTCATAGAAACAAACTGTAATATTTTTTGAAATTTTCTCAGCCCCTGATTTATGCTAGTGTTTTTCAGAACACCCTGTATACAGGGTGTCCCAAATTTAAACGGACATAGTGAAATGGAAGATAGAGCACACTTTGCTGAGTTCAACTCCACACTTACCCTTGAAAGAGAATTGTTTTCGAGATACAGGGTGTTTTATGGTTCTTGGCCAATTACTCATACCGCCATATTTTCAGAACAGCTGCACATATTGGGATAAAATTTGGTATAAATAATACACTGTTTTAGTCCAATCACAAACATAATTTATTTGTGAAAAATTCCAGGACCGGATTTATTTTTTTTGATGTTGCTTTCAGTGCACCGAACAACATCCTGTATATCAGTTATTGAAAAATGTTAGTAAACACTTAAAAAGACAATGGATCAGTGTGTAAAATAATGTCATAATATTTAATGGCACATTTACCGTTATTTTTTAATAAATTTTTCGAAATTCTCGATTGATCAAATTTTAAATTCTACAAATAAAGTGTCAGCTATCTAATGTCATTATATTGGTAATTTTACTAAAATAACCTACAAACGAAATCCGTCGATGCAATTGGCTTCCTAAACGCATGAAATACATTTTTTTTTAAGAAAAAGGAAAGATTAGTAAAACTTTATTACTGAAAAAAATTAACAAATTATCTAATAAGGTGTTCAAACTGAGCTCCGTTAACAGCTAGGTACTGTACAAGTCGCTGCTCAAAGTTTTGTAAACAGTTTTCGAATGCCGTTTGGGGTATTCGACCAATCTCCGCCCGTATTCAATCCTTTAGATCCTCCAAATTATTTGGTCTATTGTTATAGATTTCGGATTTCTTTACAGCGTTGAATAGTCTATTAAAATACCTTTATTTTGGGCTATCACAAAGGGTAGGTTTCCCTTTTGAAAAAAAAAGTTGGGGTGGCTGGGGAAGGGGGTGTGTAGAATTAGAAATTATAAATCGCACCAATAGTTGCGTAATTGAAAATAAAAATCGACCTGCCCAAGGGTTTTTTTATACAATCAATATTTTAAAAGTTATGGTCATGTTTCAATACTTTTTACACATGCTGTATATATTTTATAATGTTCTTTTTTTAATAATTAATAAATACAAGATTTTTGTTAGGTCATGTTATATCTAATTATAGAGCCCTGAGGATGGTTAAATACAAAGCCGAAATGTCGGCAAATTGAAAATAAGTGTTTTCTTTAAATATGACCTACAACCTAAAAACAATACCATATAAATATAATTATCAAGGATTTATTTCTTTTTTACAGATGGCTCTAAGGCAACGCACTATAGAGGGAGTTTCAAATCAAGAAAATGTTAATTCAAGATTAGTTGGCAAGTCAGCCCTAGCACAACCAATAAAAGGACTCTTATATAAGAGAGAAGCTTTGGGTGAGGTTGGTAACAAGCTTTCTGGTTTAAGTAATAATAATGTTGCCAAGAAAATGGGAAATATGGGGCCACCTCAGGCATTACCAAAGAAAACCGCGAATAATGTATCAAAAAGGGAAAATATCCCAAAAATACAAGAAAAAATATCCATTACAAATTCTAATAAACCCACTTTTAAAAGACAAGAAAGTGTGTTAAAACATATTGAGGACGAGAAAACCACTGAAATAGTGAAATCATATTCTTCAAAACAACTTTCTATTATTGATCCTGATGAGAGCTCCAAAAATGAACCACAGATGGTAACAGAATATTTAGCAGATATTTTCAGTTACTTACGTGACTTAGAAACAAGATATTGTATTAGGGAACATTTTTTAGAGGGTCATCAGTCAACACCACGAATGCGTGCAATACTCATTAATTGGTTAGTAGAGGTTCATGCGAATTTCAAACTATATCTTGAAACTTTACATTTATGTGTAGCAATTGTAGACCGATATTTACAAGACAATAAAAATGTTGGCCGTGATACTCTTCAATTAGTAGGTACTTCTGCAATGGTAATCGCAAGTAAATACGAAGAAATATACGTACCTGATTTGGAAGATTTTGTTTATATTTGTGATGACACCTTCTCAAAAAAACAAATTCTTCGAATGGAAATAGAAATTCTAAAGAAGCTTGATTTCAATTTAGGCCGACCTCTATCACTACATTTTTTGAGACGTTACAATAAAATAGCTCAAGTCAGAACTGACCACCATGCTCTTGGAAAGTATATTTTGGAACTAGCTCTTTTAGACTATGGTCTAAGTTATATAAAACCCTCAATACAGGCAGCTGCTGCTTGTTGTTTGGCTATTGGTATTTTAAATGAAGTAATGGATCTTACAAAAGTATGGACACCGATTTTAATTCGTTATACGACGTATTCATATTCTGATTTTAAAACTGTAGTTCTTGACTTAGCACAATTAATTGTAAAAAGTGAAACATCAAAATATCAAACAATTCGAAAAAAATATGCTAGTGCCAGTTACGTTAAAATAAGTTTAAATTCAAAGTTACATGGACCTCTTATCAGAAAGTTGACAACAACACCTTTAATAAAAAAATGAAGGTCTGTTTTATAATGCTTTATTTGTTTTATCATTTAACTAGTATTTTAATCTATAATTTATATTATTGTATAGTATACATGACTTTTACTGTATTATTGTATCAATGTTTTATTATAAATAAATTTATGTCGCGTGTACATTTCCTTGTGTATTTTGCATAAACAATTTAAAAGAAGCAAATAAGCGTTGCTAAGAGGAAGGAAATGCATTTGCATTTTAAAAATATAGAAGTAGTAGTGGTAGATATGAAATATTAACTGGACCTCATTAGTTGCCTCTAAAAATATGTCAAAAACTAAGGTAAGGACACTAAGGATAGTTGGTGCATTGGCTCTCAGTAGTATTGTTGTCATTCTTACGTTTCGGTGATAATAGATGCAGATACAAACAAATAGATCACATAAAATAATTTTTTTGCAATTTAGTTACGAAAAGTCATCTTTTTGACACTGATTGTCATTGTCAAAAGTAGTTCATTTTAGCACAAGTGCTAAAATGAGATTTCATTTTAATACTTGTGCTAAAATGAGTTTTCATTTGAACACTTTTGCTAAAATGAGTTTTCATTTTAACACTTGTGCTAAAATGAGTTTAGTCACATAAACAGATATTGCGACAGATCCATTTATTTTTACTAAGAATACAACATAAATATTAAACGTACAACATTTTTATTGAGAAAACACTTATCTTATTTATTATATTATGTTAAACCATTGAGTAAAAATAATAAAGAGGCGCAACTGTCAAGGTTTCGAGATTTTAGTGTTGTATTTTTTCACTAATAGCTTCATGATTGTCTTAAATTTTAAGGGCTATACAGCCACATTACAAATACCTTCCCGTAGCACTAAAAATTGATGACAATCATGAAGTTATTGGCAAAGAAATACAATACTAAAATCTCGAAACCTTGACAGTTGCAACTCTTTATTATTTTTTACTCAATGGTTAAACGTAAAGAAAACGTAACGAAAATTTTATTTTTTTCGTAACAACTTAATTGCAAAAAATATTGTATAAAACACGATGCAAAACTGCGTGTTTTTTGCACACGATGAGTTGGACCACTCACTACGCTCATGGTCCAATCTTCACATCTAGTGCAAAAAACACGCTCATTTTGCAACTAGTTTTATAAATAGCTATTTGACAACTTCTGTAAAAATATGTAATAACACTAACGGATAGAATATTATAGTTGTATTAGAAAAATGTCTGTTTTTGTTTGTAAGTATTTCGAGAAAATAGAAATAGGAAAATGTTAATAAAATTGTTGCAAATGTCGTGTAGGTATATTACAAAAAAATAAAATAAAAACTAGTGACCCTTTTCTTTATTTGTTACTTATTTGACTTCGTGTTAGATTATAATTCATTTCTGGTGAAAAAAAGTTATTGGTTAACTAGTACGTAATATGATACTTTGGTGCGCTAGAATTAAAGTTTTTTGGCAAGTCGTTAACCGTTGTCAAAAGTGCATGAGTTAGTAACAAAAATAACACATTGAAAACGTACAGCCATATAATATCAATCTCATAAAGGTAATTACTCTATTGAAAAGAAATCTCAAAACTAAAAATTAGAGTCCCTAGAAATAAAAAAAAATCATATCTATTGCAGATACCAGTGTCAAAATTATGAGGTCAAACCAACCAAATCTTGAAAATTGAATAAAAATTCATTGAATATACCAAGAGTTGCGACTCTAAACAAATCATGTTTTTTTTTGCAAAAATGCACAAATATCGCACTTCTAGCCACCTATACCGGGTGGCCACGAGTCAATGTACGCCCCCAATTTTTTGGTTGTTTTTGAATTTAAAAGTTTCGTTTTTGGTATGGGTGAATAAGACAAAAGTGGGCAATTTTTAGACTAGCAGGAACGAAAATATCACTTCCGGTTGAACCGGAAGTGACATCAACTTTTCTTTCTTAAATGGAATGACCATGTGTTTTTTGTGGTGTTTTATAAAACATAAAATTCTAACTGCAACAGTTTTTTCAAATTTCAAATATTCCAAAAAATAAGCGAGATACGAACGATTTTTTATTTTGTACAAAATGGCTGCGATGTAAGAAAATTACTAAGTAGGCTGTGGAAATTATTAGCAAGGTAGTAAGCTTGTCTGTAAAGAATAAAATAGTTGAAAGAAATGAAATCCAAAGAAGTCAGAAATCCATAGAGGTAAACTTTAATAGAATAAAATAGCAAAATAAATTTTACTATTCAGCCTAAATCCTCTAATGTCTTAAAAAGACATAAATACTCTTTTCAGAGCTTATTTGCAAACTATCTACATTTAACTGATAAAAATTTGGTCAGTACTACGAATGTAGAAAGCAAATAATTTAATAATTGCAATAAGCCCCACCAGACGGATTAATCCAAATAAGGACTCCCTCTGTTACCAGGCAGTGCAAGTCACCAACCCATGGACCGGTTTCTGGCTTATTAGCCTTCATCAGCATGGTATAGGCAACTCACACTGCACGATAACAAAGGCCCCACGGTCCACATTCCAGAGGGCCCCACGGTCCACATTCGCATCTTACCGACTTCATGTCGATCGATGTTGACAAGATCTGGAGTCCCTTTGTTATCGTGCAGTGTGAGTTGCCTATACCATGCTGATGAAGGCTAATAAGCCAGAAACCGGTCCATGGGTTGGTGACTTGCACTGCCTGGTAACAGAGGGAGTCCTTATTTGGATTAATCCGTCTGGTGGGGCTTATTGCAATTATTAAATTATTTGCTTTCTACATTCGTAGTACTGACCAAATTTTTATCAGTTAAATGTAGATAGTTTGCAAATAAGCTCTGAAAAGAGTATTTATGTCTTTTTAAGACATTAGAGGATTTAGGCTGAATAGTAAAATTTATTTTGCTATTTTATTCTAATAAAATAGTTATTTAAATTACTGATAGATACGACTATTTTTAGGTTTTTCTCAAAAAACTGAATTTACTTTTCATTTTAATTTCCGTAGGGGTCCTATGGAAAATTTTTAAATGGGACCGTACTATTTTTTTTATTATTCGGACATAATGATTCGTAAGCTTTAATTTGTTCGCCAATAATCATTTCTTAACGAGATCCTTTGTAATAATAAAGGTGTATTTAAAAGGTAATCACAAATTAAACAAAAAATAATTTTAATGAACCTTTTAAAAATACTTTTATTATTACAAGGATCTCGTTAAGAACTGATTATTGGCGAACAAATTAAAGCTTATGAATCATTGGGCGCGTTTAGCGAACACAACCGTTGACAGTGCTGACCGGTAGCCATTCGCTGAACGGGATGGTTGCCTATGCGCTAGCTGTCAGCTGCTGCACAACTTTCTGAGCGGTAAATTTCTACGCTGCTTTTGGTCAACATAAGTTGTGCAGACAACCGGCTACCGGTCAGCACTGTCAATGGTTGTATTCGCTAAACGCGCCCATTATGTCCGAATAATAAAAAAAAAATAGTACGGTCCCATTTAAAAATTTTCCATAGGACCCCTACGGAAACGAAAATGAAAATTAAATTCCGTTTTTTGAGAAAAACCTAAAAATAGTCGTATCTATCAGTAATTTAAATAACTATTTTATTCTTTACAGACAAGCTTTTTTTTTTTTTCTCCACCTAGGGCTCGTCTGTTTAAACACCGAGGGCACTGCAGCCTCCTGGGCTTATTGTGCTCTCCCTTCGTTAATCTACTCCACCCACTTCAGTAACTCTGTACCACTAATCAAGTGATACAGATCCGTAACTGAACGAGTTTGGATAGTTTCCGGTTCTATTTGAGTCTGCCCGTAAATATTATATCTCCTGCGAGCTAGTGCCTCGCACTTGAAAATGATATGGTCCACTGTTTCAGGCTCCTTTCTGCATAGTCTACAGTTTAGGTCGCCATCATATTTCCCCATTGTATGTAAGTGCTTCTTAACAGAGAACTGTCCTGTTAGAAGTCCTATAATTATTCTTAACTGAATCCTGTTCTTTGTGAGCAGTTCTTCGGTTCTTTTAGGGCATGGGCTTTTAATTAATTTTTTCCCATGTCGATTTCCTGGGATATTCTTCCAGTGATTGTTATGTTTGTCCTTGACCCAACTACTAATAGCTCCCCTTGCTGTGCTTTTGGAAATACCCAGCACAGGTTCTGGGCCAAGAAAGGTGTTAGTTGATCCTTGTCTAGCAAGTTCGTCAGCTTTTTCATTGCCTGATATCCCAGAGTGTCCTGGTACCCAGAGTAATTTTACTCTGTTCTTTTCTCCCAGGATTCTGAGTTCCTTATGGCATTCCCATACCAGTTTGGACGACACCTTATTGGAGGCTATTGCCTTTAATGCCGCCTGACTGTCCGACGCGATGGTAATCTGTAGTCCAGCATACCCTCTTCTTATATTTTCGCGTATACACTCAAGTATAGCAAAAATTTCTGTTTGGAATACAGTGGAGTAGCGTCCCAGAGAGTGACTCATACCTTCCTTAGGTCTTTCTCCATGTATCCCTGCTCCAGTTCCTGTTTCTCTCCTAGAACCATCTGTATACCAACAGAGTCCTTTCCGCAATATGTCAGGAGTTCTTACTAACCATTCCTCTCTTTGTCCAATAATAATGTTGAAAGGCTTGTGGAATGTGATTGTTGGTGTCATGTAGTCTGACCTCATGTTTAATACAGGATCTTCTACAGTGTTCACTATCTTCATGTGACCCGATCCTGTTCCGCGTAAACTCGGGTCAATTGAGTTCTGCAGCCTATATGCCCCCATCCTGGCTTCCCCCTGAATCATTATACTAAGTTGAGGAAGGTTTAATAGGGTCTCCATAGCTGCTGTAGGAGTGCTTTTCGTGGCACCCGTAATCCCCAGGCAAGCCAGTCTCTGTACCCGGCTTAGCTTGCTATTCGCCGGTGTTTGTGTTGTTTTTGTCCACCAAACTAACGCAGCAATCGTAATGGTAGGTCTGACTACCCTGGTGTAGAGCCAATGCATCATATCAGGTCTTAGCCCCCATGTCTTGCCATATAATCGTCTGCATATTGCTAATATTGCTACCGATTTTTGTATAATCCTGTCCAGATGTTGGTTCCAGGTTAGCTTGGAGTCTAGGATAACTCCAAGATACTTAACCTCTCCCGACATCTGCAGCTCCGTGTTTTGTATTCTTAGAGGCCTCAGACCCTCCAAGTTCCTTCTTCTAGTGAACGGGACGATAGTAGCTTGGAGTCTAGGATAACTCCAAGATACTTAACCTCTCCCGACATCTGCAGCTCCGTGTTTTGTATTCTTAGAGGCCTCAGACCCTCCAAGTTCCTTCTTCTAGTGAACGGGACGATAGTAGTTTTATGTGGGCTCACCTTTAACCCTTCTTCGCCAGTCCATTTTTCTACCACATTCAGGGCTCTTTGTAAACGATCCCTGACTGTGTTGTTGAATTTTCCCCTTACAATGATGACAATGTCATCAGCATATCCCTGAACTTCAAAGCCTTCATTTGTGAGTTTCCTTAAGAGTCCGTCAACTACAAGGTTCCACAACAGAGGGGACAAGACCCCTCCCTGTGGGCATCCGCCTGCAACTGACGCTCCTAAGCTTTCTCCCATCATGGTGGTAAATACCACCCTGCCTTTAAGCATGCTTTCGATCCACCTGCAGCAGGTACTCTCGATCCCAGACTCTCTAGCAGTTCTAATGATGGACCTAAATGAGGTATTATCAAATGCCCCCTCTATATCAAGGAAAGCACCCAAGGCTACTTCTTTGTTTTCCAGTGCTTTTTCCACCTTCTGAGTTAGATGGTGAAGCGCTGTTTCTGTGGACATTCCTGCTCTGTATGCAAATTGGGCCTGATGTAAAGGACTTCTCACCATAACATCATCCCTAATATGTCTATCAAGCAGTTTTTCAATTGTCTTAAGTTGAAATGACATAAGACTTATAGGTCTTAGGGACTTTGCCTGGGTATATGGGTGACGCCCTGGCTTTGGTATGAATACCACCCTAACTGTTTTCCAAATCTTTGGTATATACCCTAGTGCTAGGCTGGCTCTGTAGAGTGTACATAGCTGTGATGCTAGTAGGTCTATACCCTGCTGAAGCATTATTGGCATAATTCCGTCTGGTCCCGGAGATTTGTATGACTCAAATGAGTTTACTGCCCATTTGATTTTGGATTGATTTATCACCTTTTTGGTAACTGACCAGTCTGACCTGGTTGCTCTATTACCAGATGCTACCAGTTCTGCTCCTTGCCATTCCTCCAGTGTTTGATCAATTATAGTGGAACCAGGAAAGTGCACATGAAGGAGTTCCTCCATTGTCTTTACCTGATTTAGTATGTTCCCCTGTCTCGGTTACGAGAGAGTTTATTACGCATTGATTATCTTTCGAGAGAATTTTACAGACAAGCTTACTACCTTGCTAATAATTTCCATAGCCTACTTAGTAATTTTCTTATATCGCATTCATCTGTCGTGGCCATTTTATTTTGTACAAAATAAAAAATCGTTCGTATCTCACTTATTTTTTGGAATTTTTGAAATTTGAAAAAACTTGCAGTTAGAATTTCATGTTTTATAAAACACCACAAAAAAACTTGGTCATTCCATTTAAGAAAAAAAAGTTGATGTCACTTCCGGTTCAACCGGAAGTGATATTTTCGTTCCTGCTAGTCTAAAAATAGCCCACTTTTGTCTTATTCACGTATACCAAAAACGAAATTTTTAAATTAAAAAACAACCAAAAAATTGGGGGCGTACATTGACTCGTGGCCACCCGGTATGACTTTTCTGTTGTCAGGGAAACATATCAACAAACCTGTTTGTTTTTAAACATTTTGGAGTTTTACATTTTGGTGCGCCATTGCTGCTCTCTTCTATTTTATAAATAATAATAATGCCTTTTTCCCCACTTCCTTCATAATAAACACCATTTTTTATTTAAATTTACTAGAATAGGCATTGGTTACCATTGGCAATGAGAAGTAATTGGGAACTATCTCCCAAGGGATGAAAAGTAAAAACACATCGATTTTGTAAGCCGTTTCGTAGCGTTTTTTTGACTTGCCTAGCAGTAAAAAAGAACTGACAGCTTCTTCTATTTCACTATTATACATGTTAACTAATAACACTAAAAATACTAAAGAAAATCTGTCCGGATTTGCCCTTTATTAAAACGTCACTACATCCCTAGAGATAAGTTTGTTGATAACAAACCTGTTTGTTTTAAAAACTTGAAGTTTTACGTTTTGGTGCGTTATATTACTCATATTCTTGCAGTTTCTTCTATTTTATGAATAAAAATGCCTTTTGCAACAAGGGAGAAAGAGTATGATAAAATTATTTTATTTTTTGAATAGAAATTCACTCTCGACTCTGCAACGATATTATTTGAGTTATATCCAGAAAGGCAGCAATCTGATAGAGCATTATTTGCTAATTTAGATAAAAATTTATTTGAATATGTATCATTTGCAAAACCTAAAGTCAAGTATGGCCGCACATTTGAAAATAAAGAAAATATTCTGCTAGCCGTAAGCACAAAAATATAAATTTTTTAAAACCTTGATTTAGTTCCAATCTTTTAGGTTAACAATAATCCAAGAATCAGAATAATCAAATCAGCAGTAATCTGGACCTACCTTACTACCAAATTCAAAGGATATTGAAAGGGAAAAAAATTTAAACCATATAATAATAATAATAATAATAATAATAATAATAAAAGGGGTGCCATCTATTTTATATGGATGACCTTAAACTCTATACCTCCGGAGAGCGAGAACTTCAAAATGCTCTCAGGGTGGTCGAGGAATACACGCGGGCAATTGGAATGGAGTTTGGGTTGGACAAATGCGCAGTCGTCCACCTCAAGAGAGGACGATGCGGGGAATTCCACGAAGATGCGCAGCTCGCAGACAGAAGCATCCTACGCCATTTGGATGCCGGAGAGACCTACACATACCTGGGTGTGGAACAACGCCACATCCAGGATGTGAACCCAATAAAGGATTCTTTCCGTGGCAAGTACAGACACCGACTCCGAAAGATCTGGTCATCAGAACTTTCGGGGAAGAACAAGGTGTCTGCCACTAATATGCTTGCCGTTCCGATTCTGCTCTACTCCTTTGGCGTAGTCAAATGGGGAGTAGATGAGCTGCGTCAATTGGACAGGAATACCCGCAAGATGATGAATATTCATAGGAGTATTCATCCTAGATCGTCCGTTCCTCGTGTGTACCTCCCACGTCAACGGGGGGGCCGAGGACTCTTGAGTCTGGAGTGCATGCATGGCAGAGTGGCACTGAGTATGGCATGTAATGTCATCAGGAGCTCGGACCCACTCCTACAGTTAGTGAGAGATCATGAAGCTGTGGGAGTTGGCGCTTTATTGTTTAGGGCAGCACAGAGGGCCGCAGATGAACTCGGTCTCGTGTTCGACTACAGGCGAGAAGGCCGGCGAGGTGACTCAGTCACTGAGCTTCCGCCTAATCGTCTGACAGCCCACATCAAAGCTGCCGAACAGAGAAATCTGTTCAGGCAGCACGTCGATAAACCCCTGCACGGTGTTTTCTATAACAACATAGAAGCACTGGGTTTATCGACAGAGCTGACCTTCGCATTTTTAAGGTCAGCGGGGCTGAAGTCGGAGACCGAGGGATACATTGTGGCCTGCCAAGATGGTGTTATTAACACATTGGTCTATCGCAGTCGCGTGATGGGTGTAGAGGTGCCTGATATCAACTGCAGGACCTGCCGTCAGGCGCCGGAGTCGCTCATGCATTTATTATCTGCATGCCCGATTTATGCGACTTCGGTCTACATCCAACGACATAACGCGGCTTTACGAGTGCTATACTACCATCTACGGCACTCGTACCAGATAGACCAAACACCAATGCTGCCTTACGTCCCCGGAGATATCGAGTCCGTTGTCGAGAACGAGAAATGCCGGATTTACTGGAACTACTCGTTCCCGACCGTCAGGCGAATTCACGCCAATAAGCCTGACATAGTCCTCCTCGACCATCAGACCAAGGTGATGTATGTCATCGAGTTCTCAGCACCTGCTGAGACAAACATCGCCTTGAAGGAGGAGGAGAAACGGACTAAATACAGAGATCTCCGGTACGAGCTCCAAGTGCTATACAGACTACTCTGTCAAAATGGTCGTCCTGATAATCGGTGTACTCGGAGGTATAAAGCCCACGCTGCTCTCCGCATTGAAGACCATGCCTGCCTGCCAAACATCGGCAGAATGGTTGGCTGGTCAAATGCAGAAAGCGGTCATCCTGGGATCCCTTCGTCTACTTAGGGCACACGAGTCTGGAATCTACAGTAACTAACCCTGCGGGATGTGGGGAGTTGCTGTAGATTATTCGCTGGCGCTCTCTCTGTGTGGTGTCGGAGGCCACAGGGAGACTGTCCAGCATTTTCTTCCGGAAAAAAAAAAAAAAAAAAAAAAAAAAGTGGGTGCAAAATTCGGACCGGCAACCTCCTCGCGGTGCACCCCGGACAGGGAGGGGCAACCCTCTCTGACAAATGTCGGCCGTGGGTCCTCAGGGCTAACCATCCTGGGGACTCATTTCCTCTGGTTTTCGACCGTAACAGAGGACAGGCCCCTCACAATCGACCCCAGTCGGATGGGGGTCAGAGACAGGTGGGAGGGGCCTTACCGGACGGTCTCAATGATGACGACTTTGCTATTGGACATGGACGCTTTAGGTGGACGGAGGGATTAAGAGATGATCTGGTTAACTGCTACGAGAGCAGCGAACCTGCGCGCAGGGGATACATGGCGCGATTACACCGGTTGTGGTGCGATATGCACCCGGAGTATCGCGCCTTCTCTCAACAACATCTGAGAGATCAAGTATCCTTCCTGCGCAGAACAGGCTACGTAAGGGCACCTCGTCAGCGTGAGGAAGTGCCTGCCGCACTTCCACCGCGGCAAATACCAGCTGACGAGGAACATCCTCCTGAGTACACCGATATCGCTTTAAGGACGAGGGTTAACCTTAAGACCAGGGTTAACCCAAAGCCACAAGACCTGGCACGAATGGATTTGTTGATTAGTGAGGAGCTTCCAGAAGATGCCAACATCTGGCAGATCAACAGCGCGGTGTACGCTGCCGCCAAGCAACTCGTCCCACAACAGCGCCTGGCAAGCGCAGTTGATAGGGTCGAGAAAGCTAAGCGGCGCGTACAGAAGATCGAAGCTAAAATTCGATCAGCAAGGCAACACGCTTCTCGAATCCAGAGTGTGGTGGATTATATAGTCGCAGGTAGACCATTTACATCGAAGGTCCGGCGAGTGGCAGCCGGACTGAGACGCCAACACCACACTCTAAATCGCACAGTGCTGCAGACCATCAAGCAGCACTGTCTAGATAGGATTCGAGCGCTTATGGCTATTAAGAAAACTTTGGTCAGGCGAATGCGGAGTTTGGAACAAAACAAATTGTTTCAAACAAACCCGTCTCGCCTGTTCCAAGAGCCACAGCGTGTTGTCGAAAATCCGCCAACTGTTGATAATGTCGAAGCCTTCTGGAAAGGAATCTACGAAGTCGCGAGTCCATTCGATAATGACACTCCAGCTATAGCACACTTCGAGGCTCTCTGTCGTAGAGTCTTAGAAGAGCCAGACGAAGTGTGCCCGGCAATCAGTACGGAAGAGGTTCAACAAGCACTTGTTGGAACCAAGAACTTCGCTGCCCCGGGTCCAGATTGTATAAACAACTGGTGGTGGAAGAAGTTTCCTTCCACCCACCGCCATCTGGCCCGAGTTTTCAACTCATGGTTGAACGAGGGGCAGCAAATTCCGGACTGGTTTGTCGAGGGGCGAACTGTGCTAATCCCCAAAAAGGGGGATCTGTCTGACCCAAAAAATTATAGGCCGATTACCTGCCTCAACTCCGGCTACAAGTTATTTACTCGTATCTTGTATACCAGGATGTTGAGGTCTGTTGATCCGGTCTACCAACAGATAAACGAACAGCGTGGTGCCAAGAAGGGCCTGGCAGGTTGCAAGGAAAACCTGCTGATAGACCGCTGTATTACACAGGATTCTGTGCAGTACAAGCGGAATCTGTCAATGGCCTGGATTGATTATCGCAAGGCATTTGATACAACATCCCACGAGCTTTTGTTACACTTGCTCGGATGTCTTGCGGTACCAGCACCACTAGTGAGATGCATCGAACAACTGTTGCCGCTTTGGAGAACTCGCTTCACCATAACATCCGGTGCCGAGCGAGTTTCGACAGAGTTGGTGACATTTAAGAGAGGAGTGTTTCAGGGTGACTCTTTGAGTCCGCTCCTCTTCTGCATCTCACTGCTGCCGCTATCTGTTGGACTCCGCCAAACTCGCGGGTATCAGTGTGGGCCACCCAGCAACCGGAGGCATAAGGTCACCCATCTATTTTATATGGATGACCTTAAACTCTATACCTCCGGAGAGCGAGAACTTCAAAATGCTCTCAGGGTGGTCGAGGAATACACGCGGGCAATTGGAATGGAGTTTGGGTTGGACAAATGCGCAGTCGTCCACCTCAAGAGAGGACGATGCGGGGAATTCCACGAAGATGCGCAGCTCGCAGACGGAAGCATCCTACGACATTTGGATGCCGGAGAGACCTACACATACCTGGGTGTGGAACAACGCCACATCCAGGATGTGAATCAAATAAAGGATTCTCTCCGTGGCAAGTACAGACACCGACTCCGAAAGATCTGGTCATCAGAACTTTCGGGACTAATATGCTTGCCGTTCCGATTCTGCTCTACTCCTTTGGCGTAGTCAAATGGGGAGTAGATGAGCTGCGTCAATTGGACAGGAATACCCGCAAAATGATGAATATTCATAGGAGTATTCATCCTAGATCGTCCGTTCCTCGTGTGTACCTCCCACGTCAACGGGGGGGGGCCGAGGACTCTTGAGTCTGGAGTGCATGCATGGCAGAGTGGCACTGAGTATGGCATGTAATGACTACGGTCATGTTAGCTCCAGGCCGGCCAGCTCCAAACGAAATCGAGCGCGCCGCAACACCACCACGGCTCATGAATGCAGCAGTGCTTGCACACTCGACCACACATTTCTCTTATACACAGAAGAAATTAATAGATATTTATGCCCGTTTTACGTAGATTTATACTTTCTGTTTCATTATTATGGTATATAAATATTTTTGGAAAAAACAAGTCGCAGTCGAATAAAGCGTGTACGCAAAATACAAAAAGATTTAGATTTTTTTCAAACACGTCAATTCTTTCAACGTAATAGCTATAACAGTACCCTATTATAGTCCTTCAAAAATTTTAATATTAGTACATACAATTGTTTAAAACGGCAATGGATAATCTACATAAAACAATATGTGCGAATTTTGTAGTATACAGGGTGATTCACGTTGACCGCCTATTAGAAGTATCTCGAGAAAGAAAAAAGATATTGATTTGAAATTTTGGTTATGGTCCTAAGTGGGTAGGATCTATTTAATGAAAATATTTTCAAAATGGTGGCATTTCCGGTTATACCGGAAGTTGACCCTAACTTTGTTATTTTAAATGACATGCCCCCATTTTCAATTTTTTTTTAGATTCTACGGAAAATTTAAAGGTCATTTCATTAAAGGTTCCCTATGTCTAAAATGAATATTTTCTGAGATATTAATTTTTTATCCCAAAATATTGACGGAATAGTTGTATAATGTAAAAATCAATATCTCAGTAACAATTAATGATAAGACGTTGAATTTTTTATTGAGGTAAGACAAGGTATTGGAGCTATCCATCATGTAATAAAATTGTCAAAATCTCAACTGCAAAGTTTCTAAAATTAACGATATCTATCGACCTCATAGAAACAGCAATAAGTCATTTTTTTTAAATTGAACCATATCTAATTAAATACACCAATCGATAGCGAGAAAAAATGCGCATCTAACCATGTATGATGTTCCTATACCCAAAATGTATGATTCTTTAGATATTTGCGATTTTCTAATTTGATCGATGAAAATTGAAGAGTGCCGTATGAAAATTGAAGAGTATGCTTTGACTTTGACTGTGGACGAAACAAAATACAACAAAACAAAACATTTTCTATAAACAAATCAATTATTTCAAAACAATACCAATGGTGGCACTTTGTGGCCTTTCGAGAAT
Source organism: Rhagium mordax (assembly GCA_963680705.1). NCBI lineage: Eukaryota > Metazoa > Arthropoda > Insecta > Coleoptera > Cerambycidae > Rhagium > Rhagium mordax. Next base: position 42,486,175 of record OY796657.1, read on the forward strand.
TGCAACTTTAAGGCACGTAAGTGCTCAAAATGGCAATAGAAAATCAACTTTTACATATTTCTATGAATTTTTGAAAATTTATATCTCGCAAAAAATCGAAAAAATGTGTGAATGAAAAAATATTTTAGGACCATACAGGGGACACCGCACTCAATCACATCGAGGGAGAAAAGTTGGGAAAATATTATTAAAAGTGCTTGGCCGGGTGGTCTAAATGAGAGAAATACGTATATTATGCAGAAAAATGGCTGTGAAAAATCAGAAAATAATGTTATTGCGAAAACATCATAATGTGTGACGCGTTATCATATATGACATGTAATTTATGAACGAAAAAAAATATACACTGAAAGAAACTATTTTTTCAGAGAGTTTGAATAATGCGTGTGCGCCGAAAATGGTGAAGTCGTTTTGGTGCTGGCCGTATACACGAAACAGGAGGAACATTTTCTATAAACAAATCAATTATTTCAAAACAATACCAATGGTGGCACTTTGTGGCCTTTCGAGAATTGCAACTTTAAGGCACGTAAGTGCTCAAAATGGCAATAGAAAATCAACTTTGGTGCTGGCCGCAAAGTATCATCGGATTGTTGATATCTTTTGTATGGCCGCAGTATAAACAAGCACTTTTCATATCACTGGATTTAGTTATTAGTAACTGTTTCAAAAATATTCTATACAATTTTGGATCAAAATTCATATTAATTTCTTTATTTTTTATAAAACACTCTCCAAAATAAATTGAATAAACACCGCAATTATACGAGTCTCTTTGAAGAGGAACGTTTCCCAGCAAACATAATAACGTCATATTGACGTCATTTTTTGATAATTTTATGACGATATGACGTCAGGAAATAACCAATATATAACGTCAACATGACGTACCTTATTCGGCAAAATGTCACAGCACACACACGTCATAAATATTCTTAAAAGTGACGTCACTTTCTGACGGTAAATGTACCTTAATACGACATAAATGTGCCGTTTTTATGACGTCATTTATATTCGTTTTATTAAAGGTGTATTTCGTAAATGTAACATTATAATCAGGTTCCTGGTTTCGCGTTCCGTAATAATAAATTATACTGAAAATTGTTTATGGAACACGGTTTCTGAAAAACCGTTCCATAAACAAACAATTTTCTGAATTTTCAGTATAATTTATAACGAGGAACGCGAAACCAGGAACCTGATTATAATATTACATTTACGGAATACATCTTAAATAAGGAATCTATACAGGGATCGGTTAACGAGTTTCATACAAAGGGAAAACTATTGATTTCAGAAATTTTTAATCTTTATGAAAGTTTAGTAGGTACATTTTTATGAAACACCTTTTTTATCTTGTTACTTGATGCGACCTAGTCAAAAATAAGAACTATGCAAAAATGTCTCATCACATTTACTGATTTCCATAAAATAAGATTATATTTTCTAAGAAATCAATAATAAATTGGTTTTCCTTTTGTTTCGAACTTTTAGCCGACATTTCTGAAATAAAGAATCAAGGTTATGAAAGATAAATAATAAAAACAGGTTTAATATTTTATTGTTTTATTAAAAAAATGTTTTTTTAAATAAAAATTCATCTATCACATATATGTAACTAGAGTAACATTAAATAAAGGTAGGCAACATAAAATATTTGTTATAACGGCAAATAAAATATACAATATAGATGTATGCAACTCACTTTTGTTAACAATCAAAACACTATTTTTAATATCACTGCACTGTGCAAAATTCGCTAATATCACAAAACACAAAGGTAGGCTAGTATGATCAAGAAATAATTAAATTTATTGGATAAGATAAACTAGTACCATGACGCCTGACGCCGTTGAACACTTCACTTAACCTCAAAATCTTGCTAAGAACTCGCCAAAAGTAGAAAAAGTCGTTAGCTTTGGTCTGTTTATTTCTACTGCTTTTAGCAACTTAGAGCAGATAAAAAGAGATGTAACTAATAGGTACCATTGTTTTTTTATAAACAATGCTAATACAAATGAAATAAATGTGAGAGAGATATTAACGTTGCTCTAAACTAGTCTAAACTGCTAAAATCAACACAAATTATACCTCTTGTTTTATCCCACCACATTCTGCTACTAGGTTTCACATACTGTCCTTATTCCACTTACACTTCCGTCTATTTTCCTTGCAGCAAAAGTTCGACAAGTAGCCGAAATTTATGCACAAATCAGAGTCCCACGCCATCTGCCGTCCGTGCACGTTACTTTCTTATAGTTCCACAAAAAATTTATAAAGTTACGCAAATTATTGAAATGATGCCTTTTTGTGATTTTATCGCATTATTAGAAAACGAATGTGATATTACTTAAATATTTAATTGAAAATTTTGAAGTACACCCTCTTGATATTAATACATACTCAATGATCAACAATTTTTGACGTCGTAGGTACGTTAGATATTTAAGTGACCGTAACGTCGACAATCACACGTCATTTTCACGTTTATTTATTGGTCGGTGACAACGCTGACCAATCCGAATCGAAAAATGACGTGAATATGACGTCATACGTCATATGTCTGTTTGCTGGGTTATGTGTTTTATTGTAAATGTGTCATTAATATTTTGTGAAGGGTACTTTTTATTATATTTGACAATGAACTTTTCAAATTGGTGCATTTTCTTACTAGCTTCTTGATAACTTTTACGTTCTGGATCTAAATAGTGAAATATACCAAATTCAAAATCTACATAAATTAATACCCAGTGATTATTATTTTGGTTGTACGGCATTATCAATTTCTTTACTCCCTCAAGGTTGGGCAAATTATTAGGAATATTCCTTTTGTCGACAAATATTTCCCTACTAAATGCGTCACTGATTACCCTAAAATCGTTATCGTTAGAATCATAAACAAACATATCTAAACAAAATACTATAACCGAACCATCGAGCCAGGAAGACCTGCTATCTTTTGGTTGTTGGGGTTCATTTAGCCTCCCAAATGAGTCATCAAACAAAAATGTAAGATGCTCTACGTTACACCCTAAGAAATCGTATTTGCCTACCACGTAATGTGTGCTGCGTACTATTTCATAATATTTATAATTGTCTATTAGTTTGAAAGAAACTTGTGCCTAACGTAATTAATACTACTAACACCGTCTTCTTTTAAAAGCCTGCTTGAATATAACCCTTTATAATAGGAGTACGTTTTTTTTTTATTTTTAGATCAACCTTCCTCACAAACCTCACGTTTTCGTCTTTTAGATGCGCAATTACGGTTATTTATGTTTAATTTAAGGGTTTTGTGGGTACTTAAAACATATTTCCTGGTTTCTCTTATAAATCTAGTACACTTCATTTGTAACGATTGTCCTAATATGACGTTTTTAAGGATCCCGAAGTAACTCTCAACAGGTGCATTACAGGATCGCTCGCCAACAATTAAAGACGACCATAATGGTAAATATGTAATATACCGTTTTAGAATTACTTCGAGAAACTCTGGTGAATAATAAGGATTTCTATCTTCTATTCCTTCATTGCAAATATTTTTTATTATATTTTTCATTTTATCATTAAAATAGATATAAAAATTTGATTTTTTATATTGGCTATCATTTACTTCATTCTCCGCTAATATATCCACTGAAATCGAGCATTCGTCAGAATTATGTTCGAAATTATCCGCATGCTCCGCATTTCCCGTTAATTTAAAAAGTTCTGCTTCCGCATGATCAACAGCAAGCCCCTTGTATTTTGAAGCAGTTACAATTACTAAATTTTCAAACCAAACATCTACATATTTGGGTTTTTTCATATTAAAAACAGAAGCAAAACTTTCTTTTAGGACACTTTTTACACGACTACTCTCATCATAATATTTATTAATGCAGGTAGAGAATATTTTCATCATATGAGCGCAACACAAAGCTAAGTGAGTTATATTATTATTTATTTTATTTTCGTATATATGATCGTAACAGTAATTAATATAACTAATAAAAGACCGCTCATTAAAGGATAAACTTATAGCATTTAGCTCAGCCATGCTAAAATCTGTGACAACTCGATCAAAAATTGGCCATTTTGTACTATGCGATAACCAATACGACTTAAAATGACTTAGCCAACTTGAAATTGCACCAATATCATGGCTGCTGGAAATGAAATCAGACACTGTACACACAGTACTGTCTGGGCCTTCGCCTACTTGGATAACAATTGAGTACAAAAGAACTCTTTTTTCAATCGGTACAATGTTAGGTTGTCTTATAATTTTACCTGTTGCATCTATATATATAGTAATTTTTTTCCCCTTGTTTTTTTTTAATTTATCCTTTATCATCTCAATTTGCTCTTTGCTATGAATATATGCGTACATTGGTTCACCTGTCTGTTGAATATATTCTGGATTATCCCTACGCATTAAATGTAAATCAATGACATCATCCCGATCTCTATCTAACTTTGACAATGTTTCCGATCTAATATTTTTAAATACACTCCTCGACTTAATTTTTTGTAAATTTTTTTCTTTTATAAGTTTACTATCAGACTTTAATGTTGCGTCTATAGCCATTGTTGAAGGTTTTTTATTTAAATATTTTTGACCCAACAAAGCCCTTTCAATGCCCCTAACTTGTCTACTCAACTCAATAAGGATGATTATAATCTAAATTAGAGCTAAAAACATTGAATAAATATCCCCCGTCAAAATCTTTATTGCCTAAATCGCATTGAAGTTTAAATGTTTTGCAACTGTCATGTCCGCAATAACCATATATGGTACACTGCATGGTTTTAGTAATCCAATTTTTTTTTACGTTTATCGTGCACGTATTATTGACATATCGGAACATTTTTTCCTTGAGAAAATAAACGTATATACCTTCCTTAAATTTATTTTCACCATCGTCATATATAGCATGCCATTCCGCACAAGAAATAGTAAATTTTCCCTCAAATATATTACATGCATATTTACGTTTCTTATTTGCCGTGGTAACGTCAGCGTTGATCGAGGTGTCAGTACTATTTAGAGTTAGAGAAGCGGTATTCTTGCTACCAACGGGTAAAACAGGTGAATGTCGCAGTAAAGGTTTAAAACTGTTTTCAAACATTAATTTTATGTCATCAGCTACATCTAATTCATCGTCCGTTACTTTATTAGACAATACGGAAACATCACTTTTTTCAGAAATTGACGAATTATTGCTATTGATTGATACATCATGTTCAGTAGCCATTTCAAATTCCGTGTTATCCGAGGTTATTTTATTTTCAAAAAACATAGATATGTTTCCCGAATTTCTAATTAAAATACGTTTAATATTTTTGCGAAAATCGTATGTATTAGACCCGTAAAATTAAATTGAAGCATTGACTATAATTTCATCAACAACATTTAAATTTAGCGCTTCCTCATAAGATAAAGATAATTTATTGAAATATTCCGCTAATTGTTGCCTATCCACTACAACGCGAATTTTCCTCGCCCCTTCCATTTTTATCAAGTAAATCTATTTCAATAATTCACTATTCTATTACTACCTAGGTACTTCAGTTGAAGCAAACATGCAATATAATAATACAGGGACGGCCATAATCAAGTACCCGATTTGAAGCGTTCGTAATTGTTTTATCTGACAGCTTTCGTTAGTGTACTTTTGACATTTCTCCAGTGCACATATTCAAGATTTATTATGAATCGATACACACTAGAGGAACGTGCAGAAATAGTAATTTTATTTATTAAAAACAATGAATCGGTTATTTCAACACAGCGAAATTTTCGCCGAAAATATCCTCACCGTCCTGCTCCAACTGGAAAGACAATACGCTGTTTATGTCAACAATTTCGGCGTAGTGGGACAACGGCTGATGCAAGACATATTGGACGACCACGAACAGGATGCTCAATTGAAAATATCCGGCGTGTAAGAGAAAGCATTGCAGAAGATCCAAGAACGTCAACAGAAAAACGCGCCACACAATTGGGCATGTCTCGGCTTTTTGTCACCTCAGTTGGAAGTCCTAGGACTGGAGGATATGTGGTTGCAACAGGACGGTGCGACTGCGCACACATCCAGAGAGACAATGGTCATGTTGCGCAACATGTTCCCTGCGCGATTAATTTCTCGATTTGGCTTCGAGATCGCCAGATCTTTCGGCTCCTGATTTCTTCTTATGGGGCTATCTCAAAGGAAAGGTATACGCCAATAACCCTCAGACGCTACAGCAGCTGAAACATAATATCCGTCAAGAAATAGAGGATCTAACGCCAAATGTCTTGACTCGAGTTATGGAACATGCCGTAAAAAGAGCTCAGGTGTGCATCGCAGTTAGAGGCGGTCATTTGACTGACATCATCTTTAATTTAGTTTAGGCTTAAACTTTAAATACAAATAAATGTTCTACCCATATTTTTTTGCTTTTTATTTCCTTGCATTGTATACGGCCGCTACTTAAAATCGGGTACTTGATTATGGCCGTCCCTGTATAAGCAAGCACTAATCACTAATAGATATTATATACAAATCTGAATGTTCAGGGAAGGGGAATAAAATAAAAATCGCTCTTCTGAACGTCTAAGAAGTGGCAAAATATTGCGACTCTCAAGAAGTCTTTGAACAAACTGTACGTGATATAATCACTTTTCACTTTCATAAACAAAGCACAATAAAACACCTGACGAAAATTCTGGTTTACGTAAAACAGATCACATCACCATTTTTTATTTCAGTTATTCAGTTGCATTGCATTCTGGGAGTGTGAGAGAGAGAAGGGTGAAAGAAGTAACATCTAATGCTAAAAAACAATTCGTAAATTTTAAGTACTATTTAAACGGCCAGATATTGCTGCCAACTTTCAAGTTATTCTATTGGATGTGACGTAATAGGGTATAATTTCCAAGCCGGAACCAATCCCCTTTACTTTGCAATGGCGCGCTTTTTAAAAAATATTTAGTATTTTCATGGACATTTGTCCGTAAACGGGCATTAAGGTTCTTCTGTCAAATAAATTAGGTTATTTCCACAGGTATTTATTATCAATAATATCTGTTAAATTGGCTCAAAATTCTACAACAAAATATTTGATTCTGATCATTTGTGACTTAGAGAGTGTACTCCACCAAATTTGAAAGCTGCTGCACAAAAGACAACCAGAAGATTTGCTGCCGCAAAGCGACGTTTAACTTGCCGGGAAAGTGACGTTTAACTAGCCGGTAAAGCTACTTTACCGGCTAGCTGGCTAGCTGGAAAAGAAGAGTTAACAAATGCTTGTCTCCCAACTTTTTATAAGCTGGCAATGGGGTATTTTCCTACTTTTTTTTAAAGTCAGATATGGAAATTAGAGAGAAAAAGATGAGACACGTGTCGCTGGAATTTTCATTTTGAGTTTATTTTAACCCAAAAATTAATTATTTAAAGTGTGTCATATGTATGTGACGTCATTAAGCGAAAATTCAAAAAACGCGCCAGTTTCTAGTAATTTCTAGGATCTTTCTACTCGTGTGGTTGGTGTCGCTGCTAAAAATATGTCAACGCTCGTTTCATACTTCACTTTTGTTTGTGTTTGACTTTGGCAAACGTTCTTTGTTGAATTCTATTTACGTTGTTATTACAATGAAAACAATTAGTCCAAGAGCCCAGGGCCGCCAGACACAACTTATTTTCTGAAAGGCAAAACGTGAGATACTGAGTAGCTTTTATATGTACTTTGAACGCCTGCATACCTGCTAAGTTTGCTCGACGGCCGATTTACAGGTATCAGGTGAGAAAGGTAAGTAAAAATAGGACTAACTTAACTTAAATTCTGATGGCTGTTTTTTATGTATACTTTATAAAACATTATTATAAAATAATATCCGCACTGCCAGACACTTTCCGTCGGCCATAACTTCTGCCAGACGCTTTAAAGCTCTTAAAAAAATAATTGAACTTAACTTATATTCTGACGTTTGATTTTTATATATGTTATTTAGAGAACTATTTTAAAACTATATTTGTTGAGCCAGACAAATCGTATGGGCCAAACATCCCCCCAGACATAAAAAATATTCAACCGTGAGCATGAGCGCGAGGGTACTATGCTTGCGTTTTAGAGCAAGTGAGACATCTATGTGAACTAATTTCTCTCTCTTCAATTTAGTCTTTAGAGTACAGTATAATATCGAGGCATTTGAAATACGTTTAATGTATATGAAAGTCCTTAATAATATCTCCATAATATTAAATTATGTAAAATATATACAAATTTTTTGCAAATATAATGTTTATACTTACCAATTTTGGTTCAATAGTTTTTCATGTATTTAGGTATTTAAAATTAGTTTACTGTGTATATTTAGGAAATAAATATTTGTTAGCAATTAATTTTGTTAAATAAAAAATTATTAACATTTCATTTTAGAAAGGTTCGCAAAATATTTATTGAGGCAATTTCTTTTAATAATAAGACAATTATTAGTAATTTGTAATAAAAAAATTATTTTATTATCTTTTAATCGTCCTGGTCATCATCGTTAGGATCATTGGAAAATTCTTCATCAAGCCAATCGTGATAATCTATTCTTCTTAAGTCATCATCATTATTTTCATCGTTATCATTTTCGTCGGTGGATGCTTTTTCTGTAAAAATAGATAAATAAATTTAAAAAAAATAAGTAAAATAAAACAAATTCAATATTTTAAGTCAATGTAAAATACCTAAATCTTTTTGAAGTGATTCACTGACAAAACCTGGTAATTGGTCACCGTCAAACCAGTGAAAATGATATTGGTTTTCTTCCAATGTCCACCCATTGTTCTCAGGAGTGAAAATGCTTGGTTGTTTTTTATTAGCATTGTTCCATATACTTGAAATGTAATTAGCTCGCTGAAATTGTTGGAAAAGCTCACTTTTGCATGGTGGTAGATTGCTTGCATCAAAGTTTCTTATATTTTTAGGGTTAAATTCTTCATTAACATCAGATACGGTGTAGTTATTAATGAACAGCTGAAGCCTGGCAGCATCCACATCAAGTAATCCAGTAACATTGTAAATATCGCAGATAAAGTTTTGTATTGTGTTAAACATTGCTTGTTGTATATATTGATTTGTAAATGCATCTGGCTCGCCAAATTCCATGAACGCTTGCTGATACTCATGTTTTTTCTTCAATATATTGAATAGTCTCTGTTTTCCTTTCTTGAAGAAAGCAGGATTATAGTCGCAACCGGTTAGAGCATGAAATCCAGGTAAACTTCTACACAACGAGGGTCCCAAATACTCGTAGATTTTCGTTAAGTCAATATATCTTTGCTTATTTCCGGTGCCTGTGAATATCCATATGTTTGAATCGTCATCTTTTAAATTATGCATATGACCCAACATTATTGTAGCAATATCAGTATCAGAACACCTAATCACAAAATTTGCCTTTGCATCAACATTACAAATATGATAAATTATTTTTGTATCAGCCTCTTCATGCTTTGGACAAGACAAATTGTCATCTATACTTGATAAAACTTTGTTATTATAAACGATGTAAGAATGACATTCCTTGAAATTAATAAAAACCTGACTATTGCCAATGAATGGTACCATTTCATCAGTAGCCCAGTGTTGAATGAAAAAATCAACAAGAGCCTGTTTGAAGCGTATATTTTTCAACTCTTTCAAGAAATCTGATCACATAGATGTCTCACTTGCTCTAAAACGCAAGCATAGTACCCTCGCGCTCATGCTCACGGTTGAATGTTTTTTATGTCTGGGGGGATGTTTGGCCCATACGATTTGTCTGGCTCAACAAATATAGTTTTAAAATAGTTCTCTAAATAACATATATAAAAATCAAACGTCAGAATATAAGTTAAGTTCAATTATTTTTTTAAGAGCTTTAAAGCGTCTGGCAGAAGTTATGGCCGACGGAAAGTGTCTGGCAGTGCGGATATTATTTTATAATAATGTTTTATAAAGTATACATAAAAAACAGCCATCAGAATTTAAGTTAAATTAGTCCTATTTTTACTTACCTTTCTCACCTGATACCTGTAAATCGGCCGTCGAGCAAACTTAGCAGGTATGCAGGCGTTCAAAGTACATATAAAAGCTACTCAGTATCTCACGTTTTGCCTTTCAGAAAATAAGTTGTGTCTGGCGGCCCTGGGCTCTTACTCTAAATCAACAACCACCTCTTATCCAACAAAACAAATATGTCAAACAAACATGAACTTAGCCATAGGCAGATCAGTGTTGTCTTAGTGTTGCTATCTGCGGTAACATTTGAGACAATAATTCCCTAATTTTCGCTTAATGACGTCACGAATATACATTAAAATTTCAAAATTAAATAAAAAAAAATCTACCGATTGGTTTTCAATAATTTTTGGTTTGTAAACTCTAAAATATGTATATTTTAGGTAAATGCAAATTTCCACTTTCATTTCGATTGATGGAAAATACCCCATTGAAGCATTACATATATGATTGTGAATAAAATATATTGCGAACTTGTACCACTAAAACATCGTAAACCAATATTGTTGGCCAGCATAATAATGTCAACGCCAAAAAAATATTGTTTATAATGGTAAGTTTTTAACCAAATGTCCTTCAATAAAATGACATAAGTTGTATGTGCAATAATGTGCATCTTAATTTCTTAAGTTACAAGTTTTTGTATGTATTTTTTTGCTTGCTGAAACAACGTAATAAAAATATGTATAAATTGTGCAAAGAAATTATTAAAAAAAATAATAAATTACTATATTATATGAATTCACGATAATAGAAAAGAGCTGCACTACACATTTCAATAGTGTATATTTATAAATAAATCTTTAATTCAAAAGTCATACTTCCTTTAAAATGGATCACTTGTTGCTTCGACGTTTTGCCAAAACCCCATCGATATAATATAACTTACCCTTTATCTATATAAACTGTAACTTGTTGAAAAGATGCGCTAGATGCAAGGTTCCTAGAGAAGATACCTAGAGAGGATGGGTTGACTGGTAACTTTCGACCAATCAGAGAACGGTTTACACAGCGCGGGAATACGTCACATGTTTGCCCAATTTAAATCTACTGGAATAATATGGAATTGAATACAGCTGGCAGCTGGCGTTTTTGTTTGTCGGAGAGTTTTTTGGACTCATAACAAGATTAAAAATTTAAGAATAAGCTAAGATTTAGATTCTTTCACACAGGAACAATTTTAGGATATTGAATTGTTTTCAAATTAATGGATTTAAGTAACTGGATTGTTATCTTGATATGGATAGAAGTTAATTCTTTAAGAAATTATAAATTCATAAATGCCATAAATTAGACAGATATATATATGAAAGAAATGAAATCCAAAGAATACCATGCTGATGAAGGCTAATAAGCCAGAAACCGGTCCATGGGTTGGTGACTTGCACTGCCTGGTAACAGAGGGAGTCCTTATTTGGATTAATCCGTCTGGTGGGGCTTATTGCAATTATTAAATTATTTGCTTTCTACATTCGTAGTACTGACCAAATTTTTATCAGTTAAATGTAGATAGTTTGCAAATAAGCTCTGAAAAGAGTATTTATGTCTTTTTAAGACATTAGAGGATTTAGGCTGAATAGTAAAATTTATTTTGCTATTTTATTCTATTTTATTCTATTAGATATATATATATTTTTTATCACAATCTACTTTTTTTGGTCGATCTTTACTTGATGGAAATCCATGTTAACACTGAATGAAATAAAATTTAACTGCATACCTATACCCGAACGAGGCGCAGCGAGTGCGGGAAAGGCACTTTCTGCAAGAGTTATGGACAACATTCTTTCTACGAGCAGTCTGGAGCTGTCAAATGAATTGCCAAAAATTTTTATTCAATTTAAAGTGCAAAATGTGTGACGCAGATCTTAAAGATTCTGAAAATTCTGACATAGAAAATGAAGCAGAAGCTGCTTTATGCATCCTTATTCCTAAATAAATAATTTAAAATTCAATTTATTGCTTTGTAAAATTAAAATTTTATATAATTTGTCATTTTTGACGGTTTATTAAATTTGACTTTTTTAAGAAATATAATTTTTCTGAAATCGCTCAAGAATGTTTACTTTCTCGGCGCAATTTCAGACCCCAAAATACCCAATTCTAATATTTGCTAAGAAACCATGTCTATTGCTAAGAAACCATGTCCGTTGCTAAGGCAACCATCAGAATCCAGTAAGTACAAGAAAGTTCCCTTTCCGGTCTAAGCCGGAAAAATAACTTTCCCGGATTCATTTTTTATATAAATTCTTTAATGTACAGGTGGAATCAGTTGCTTTCGAACGATCTGCGGCACGCTTTTCTGAATATATTGTTCCGGATGTATCGGCTTGGCAACATCGCTTTCAGCTATCGCTCGTTCCCATTTTCCAACTGGCTACAGGAGTCATTTTAAATACGGTATATCCATCCACAACCCACAGCAGCTAGTTAGTTGTACGCGCTGTTGCCACGTCTACGATATTAGAACAAGTGGCCATGGACATGGAAAACAGGCCGCGGGTTGTTCGAAAGCAACTGATTCCAACTGTACTGTATTTTGCAATATAAATATGTAGTATCAATAAAGTATTTCTTTCCTTTTCTTTTTTGGGATTTATTACCACATTCCTCGAGATTCCTATCCAAAAAATTCGATTTATCTAAAAAATAATCAAATTAACCAGTTAAAACTGGGAAATAACCTCTACGCCTTTGACGTAATGTCAGAGGATCAGTTAGAGGGTGTTTTTTACAACTTATAGGAATTAAATTAATACAAAAATACTTGTAGTATCAATATCTTCATTTTCTAAGCAATTGAGAAATTATGAGTCCGATTCTGGTTTTAGTGCTTTTATTGCAGTGTTACCGGCACAAACAACTGCAACCAAACTTCTGTATCGCCCTCTCGTAGTAAAACGTTCAACTAATATATAACAAATTTAGCAAATCTTTATAATGTATTAATCTTTAATAATAACAAATACTATGCAGACTTTTAACTTTTATTCGCCCTAAAATATTTTTTAGCATGCTATATTATTCTGTATTTGAAGATTTAAGTCCGTATATAAAATATAAAATCATTATCAATGAATTCCGGTTGAACCAATGGTACGTTCCACGTTAAGTAAGCCAGAGGTATAAAATTTTAAAGGTTAATTTCATTTAGTATTGAAATATAAAATATAATAACTCCTTGCTTTCTGGTCACTTATCTTGATTATTAAATCAATTCCGAATTTTGTTGATTCGTTTTTAAGAACAATATAATATAAGAATAATAATGATGAACGCAGCATTTTAACCGGGTAAGGCGCCCTTAAGGGATGCGGATTTGAAGGCAGGACATCGGCACGTTTGATGCTTGTATAAACAAATGGCATGAAAAATATGCGTTCCCCAAACTTCTGAGCAATGTTAATTGATAGTGGTGCGGTAAAAGCTAGTCAATAAGGTGACCCGACCGATCTTATTTTATTTTCGATTGAGATAGGTCAGTTGCTAAATTTTCAAAATGTTGACGGATTTTAATTTTTTTTTATTTACCATTAACCTACTATCCCTTAAAATTAAATAAATAAGTTGGGGTACATTTTACATTTCATCTGGGAGTTAAAGTAATAAGGTACGTAAATGCAAACGATTACTATTGATTAAATGTTAAAACGGTTTTTCTTAAGGTTTATGATGGCTGAAGGAGCTATAATTTCTCCACCCAAAAAACGATTATCCAGACTTTTTCGGTGGAAGATAAGGAAAAGGTGCTGAACATTTTTAAGGCCTACGATGGGGAGAATCCGGAGAAACCAAAGATGGAATGCATGGAGTTCACTGCAAAGGCAGCAGGTGTGAGTGTTCCAAGTGTTTCTAATATTCTTCATGAATACAAACAAACACACCAACATCAGCCACCAAAAGTGTACCACCAACAAAGGGCAGTTTTGGACAATATCGATGAAGGAACTAAAAGTGCTCTCAAGCATATAATCCATTCCTCTTTTGAAAGCAATGAACCACCAACTGCAAACAAAATTTTAGCAGCGGTGCATGAAGATGATTATTTGCCTCATCTTAAACGGAGTACTTTGTGGCGATTAATAAGAGAAATTGGCTTTCGGACTTTTTATTTCTTCGTGTTGTAATGTAATTGTGTTTGGCATTATAGGTTCTCAATTTCTCGATTTTTTGCGAGATATAAATTGTCAAAAATTCATAGAAATGTGTAAAAGTTGATTTTCTATTGCCATTTTCAGCACTTACGTACTTAAAGTTGCAATTCTCGAAAGGCCACAAAGTGCCACCATTGGTATTGTTTTGAAAGAATTGATTTGTTTATAGAAAATGTTCCTCCTGTTTTGTGCATACGGCCAGCACCAAAACGACTTCACCATTTTCGGCGCACACGCATTATTCAAACTCTCTGAAAAAATAGTTTCTTTCAGTGTTTTTTTTTTTCGTTCATAAATTACATGTCACATATGATCACGCGTCACACGTTATGATGTTTTCGCAATAACATTATTTGCTGATTTTTCACAGCCATTTTCCTACATAATATACGTATTTTTCTCATTTAGACCACCCGGCCAAGCACTTTTAATAAAATTTTCCCAAATTTTCTCCCTCGATATGATTGAGTGTGGTGTCCCCTGTATGGTCCTAAAATATTTTTTTATTCACACATTTTTTTGATTTTTTGCGAGATATAAATTGTCAAAAATTCATAGAAATGCGTAAAAGTTGATTTTCTATTGCCATTTTGAGCACTTACGTGCCTTAAAATTGCAATTCTCGAAAGGCCACAAAGTGCCACCATTGGTATTGTTTTGAAAGAATTGATTTGTTTATAGAAAATGTTCCTCCTGTTTTGTGTATACGGCCAGCACCAAAACGACTTCACCATTTTCGGCGCACACGCATTATTCAAACTATCTGAAAAAATAGTTTCTTTCAGTGTTTTTTTTTTTCGTTCATAAATTACATGTCATATATGATCACGCGTCACATGTTATGATGTTTTCGCAATAAAATTATTTGCTGATTTTTCACAGCCATTTCCCTACATAATATACGTATTTTTCTCATTTAGACCACCCGGCCAAGCACTTTTAATAAAATTTTCCCAACTTTTCTCCCTCGATATGATTGAGTGTGGTGTCCCCTGTATGGTCCTAAAATATTTTTTCATTCACACATTTTTTCGATTTTTTGCGAGATATAAATTGTCAAAAATTCATAGAAATGTGTAAAAGTTGATTTTCTATTGCCATTTTCAGCACTTACGTACTTAAAGTTGCAATTCTCGAAAGGCCACAGAGTGCCACCATTGGTATTGTTTTGAAAGAATTGATTTGTTTATAGAAAATGCTCCTCTTGTTTTGTGTATGCGGCCAGCACCAAAACGACTTTACCATTTTCGGCGCACACGCATTATTCAAACTCTCTGAAAAAATAGTTTCTTTCATTGTTTTTTTTTTTCGTTCATAAATTACATGTCATATATGATCACGCGTCACATGTTATGATGTTTTCGCAATAACATTATTTGCTGATTTTTCACAGCCATTTCCCTACATAATATACGTATTTTTCTCATTTAGACCACCCGGCCAAGCACTTTTAATAATATTTTCCCAACTTTTCTCCCTCGATATGATTGAGTGTAGTGTCCCCTATATGGTCCTAAAATATTTTTTCATTCACACATTTTTTCGATTTTTTGCGAGATATAAATTGTCAAAAATTCATAGAAATGTGTAAAAGTTGATTTTCTATTGCCATTTTGAGCACTTACGTGCCTTAAAGTTGCAATTCTCGAAAGGCCACAAAGTGCCACCATTAGTATTGTTTTGAAAGAATTGATTTGTTTATAGAAAATGTTCCTCCTGTTTTGTGTATACGGCCTGCACCAAAACGACTTCACCATTTTCGGCGCACACGCATTATTCAAACTATCTGAAAAAATAGTTTCTTTCAGTGTTTTTTTTTTTCGTTCATAAATTACATGTCATATATGATCACGCGTCACACGTTATGATGTTTTCGCAATAACATTATTTGCTGATTTTTCACAGCCATTTTCCTACATAATATACGTATTTTTCTCATTTAGACCACCCGGCCAAGCACTTTTAATAAAATTTTCCCAAATTTTCTCCCTCGATATGATTGAGTGTGGTGTCCCCTGTATGGTCCTAAAATATTTTTTTATTCACACATTTTTTTGATTTTTTGCGAGATATAAATTGTCAAAAATTCATAGAAATGCGTAAAAGTTGATTTTCTATTGCCATTTTGAGCACTTACGTGCCTTAAAATTGCAATTCTCGAAAGGCCACAAAGTGCCACCATTGGTATTGTTTTGAAAGAATTGATTTGTTTATAGAAAATGTTCCTCCTGTTTTGTGTATACGGCCAGCACCAAAACGACTTCACCATTTTCGGCGCACACGCATTATTCAAACTATCTGAAAAAATAGTTTCTTTCAGTGTTTTTTTTTTTCGTTCATAAATTACATGTCATATATGATCACGCGTCACATGTTATGATGTTTTCGCAATAAAATTATTTGCTGATTTTTCACAGCCATTTCCCTACATAATATACGTATTTTTCTCATTTAGACCACCCGGCCAAGCACTTTTAATAAAATTTTCCCAACTTTTCTCCCTCGATATGATTGAGTGTGGTGTCCCCTGTATGGTCCTAAAATATTTTTTCATTCACACATTTTTTCGATTTTTTGCGAGATATAAATTGTCAAAAATTCATAGAAATGTGTAAAAGTTGATTTTCTATTGCCATTTTCAGCACTTACGTACTTAAAGTTGCAATTCTCGAAAGGCCACAGAGTGCCACCATTGGTATTGTTTTGAAAGAATTGATTTGTTTATAGAAAATGCTCCTCTTGTTTTGTGTATGCGGCCAGCACCAAAACGACTTTACCATTTTCGGCGCACACGCATTATTCAAACTCTCTGAAAAAATAGTTTCTTTCATTGTTTTTTTTTTTCGTTCATAAATTACATGTCATATATGATCACGCGTCACATGTTATGATGTTTTCGCAATAACATTATTTGCTGATTTTTCACAGCCATTTCCCTACATAATATACGTATTTTTCTCATTTAGACCACCCGGCCAAGCACTTTTAATAATATTTTCCCAACTTTTCTCCCTCGATATGATTGAGTGTAGTGTCCCCTATATGGTCCTAAAATATTTTTTCATTCACACATTTTTTCGATTTTTTGCGAGATATAAATTGTCAAAAATTCATAGAAATGTGTAAAAGTTGATTTTCTATTGCCATTTTGAGCACTTACGTGCCTTAAAGTTGCAATTCTCGAAAGGCCACAAAGTGCCACCATTAGTATTGTTTTGAAAGAATTGATTTGTTTATAGAAAATGTTCCTCCTGTTTTGTGTATACGGCCTGCACCAAAACGACTTCACCATTTTCGGCGCACACGCATTATTCAAACTCTCTGAAAAAATAGTTTCTTTCAGTGTTTTTTTTTTCGTTCATAAATTACATGTCATATATGATCACGCGTCACACGTTATGATGTTTTCGCAATAACATTATTTGCTGATTTTTCACAGCCATTTTCCTACATAATACACGTATTTTTCTCATTTAGACCACCCGGCCAAGCACTTTTAATAAAATTTTCCCAACTTTTCTCCCTCGATATGATTGAGTGTGGTGTCCCCTCTATGGTCCTAAAATATTTTTTCATTCACACATTTTTTCGATTTTTTGCGAGATATAAATTGTCAAAAATTCATAGAAATGTGTAAAAGTTGATTTTCTATTGCCATTTTGAGCACTTACGTGCCTTAAAGTTGCAATTCTCGAAATGCCACAAAGTGCCACCATTAGTATTGTTTTGAAAGAATTGATTTGTTTATAGAAAATGTTCCTCCTGTTTTGTGTATACGGCCAGCACCAAAACGACTTCACCATTTTCGGCGCACACGCATTATTCAAACTATCTGAAAAAATAGTTTCTTTCAGTGTTTTTTTTTTTTCGTTCATTAATTACATGTCATATATGATCACGCGTCACACGTTATGATGTTTTCGCAATAACATTATTTGCTGATTTTTCACAGCCATTTTCCTACATAATATACGTATTTTTCTCATTTAGACCACCCGGCCAAGCACTTTTAATAAAATTTTCCCAACTTTTCTCCCTCGATATGATTGAGTGTGGTGTCCCCTGTATGGTCCTAAAATATTTTTTTATGCACACATTTTTTCGATTTTTTGCGAGATATAAATTGTCAAAAATTCATAGAAATGTGTAAAAGTTGATTTTCTATTGCCATTTTCAGCACTTACGTGCCTTAAAGTTGCAATTCTCGAAAGGCCACAAAGTGCCACCATTGGTATTGTTTTGAAAGAATTGATTAGTTTATAGAAAATGCTCCTCTTGTTTTGTGTATGCGGCCAGCACCAAAACGACTTTACCATTTCCGGCGCACACGCATTATTCAAACTCTCTGAAAAAATAGTTTCTTTCAGTGTATATTTTTTTTCGTTCATAAATTACATGTCATACATGATCACGCGTCACACGTTATGATGTTTTCGCAATAACATTATTTTCTGATTTTTCACAGTCATTTTTCTACATAATATACGTATTTTTCTCATTTAGACCACCCGGCCAAGCACTTTTAATAAAATTTTCCCAACTTTTCTCCCTCGATATGATTGAGTGTGGTGTCCCCTGTATGGTCCTAAAATATTTTTTCATTCACACATTTTTTCGATTTTTTGCGAGATATAAATTGTCAAAAATTCATAGAAGTGTGTAAAAGTTGATTTTCTATTGCCATTTTCAGCACTTACGTGCCTTAAAGTTGCAATTCTCGAAAGGCCACAAAGTGCCACCATTGGTATTGTTTTGAAAGAATTGATTTGTTTATAGAAAATGCTCCTCTTGTTTTGTGTATGCGGCCAGCACCAAAACGACTTTACCATTTCCGGCGCACACGCATTATTCAAACTCTCTGAAAAAATAGTTTCTTTCAGTGTATATTTTTTTTCGTTCATAAATTACATGTCATACATGATCACGCGTCACACGTTATGATGTTTTCGCAATAACATTATTTTCTGATTTTTCACAGTCATTTTTCTACATAATATATGTATTTTTCTCATTTAGACCACCCGGCCAAGCACTTTTAATAAAATTTTCCCAACTTTTCTCCCTCGATATGATTGAGTGTGGTGTCCCCTGTATGGTCCTAAAATATGTTTTCATTCACACATTTTTTCGATTTTTTGCGAGATATAAATTGTCAAAAATTCATAGAAATGTGTAAAAGTTGATTTTCTATTGCCATTTTCAGCATTTACGTACTTAAAGTTATCTCGAAAGGCCACAAAGTGCCACCATTGGTATTGTTTTGAAAGAATTGATTTGTTTATAGAAAATGTTCCTCCTGTTTTGTGTATACGGCCAGCACCAAAACGACTTCACCATTTTCGCCGCACACGCATTATTCAAACTATCTGAAAAAATAGTTTCTTTCAGTGTTTTTTTTTTTTCGTTCATAAATTACATGTCATATATGATCACGCGTCACACGTTATGATGTTTTCGCAATAACATTATTTTCTGATTTTTCACAGCCATTTTTCTACATAATATACGTATTTTTCTCATTTAGACCACCCGGTCAAGCACTTTTAATAAAATTTTCCCAACTTTTCTCCCTCGATATGATTGAGTGTGGTGTCCCCTGTATGGTCCTAAAATATTTTTTCATTCACACATTTTTTCGATTTTTTGCGAGATATAAATTTTCAAAAATTCATAGAAATGTGTAAAAGTTGATTTTCTATTGCCATTTTCAGCACTTACGTACTTAAAGTTGCAATTCTCGAAAGGCCACAAAGTGCCACCATTGGTATTGTTTTGAAAGAATTGATTTGTTTATAGAAAATGTTCCTCCTGTTTTGTGTATACGGCCAGCACCAAAACGACTTCACCATTTTCGGCGCACACGCATTATTCAAACTCTCTGAAAAAATAGTTTCTTTCAGTGTATATTTTTTTTCGTTCATAAATTACATGTCATATATGATCACGCGTCACACATTATGATGTTTTCGCAATATCATTATTTTCTGATTTTTCACAGCCATTTTTCTGCATAATATACGTATTTTTCTCATTTAGACCACCCGGCCAAGCACTTTTAATAATATTTTCCCAACTTTTCTCCCCCGATATAATTGAGTGTGGTGTCCCCTGTATGGTCCTAAAATATTTTTTCATTCACACATTTTTTCGGGCTATATATACTACAAAATTCGCACATATTGTTTTATGTAGATTATCCATTGCCGTTTTAAACAATTGTATGTACTAATATTAAAATTTTTGAAGGACTATAGGGTGCTGTTATAGCTATTACGTTGAAAGAATTGACGTGTTTGAAAAGAATCGAAATCTTTTTGTATTTTGCGTACACGCTTTATTCGACTGTGACTTGTTTTTTTCAAAAATATTTATAATAATAATGAAACAGAAAGTATAAATCTACGTAAAACGGGCATAAAATATCTATTAATTTCTTCTGTGTATAAGAAAAATGTGTGGTCGAGTGTGCAAGCACTGCTGCATTCATGAGCCGTGGTGGTGTTGCGGCGCTCTCGATTTTGTTTGGAGCTGGCTGGCCTGGAGCTAACATGACCGTAGTCATGTAATGTCATCAGGAGCTCGGACCCACTCCTACAGTTAGTGAGAGATCATGAAACTGTGGGAGTTGGCGCTTTATTGTTTAGGGCAGCACAGAGGGCCGCAGATGAACTCGGTCTCGTGTTCGACTACAGGCGAGAAGGCCGGCGAGGTGACTCAGTCACTGAGCTTCCGCCTAATCGTCTGACAGCCCACATCAAAGCTGCCGAACAGAGAAATCTGTTCAGGCAGCACGTCGATAAACCCCTGCACGGTGTTTTCTATAACAACATAGAAGCACTGGGTTTATCGACAGAGCTGACCTTCGCATTTTTAAGGTCAGCGGGGCTGAAGTCGGAGACCGAGGGATATATTGTGGCCTGACAAGATGGTGTTATTAACACATTGGTCTATCGCAGTCGCGTGATGGGTGTAGAGGTACCTGATATCAACTGCAGGACCTGTCGGCAGGCGCCGGAGTCGCTCATGCATTTATTATCTGCATGCCCGATTTATGCGACTTCGGTCTACATCCAACGACATAACGCGGCTTTACGAGTGCTATACTACCATCTACGGCACTCGTACCAGATAGGCCAAACACGAGTGCTGCCTTACGTCCCCGGAGATATCGAGTCCGTTGTCGAGAACGAGAAATGCCGGATTTACTGGAACTACTTGTTCCCGACCGTCAGGCGAATTCACGCCAATAAGCCTGACATAGTCCTCCTCGACCGTCAGACCAAGGTGATGTATGTCATCGAGTTCTCAGCACCTGCTGAGACAAACATCGCCTTGAAGGAGGAGGAGAAACGGACTAAATACAGAGATCTCCGGTACGAGCTCCAAGTGCTATACCCAGGCTACTCTGTCAAAATGGTCGTCCTGATAATCGGTGTACTCGGAGGTATAAAGCCCACGCTGCTCTCCGCATTGAAGACCATGCCTGTCTGCCAAACATCGGCAGAATGGAATGGAATGGAATGGCTGGTCAAATGCAGAAAGCGGTCATCCTGGGATCCCTTCGTCTACTTAGAGCACACGAGTCTGGAAGCTACAGTGACTAACCCTGCGGGATGTGGGGAGTAGCTGTAGATTATTCGCTGGCGCTCTCTCTGTGTGGTGTCGGAGGCCACAGGGAGACTGTCCAGCACTTTCGTTCCGTAACGGGAAAAAAAAATATATATAAGGGGCGAACTGTGCTCATCCCCAAAAAGGGGGATCTGTCTGACCCAAAAAATTACAGACCGATTACCTGCCTCAACTCCTGTTACAAGTATCTTGTATACCAGGATGTTGAGGTCTGTTGATCCGGTCTACCAACAGATAACCCAGACAGCACAGGTACATCCTCTGTACGTTTGATGGATATCCATATTGGACATGAAGGACATAGAGAGGATATCCTTATGAACAACATATGGATCACATGGGATATCTTATGGATATCCTTTTGTCACAACTTTAGATGCCCATACATTGTCCATTCTAAAGCCTTACAGATATTCACTGCACATAAATTCCTTTATCAGGGGAATAACACACATATCTAACCTGCCCCCGGCTTCTAACTCGCAATTAATAGACCTCATGTCATGCCTGATGCATTTGATAAAAAAAAAAACAAGAGCATGTGGGGGGATTTGAACCGGGAACCTTCTGCTCGCCAGCCGAGCTCGTTTGCTCTAGGCCATTAGACCACTGACAAGTTGCGAGTAAAGCAAGAATAAGTTCATTGACAACTAACTTAAACTTTACAATCCGGCCTTCCACGCAAATATGGATAATTATTTATTACTGCCTCGCTATACTGTATTGAATTCTCCATTCTATAAAAATGCACTTCGGTAGTTTTAACGACACAATCATTTTTTTTTACAATAATTTAACCGCATATGATGATATTTGAGGTTATTAATTGTCAATTAAATATCCGTAAACTGAAAATACTGACCATTTAATTTGTTGTCATTAAATATCCCTCTTTTACAAATATTTAGAAAATATCCAAGGACGACCAGAGCGGATAAAAAATGCATAATTAGGTATATCCATATTTTACAATATCGGATATCCCAAGACTTTCCAGAAATGGATATCCATAAACAGTTAAAGTATGGATATCCACTGGTTTTACTTTGACATATATCCTATGGATATTCAAATCTGGTCCGAGGTTCCATAAAATTAAACTAATTGAAGCCCGTATAAAGAAAAATAAAATTCCACCGGTACTTTATACTAAGACGCATTAAAAGATTTCATTTAGAGCTAAATAAACTAAAGTAAGGGAGGTCCCAGCAGGACCTCCAGTGGATATCCATTAAAAAATGTCCACTGGATATCCATACATACACATGGATATCCGGGACAATAAATGGACCTAAAAAGTACATATTTTGGATATCCGGTGCTGTCTGGGAAACGAACAGCGTGGTGACAAGAAGGGCCTGGCAGGTTGCAAGGAAAACCTGCTGATAGACCGGTGTATTGCACAGGATTCTGTGCAATACAAGCAGAATCTATCAATGGCCTGGATTGATTATCGCAAGGCATTTGATACAACATCCCATGAGCTATTGTTACACTTGCTCGGATGTCTTGCGGTACCAGCACCACTAGTGAGATGCATTGAACAACTGTTGCCGCTTTGGAGAACTCGCTTCACCATAACATCTGGTGCTGAGCGAGTTTCGACAGAGTTGGTGACATTTAAGAGAGGAGTGTTTCAGGGTGACTCTTTGAGTCCGCTCCTCTTCTGCATCTCGCTGCTGCCGCTATCTGTTGGACTCCGCCAAACCTGCGGATATCAGTGTGGGCCACCCAGCAACCGGAGGCATAAGGTCACCCATCTATTTTATATGGATGACCTTACACTCTATACCTCCGGGGAGCGAGAACTTCAAAATGCTCTCAGGGTGGTCGAGGAATACACGCGGGCAATTGGAATAGAGTTTGGGTTGGACAAATACGCAGTCGTCCACCTCAAGAGAGGACGATGCGGGGAATTCCACGAAGATGTGCAGCTCGCAGACGTAAGCATCCTACGATATCTGGATGCCGGAGAGACCTACACATACCTGGGTGTGGATCAATGCCACATCCAGGATGTGAACCAAATAAAGGATTCTCTCCGCGGCAAGTACAGACACCGACTCCGAAAGATTTGGTATTCCGAAGAACAAGGTGTCTGCCACTAATATGCTTGCCGTTCCGATTCTGCTCTACTCCTTTGGAGTAGTCAAGTGGCGAGTAGATGAGCTGTGCCAATTGGACAGGGGTACCCGCAAGATGATGAATATTCATAGGAGTATTCATCCTAGGTCGTTCGTTCCTCGTGTGTACCTCCCACGTCAACGGGGGGCCGAGGACTCTTGAGTCTGGAGTGTATGCATGGCAGGGTAGCACTGAATACGGCATGTAACATCCTCAGGAGCTCGGATCCACTCCTGCGGTTAGTGAGAGATCACGAAACTGTAGGAGTAGGCGCATTTTTGTTTAACTACAGGCGAGGAGGCCGGCGAGGTGCTGATGCAGAATCAGTTACTGAGCTTCCGCCGAATCGTCTGACAGCACGCATTAAAGCTGCCGAACAGAACAATCTGTTCAGGCAGCACGTCGATAAACCCCTGCACGGTGTTTTCTATAACAATATAGAAGCATTGGGTTTATTGACAAAGCTGACCTTCGCATTTTTAAGGCCAGCAGGGCTGAAGTTGGAGACCGAGGGATTCATTGCGGCCTGTCAAGATGGTGTTATTAACACATTGGTCTATCGGAGTCGCATGATGGGTGTAAAGGTCCCTGATATCAACTGCGGGACCTGCCGGCAGGCGCCGGGGTCGCTCATGCATTTATTATCTGCATTACCGATATATGCGACTTCGCCCACATAACGTGGCTTTACGAGTGCTATACTACCTACCATCTACGGCACTCGTACGAGATAGACCAAACACCAGTGCTGCCTTACATTCCCGGAGATATCGACACAGTATAACCAGTAGTCCGACTTAACGTCGGCGTCTTTCATGTAGCAAGTGGGCTTTTCATGACCTCGAACACAGGTGTTCCCCATGTCGATTCTGCGAAGAGCCACAACAGAGCTGTATTAGTAATTTTAAGAGTTGCAATTCCCGGTATTTCAAAATTGATTTAAAAAATTGGAAGATGTATGTACTTTAATGGAAATTAGAGTAGGTAATATATATATACAGTGTGTCCAAGGATTGTGTTAGGAAGAGAAAGAGAGTCATTCTATACAAAAACGCCTGCTTTTTCTGGAAAGTACGATAATAACACTATTTCCAAAATTTATATACGAGGTGCTAAATATTCACAAAAGTGCGAAACACTGCAAAGAGTGAAGTAGGTAGGTACTATTTTTGAAAATATGGAAAAATTATATTTAAAAAAATGTTTTGGATTGAAAGGTAATAATTATGAAATCTTGTCCTATTGGAATTATTTTGAGGTTTTATATGGACTATAAGTACTTACTAATAATTTCATTATCCGACGGCAAACTTTATAGTATAACTCATTTATCGTATGTAATATAAGTGCTTAAAATTTTATCGATAAATTTTTTTCGAGAGCGATATTGCCTAGTAATATTAAGAGTGTAAGTTGGCCACTTTGTTATCTAATTAAATCACGAGCGCTTTAGCGCGAGGGATTTAATTTTTGATAATAAAGTGACCAATTTACACGAGTAATATTACTGTTGGCAATATCGCTCGGGAAAAAATTTATAGGTAAAATTTTCAAGCACGAATGGTATTTGCGGAGAATATTTCACGAATAAATTATTTAAATACAAAAACATATTATCTTTAACGACGAAATGTCAAAGTAACGTATTAAGTGACAGTTGACATAAAGAATGATTTTATCGCGATAAAACTGTTTCAGGGATTTTATCGATATAATACTGCTGTCATTGGTCCAAATTTAAAAATTGTAGTAGTTCCATTGGTTAATAATTTCTGAGTGAAATAATCTTTAAAAATTCATAACTTCGTTAATTTTGGTATAATCACAAAACTGAAACAACCGTATTATTCAGAAATGTTTACAAGTATTATCTGAGATATTTACCAAAATATGTCTTCAACTAGGTATTCCAAACTATTACAAATCTATGTAAATGTAAATAGGACTGGATACAAAACGTAAAACAAATTAATTAATTTTCAACTGAATTGAGAAAATCGCTTAGTAGTCAATTTTTGTTTATTTTTCAATACAGGGTGAATCTTAGAGTGGCGGCCATATTTATAGGAGGCGACACCGTTCACTATATGGGAACACAAAACTACAATTATTTTTTTTTAACGCGCTATAAAAGTGAATATTGTTTAAACCCTTTTTATTTGAATTTGGGTACCCTGCCAGTGGAATGCGCTAGCGAGAGTTTTATATCATCTACACTTGGCAACACTGTCGACCGGTCACACGTAATGCAGTAAGTGCTTGCCCAGCGGCGTCGGAATTACAGGAAACTTGAATCGCAATTTTTTTTTTAAAATTCATAACGGCCATTTTACAACCTACAAAAAAAAAATCGGATTCATGTTCATGGCGACTAGTACTATTAACCCCAAAAATATGGCCGCCACTCTAAGATTCACCCTGTATAAGGCATGTTAACGGGTCATTTCAAAATTAAATAAAAAATCAAAATGTCATTATACCTGTGCCTATACTATTGTACGATATTACGTAGTGATTTTCTTCTTAGAATTTTTAAAATCGATTGAAAAATAAATTAGACGATAAATATTTTGTACTGCTATATTTTTATTCAATATAACGGCAAGGTAGTACATATTTCAGAAAATTCGAAAATTTTTAGCCCATAAGAATGGCTATACCTATACTTATTTCGTTACTCGACTGCAATACAATATTTACTTATGGTGTCGAACAATTATTATTAAGTCGACTGAACATTCCAATACTTACCTTTTTAAAAAATACATATACATACCTATTGACATCCTTGGGAAATCCAAAGAAACTAACTTTACTGTTTTTCGAGTTGTTACTGCAAGCAGCACAACGATTATGTATTAGAGAATTCATTTCACACAACACCAAGACAAATTTGAATGTAATTTCAGTACGTGCCTGTGCGCTGCGGTGTTTATTCTACAATATATGGGTCATCGCGAGTTAAGAACAATGCGCCTAATGCGATGCGCAAACAGTCCATTCTATATGAAGAGACCCTAATGGGTTATACTGTGATATCGAGTCCGTTGTCGAGAACGAGAAATGCCGTATTTACTGGAACTACTCGTTCCCGACCGTCAGGTTAATTCGAGCCAATAAGCCTGACATAGTCCTCCTCGACCATCAGACCAAGGTGATGTATGTCATCGAGTTCTCAGCGCCTGCTGAGACAAACATCGCCTTGAAGGATGAGAAACGGACCAAATACAGAGATCTCTGGTACGAGCTCCAAGTGCTATACCCAGGCTACTCTGTCAAGATGGTCGTCCTGATAGTCGGTGTACTCGGAGGTATGAAGCCCACGCTGCTCTCCGCATTGAAGACCATGCCTGCCTGCCAAATCGGCAGAGTGGTTGGCTGGTCAAATGCAGAAAGCGGTCATCCTGGGATTCCTCCGTCTACTTAGGGCACACGAGTCTGGAATCTCTAAAACCAACAGATTTACACATTATTTTAAAAATTTTAAATTCTGATAGGAGGCTTTGAATACAACAATTAAAATATCAAACAATCAAGTGCGTTTTTGTCAGATTGTTTCTAAAAGGTTTGTTTAAATGTTCCTCACCTAAATAATAATAAACTTTAAAGTAAAATGCCTCAAAATTTTATTATTATTATTATTATTAATCAGAATTTAAATTTTTTAAAATAATGTGTAAATCTGTTGGTTTTAATTGAATGGTTGAATACTTTTCAGAACTTACGTTGTATGAATGGTTTTTTATTGAATATGAAAGTTTTTATTAATTTGTAGTCTATTATAGAGAAAAAACGCTATTTTGTATGAGATAGTCGGTTTTTAGTTTTGTCAAACAACCTTTTATCAAAGAAAATAAATAGAAAAAAAGAGACGCGCAATTTGAAAATGTACTTTATTTGCCTTATTTTTCTATGCTCTTTCCGAATCTTAAAACATTTTTAAAACTTTCGAAACAGGGTGTTGTTTTTGAGATTTAACAATTCGGATATTTTTTTTGTCCGGTCCTGTATTTTGATTCTGCTAAATTGAGAGATCGATATGGCTGATTGAGTAAAACATACATACCAAATTTTACTTTATTATACCTAGTGGTTCTAAAGTTATGGTCCAAGACAAAAATACGCAAAATCAATAAAACACCCTGTATCTTGGTAATTAAGGATTATTGACCCACTAACCATAGGTGATATGGAATCGCACAAGTAACCTACATATGCAGGTAAAGTATGTACACTTACCAATGAATCACCCTGTATATATATGAGAGAATAATAAGTAGATATTTCTCCACTTTCCAACAAAGGGCAGGTATGTACTAAAAGTATATATTTTCGACTTTGTCCCTCTAAAATAAATCTTAACAATAATATTTAAAACCAAGCCGAGACCAACAGCTATTCTCTGGGCTATATGCCCCAATAAGCGCTGCATTACAAATCTCTTAGCTTGGCCGCATTTTATGAAATAAACACATATTACCACAAAAAATGCAAGTACCAATTGATTGTAGCAAACACCAGCAGAAAGAAGTATTTCTTAATAAGAAACTTTCGTACCAGTCGTGCTGCACCACTTGTAGACTAGTTTCGTGCTTTTTGGCACTCATCAGTACAAGCTAGGTGTGTGAACCCGCAGAGAGCAGGCCACTTCAGCACGACTGAGACGATGTTTCTGTTCTTGTTAAGGTATCTATCGGTCGATTATAGACCACGAGATACAAGAAATACCAGAAAATACAAGAAAATCTCCACCCACTGATGTTTACCGCAATCAATTGGTTGGTAGCCCGACGTAAGGCAACGATGCAAGAAACCCTATAGCTCGGTTAGGAAGCATTTTCGGAAATACATTTATAACAACTTTCGTCTTATTTTGGATCACAGAATCTCCAGTTTCCGTTTGTCGGTGATTTTAGAATACACCCTGTATATACAGGGTGGTTCAGAATTTACCGATTAAACTTCGGGAACTAATTGAGTACGTTAAAATAAAAGGACTTTCTTTAATAAACTTCGGGAACTAATAGAGTACGTTAAAATAAATGGACTTTCTTTAATAAACTTTTATCTAAAACCGCATAGTTTCTGAGATACAGGGGGTCAAAATTTAATTTAAAAAAAATATATTTTTAAATATAATCTTAATTAGTTGAGGTATTTTTACGAAACTTGCTTGATAAATTAACAGTAACAAGTAACATTTTCCGAAAAAAATTCGACTCGCTAATTTATACAGTGGCGTAGTATTCAAGAATCTAATTTATAGCTTTGCAGAACGTTTTCTGAACCAATTTTTTGGACAAAGCTTTGGGTTATGACAAAAATGCCAAGAATACTTTTTTATTAAGAAATAATTGTAGTCTTTAAAAATGTTAATTTTTTAAAATTTATCCAATGGCGTATCACTATTTTTTAACAAGTAAAAATTAAAAATGTGAATACTCCGCCACTGTATAAATTAGCGAGTCGAATTTTTTTTGGAAAACGTTACTTGTTACTGTTAATTTGTCAAGCAAGTTTCGTAAAAACACCTCAACTAATTAAGATTATATTTAAAAAAATATTTTTTTTTAAATTAAACTTTGATCCCCTGTATCTCAGAAACTATGAGGTTTTAGATAAAAGTTTATTAAAGAAAGTCCATTTATTTTAACGTACTCTATTAGTTCCCGAAGTTTAATCGGTAAATTCTGACCCACCCTGTATATGTATACAGGGTGTTCCAAAATTATGCGGCCAAACTCTTAGAGCGTGTAAAGGGGCTCAAAACAAAACGAAAATTATCTATAAACATTTTGTCAATACTGCATATTAAAGGAGTTATGACCTTCCAAAAATGAAGAGAATACATTTTTCTTATGCTGTAACAGAGGCTGTAACTCGGAATCCAAAAAAGGTAGGTACATCAAAATTTAGATGTTACTTTTTATTTAGGTTTCCAACCGTGTCTAATATTCATTTTTGAAAGAACTGCTCAGGGGCGGCGCGTTTGGGGCTTAGGTTAGGTATATTAATAAATATGTTTGAATCTGTTGGCGCTATTAAAATTTTAACATAAAATTTGATTTTTCAATCATTATTACACAAAATGAAAAAAATTTGATTGATTGAAACCTACTATAATTATTATTATAATTTTATTCTGGTACACTAATTGAAGCCTGAAGTGCAATTAAAATTTAAAAGTGAATTTTCTCGAAAACGGCGCATCCTATCAAAATGTGAAAGGTATACAATTTTTCTGTAGTAATAATTGAAAAATCAAATTTTAAAGTAAAACTTTTAATCACGCGAACGGATTCAAAAATATTTATTAATATACCTAACCTAAACAGCTTTTTCAAAAATTAATTTAGGATATGGTCGAGAACCTAAATAAAAGGTAACGTCCAAATTTTGATGTACCTACCTTTTTCGGATACTGAATTATAGCATAAAAAAAATAGATTCTCTTCATCTTTGGAAGGTCATAATTCATTTAATATGCAGTATGGACTAAATATGTATAGAATATTTTCGTTTTGTTTTGAGCCCCTCTACATGCTGTAAGAGTTTCGCCGCATAATTTTGGAACACCCTGTGTATATACAGGGTGAGTTCACTTTAAATGGGGAAACTTCGAGAATCGATTCTTTATTGAAAAATAAGTGTAGTTTGTTCTATAAACATTTTTCATATGGGACTTGGTTTTCGAGATACAGGACGTTGAACTTTTTTTTTTTAAGTTTTCGACGAATCACTTTAAAGTGGTTAGACCGATTTTTATAAAATTTGGGTTTTGTTTATGTTAGATTAAAGTTTATCAAATGGTCTGAAAGATTTGAAAATATCGCCCCCGCAGGCGTAGATATGGGGACCACGGACCCCTTTTTAAAAAAGATTCTACGCCTATGGTCGTCTCCAAAAATGGATATGATTTTTTTATTCTCCGATATTTTCTGAACATAAAATGTCTCTAGTAAATTTTCGCAATTTTTGATAGTTTTCCGGTTAATTGAGGTTAAATGATTTATTGTGTTGCTCTCTAATGTTTATTTTACATATCTGCTAACAGAAATGAAAAAAATATAATTAATAAATCTCTCTATTGTCTCTCAATTGCTTTATTTTTCCTCTCTCAATTTTTAAAATCGTTTCAAACAATTTAGACTGAAAACGACCAAAGATGATAAAGACCCTTTGAAACGACTTTACGTAATAGCAGACACCGGCTCATTGGCAAATAAAATAAATATTAGGGAGCATTACAATAAACCATTTGACCTCAATTAACCGGAAAACTGGGGCAGCGAGCGGAGGACTGACTTGACTCACTTCATAGCGATATGAAAAGTTAAGCGACAGCTACCGCGTTTAGTACATGGATGGTGACTATCCACGGAAAGACGCGCTCTCGTTTCCCTACTTCTAGCGGCTTGTATATCAGCTATATCGCAGAAGCAATACAACTGTAGGCGGGAGGTGTATTGAGGATATACCATCCTTCGGAGAGGATGTAAGGCAGTCGGTCCCTTGTCTATTGAATGTTAGGCAAGTAAAAAATCCCTACTCTTAGTAAGATAAGAGGTTCGGCAAAATTTCCAGGTTGGGGGTTGCTCGTCTCCTGGCGTCGATGATAGGCCCTGGTAGCGGAAATAGGCCGACGTTAAATAAGTGATTAAAAAAAAGAAAACCGGAAAACTATCAAAAATTGCGAAAATTTAGTAAACATTTTATGTTCAGAAAATATCGGAGAATAAAAAAATCATATCCATTTTTTGAGACGACCATAGGCGTAGAAGTTCTTTTTTAAAAAGGGGTCCGTGGTCCCCATATCTACGCCTGCGGGGGCGATATTTTCAAATCTTTCAGACCATTTGATAAACTTTAATCTAACATAAAAAAAAACCAAATTTTATAAAAAGCGGTCTAACCCAGAGAAATAGAGAGGGGAGAACGCTCTTAGACCTTCTGCGCTTCCAATTTTACTAAGACACCCTGGGAGCTAACATTTTGAACATGATCACGTGGTTTGTTCAAGTTTGTTGTCGTGCAACTGTTAAAAAGTGTTGAGTAAAGTGAGGTTACAGTTATTTAAATTTTTTGGTGTGCGTTTAATTATATTTATTTATAAACCCTACGGACTGCATATATGTTTCTCTTTATTCTACAAACTAATTTAACATTTAACGCTGTGGTGTGGACTTTTTTATTGTTATTTTCTAGACTTTGTTATCGCGGTGGACGTTTTTGTTTATCATTATTGTATTGCTTTTACAACTGAAAATGCTTGTTTTTAATTATGTCCTGTGTTGTAAGGGGATGTTCCAACGCAATGCGATTTAAGCTTGAAGGAATTACATTTCAGCAGTAAGGTTTTTCGATTGTACGACACTTTTGCCACTCCATTTTTTCCACTGACAATTTTTTCCCATAGTTTTTTTTCCACTGGACATTTTTTCTCATAGTTTTTTTTCCACTGGACATTTTTTCCCATAGTTTTTTTTTATAGGTCATTTTTTCCCATAGTTTTTTTTTCATATGTCATTTTTTCCCATAGTTTATTTTTCCATGTCATTTTTTCTCATAGTTTATTTTACGATTGTACGACACTTTTGTCACTCCATTTTTTCCACTGTCTATTTTTCCCATAGTTTATTTTTCTACAAACACCATTAAAAATTAAATTTTTAACACGGCATACTTGAATTAAAAATGTAATATTATATAAACTCGTGTTAAAAATGATCACATGATTTATTTTTAACACGAGTGCAGAAAGTAAAATGACAAGTCGTTTGTCATAATGACATTTATTAACAAAAAATTTATTATAAAAAGTTATTTAGAAATATTTATATTAATTGTACAATTGGAGCATTTAGTTCTGCAATAAACTTATCAATATTTTGGCGTGTATAAATTTTTGATTTTTTTGGACGATATCCTTCTCCTTTGCGCTTCAAAAATGCGATTAGTTTATAAAACTTACTTATATCTTGATTGTTCTTAACATTTAACATAGCCTTTGTCATTGAATAATGTGCCCAAAGCGTCGAAGATTTCCAAATTTTAGAATTTTGCTCGAAATAGGCCAACATTACATTTTCACTGTACTTGCCTGCAACATTGTTCCGATCGCACCATTCCACAAAGCGTTTGTACGCTAATTCATATTGTTGTTTGGATTTTGTGGGCAACAAATCTAAAGTTGCCCTTAGCTGCTTCTTCAATTTCTTGAGGAATCGATTCGCTTCCTTCTGGACTATAATTAATTTTGGAACTCATCATATTGCAATAGTTTTTCACATTTGACAAGCATGTGTCAAACAACGGGCAAACTTGATTGATTTATTTTATAAATCCTACAAACTACTAGAATTATGAGGTAACCATTAAAAGGATTTGAAATCTTTTTGACTTTATTGTTCTTTTAATGGTGTTTGTAGAAAAAACATTGTATGATACACGTGTTAAAAATGACTTTATTTTGTTCGTGGAGATGCTCCACTCGCTTACGCTCGTTTCGCAAACTTCTCCACTCACAAAATAAAAATTCATTTTTAACACTTGTATCATAAATAACTATTTTCCACTATATTTTTATTTATTGACAATTTATTGACATTTGTTCTCTGTCAAACGTATAATTCAACGAAGTAAAATGGTCGAAACAGAAGTCCATATTGTCCGCTCATACGAAGAAAAAAAAAAGACGTGGGCAACAGCATCTCGTTTTAATTCACGATTTTGGAGACAGAATGTTTTTGATAGTATCTTCCAAGATCTGAAATATCTTAATATACACTCAGTTCCATAAAAAGTGACGCACTCGATTTTTTGGGTAATTTTAAGTGGACCGATTTGAACATTTTTTTTTCTCAGTTTATAGCAAAATTCATTCTGTATGAACCAGATTGGCAGCAATGGTGAGTTCTTCCAAATTTCATGGAAATTAATGGATAATTTTAAACCTAAGTTTTTTCACAGGTTTTCAAAACACCCTGTGGATTATTCTCGCATTCATGGAAAAATTATTCGTTCTGCATTCGATGAACCATTTTTTAATAAAATTTTGTTTTTTTGTTCACTGTTTTATCGCTGATACTTTCCGAGATATAACGTTTTTACGTGAACCCTGCTTTTTCGTGTATTAAGAAATGATGCACATGATGAGTGGTTATACTCACTGCAGAATTGTATAGCATATAAACCAATAGAAATTGTCAAGGTTTTCAAATACACTCAGTTCCAAAAAAGTGACGCATTTGATTTTTGACCTACTTTTTTTCTTTTTTTTTTAAACCAGTGGATCGATTTTCAATTTTTTTTTATTTATTGGTAGGTAATTCCTTTGTCTTTCAAAAAATAAAGAGGTGGAAATCTATTTCATTGTAGGATCCACATT
This sequence comes from Rhagium mordax, assembly GCA_963680705.1. Taxonomy (NCBI): domain Eukaryota; kingdom Metazoa; phylum Arthropoda; class Insecta; order Coleoptera; family Cerambycidae; genus Rhagium; species Rhagium mordax. Next base: position 42,520,483 of record OY796657.1, read on the forward strand.
GCTTTTGAAAAAGCAATTGCCGTTGCCATAGCAATTAATTTGTTGTATGCCTCCATACTTTGTTGTTGTGTCATTAATTGTCATTAAAGAAGTTTTAGAGACTAAAATTACACAAAATGCCTTAAATAAAAGTTTATAATTTTGTGTTTAATAAAAATGTTTTTTAAAATTCGTATCAGTTTATTTCACTATAAAACTCGATAAATTCAGAAAGTTGGTTACGCAAGGTTTCAGCAAAAAAGCTGTAATTCGGACAATTTTAGAGATAAATCAATGAATAAAAAAACAAAATGTTTATTAAAAAATGATTCATCGAATGCAGAATAAATAATTTTTTCATGAATGCGAGAATAATCCACGGTGTTTTAAACATCTGTGAAAAAACTTAGGTTTAAAATTCTCCATTAATTTCCATGAAATTTGGAAAAACTCACCATTGCTTCCAATCCGGCTCATACAGAATGAAACTGGGAAAAAAATGTTCAAATCGGTTCACTGGTTTAAGAACTAAAGAACTTTAAAATTACCCGAAAAATCGAGTGCGTCACTTTTTATGGAACTGAGTGTATTTACGAATAAATTTTTTTTTTATTGAAAATTTGTGTGGGAAATTTTAGTGGAAAAAAGGTCAGTGGGAAAAAGAATCAATGGGAAAAGTGGCCTATAGAAAAAAAGGCCAGTGGGAAAAAGAAGCAATGAGAAAAGTATCAAAAGAATCAGTGGGAAAAGTGGCCTATGGAAAAAATTGAGTGAAATAAACGACTGGGAAAAAGTGGAGTGGCAAAAATTACTCACTACCAGGTTTTTCATGAATTTTTTTTGTAGCCGTTTATAACATTATAACATTCTAGTTTCTCAAGAGGTGACATGTTTAAGAAGTGGTTGGAGAGTTAAGTGATGAATACACTTGGTCAGAGAATAAATTTGTTTGCTTTAATAATTTTAAAGCAACAGATTTTATAAAAAGTGATAATCAAATTCGCCTAAAACTTAATGCTGTACCAAGATTAGAGATGTATCGGGCCGAGGCCGAGGTAGTAGACACCCCATCTACAGGCTTAGTTAGATCTGTAACTTCAGTTCAGAATATGGCCTCATTTACGTCTTCGATGTCCTCTGCAGATGATACGATAGAGTTGCCAAGAGATGCTAAACTGAAACGACACCGTGGGTAATATTACTTGTTAATAATATTTTTCTAAATAAATCTTGAGATAATAATTGTTTTGTTTGAAGTTTGATAAATAAATATAATTTCAACGAATCGTCTAGGCAAGATACTTCGGCAAGTACTAATAGCAGCACAATAAAGAAACATGTAAAGTATATTCAAACTGTACACAATTGCAGGTATGTGCATACAAGAAAATATTTAAAGTGATATGCACTTGGCGCTTATGCTTAAGCAATATTAATAAGATTAAATTATATTTTATCGGTTTCAGGATATTAATCCTTTGTTTACATATGCAAAAGTAGGCTGGTAAATAAGTCATAACTAAAGTTGTACAGTTATATTTATTGCTTGTACGGTAATATTACAATACAGATCTGTCAATAACTGTCAACAGATGAAATAATAAATAATGAAACTATAGGGCTATTTATTAATACACACAGACAGAAAACTCCAAACAATAATAATTATATACTGAAATCTAACTGAAATGTATTGTCAGGTAATCCAAGGTCCATTTTTATGTAGCCGTTGTGACATTAAAAATGTAAACATTTATGTAATATGAAAAAAGGTAACAAATAAAAACAAACAAAATATAACTGTAACCATGGCGACAAATCAATCCATACAGACTTGACCAACTAATGAAATGAAAACGTTATTAATAAGAGAATATCAAAAGGTAATATCTATTAATAATGTCTTTATTTTCTGAAACCGATAAACCATTGAACAAATCACGGATGTTATGAATCATAACAGCCTTAGATGTCTTAAAATCCTCGCTCTACGAGCTCGGATTTCAAACCGACATCTGCGGCAGTTATGATAGTCATAACATTCCTTGATATGTTAATAGCTATTACGTATCAAATTTATTCCTAAAATAAATGATTTTTTATATTTTTTTTCAGATGTCTTTTTTTATCGATCTTAGCATCCAATTTAATATGTAATGTCATGTATTTTAAATGTCTAAACATATTAAAAAGAATAATCATAAATCAGATAAATAATTTTATATAAAAAAAATAAATATAGATGTAATAATTTAAGCATTTAGATAATAAGATAGAAATTAAGAAATGTCATAAATATTATATTTGACAAGACTAATGAATTTGATTATGTGGACATTGTTGAAATGATTAATGAAAAAACAAAGAAGAAAACAAAAGGAGGATAGAAACCGTAACTAAGAAAAGAGGTTGTTGAATGAAATATTGAGGGAAGCAAAAAGCTAATTTTAATCAAGAAGAAAATAAATCAATATTTCATAAGAAAGAAATAATTATAATCAAGAATAAATATAATAATATTATATAGCAGCTGTTAAAGATTTCTGAGAATAGTAATAACAAAATTTAAGAAAAGTAATAAAAACAAATAAGAAGATAACTGGATATGGTTATAATAATATGGTATTAAAGTTATACACGATTCCTGAGAATATTAAAATAAAATTTTAAAGAAGTAAATAAATACAAGTAATAAGAAGATAATGGGCTCATTTCGTGATATTTGCTTTTTAATTTATTTTAGCATTTTCCGTAAGTATTTCATCCTCTAAGTATATAGTGAAAACATTAGATAGCTAGCGTTAATATTAACCCTAATAGTGGGGTCGGGTAGCTGAAAATTATACCAAAATATTTCACATCTGGCAACCAATGCGCCCCTTTGGATTCTGATAGTATATGGGTAGACGAGTCTAAAAAGCCCGGGACACAAATTTTCCTGGCCCTCTAGCGGTGTTGATGACGAAATTACTCAATCATGTCAACGAAGAGGAAACATGAATTGGTTGATGCTACGACTGACCGGTGGTTCCGTTTGTATAGGACATGTGTTTGTTGTGCCAGAAGCATTCAAAAGAGCATTTAATCATTCAGAAGTAGGAAGGTTATTTAACAATGGCGAAGAATCTTGCAATATTTGCTGAACATGGTGAACTTCCACGTGCTATAAGAAATTTGGATCAGTTGGACGATGGAAGTGGTCTTTCACAAACATTAGTAGCCCATGCAGCAAAATATCACAAATCTTGCAAGAACAATTATGACAGTCAAAAGACGGAAAGACTATCTGGTGAAAAGAAACAGATAAGACGACCCCATTGCTCAGACCAGACTCCATCTACATCAAAATTAACAAGATCATTATTTTGTTCAGATGTGATAAAGGTGTGTGTTTTGTGATGACGGAGAATGTAGGGACAAACTTGTGACTGCATCGACGCTGAGTATTGGGCCTACAATTCATAGTCATGCTGTACAATTACAAGATGAAAAACTATTGAAGAAGTTATCGTCAACAGATTTGGTAGCATTAGAAGCCAAATACCACAAACTAAGCTATACTCGCTTTCTAATACGTGCAAGAGTTGCTGAACGTTCTCGAAGAGAAGATTGCATATTCCCGAAGAAATTGTTTATGGTACAGTTATAACGAAATTGGTTGAATACATGCAAGTACTTCTCCAGTATTTAAACTTTCCTACCTTACGTTCCTTGAGACGTGTTCTATTGATATTCTGTTCATAGGTTTGTATTCACATGTCAATCATGCGTTGAGACACTAATTTTGTAAGATTATCCAGTGTTTAAACTTTCTTATCTTACAAAATTAGTGTCTCAATGCATGGTTGACATGGGAATACAAACCGACGAAAAGAATATCAATAGAACACGTCTCAAGGAACGTAAGATAAAAAAGTTTAAACACTGGTGAAGTACTGCTAAATGAGTACAAATCCTGCATGTATTCAACCAATTCCGTTATAACTGTACCATAAACAACTTCTTCGGGATTTTGATAATCTTCTCTTCGAGAACGTTCAGTAGCTTTTGTATGTGTTAGAAAGCGAGTATAGCATAGTTTGTGGTATTTGGCTTCTAATGCTACCAAATCTGTTGACGATAACTTCTTCAACAGTTTTTCATCTTGTAATTGTACAGCGTGACTATGAATTGTAGGCCCAATACCCAGCGTGGTTGCAGTCACAAGTTTGTCTCTACCTTCTCCTTCATCACAAAAAAGACACACCTTTTTCACATCTGAACAAAATAATAATGATCTTGTTAATTTTGATGTAGATGAAGTCTGGTCCGAGCAATAGGGTTGTCCTTTCTGTTACTTTTCACCAGATACCTAGTCTTTCAGTCTTTTGACTGTCATATTTGTTCTTGCAAGATTTGTGATATTTTGCTGCATGGGCTACTAATGTTTGTGAAAGACCACTTCCATCGTCCAACTGATCCAAATTTCTTATAGCCCTTGGAAGCTCACCATGTTCAGCAAAAATTGCAAGATTCTTCGCCGTTGTTAAATAACCTTCATACTTCGGAATGATTAAGCGCTCTTTTGAATGCTTCTGGCATAACAAACACAGGTCCCATACAAACGGAGCCACCACTGGGTCGGGTCAGTCGTAGCATCAACAAATTCAAGTTTCCACTTATTTGACATGATTGGGTAATTTCTGTCGTTCTATGAGGTAGACGAAAGCAATATCTTCTTTACACGGCGAAGTTCCTCATCGTATACCAATAATTACATTTGCTACTTAAACAGTTATAAAGCCGCTCCATTACTTTTCGGAACTCATATAAATTACATTATTGTCATAACGACTCGCTGTGCAACGCTACATTGTTTTGAGAATTTTCAGCAACTGTTTGTGATAAAATAGAAGTCATATATACCGTTCCAAAGGTATTTTTTTGACGAACAAAAAAGTGTAGGACACGTTTTCAGCTACATGTAACGGATTCCAAGTTATATAGCAGAATGTTTCGAAAAAATCAATATAAAAACAAACATTTTAATAAAGTAAAAAATATTTCTGGTATTATGAACCTACACAATGATGTTAAATATACCATTGGAAAGCGCGTTTTCTCCTGATTAATAATCACTAATAATATAGGTCAATATCGAAATACAAACCCGAGTTATATAGGGAAATGTAGAAGCGTGTCGCAAAACATTGGTGGCCATATTGATTACGTCATCAACACCGCTAGAGGGCCAGGAAAATTTGTGTCCCGGACTTTTTAGACTCGTCTACCCATATACTATCTGAATTCAAAGGGGCGCATTGGTTTCCAGATGTGAAGTTTTTTGCAGCTATCCGACCCCACTATAATATTTGATTTCAAATTCGTAACATATTTGAACGGCTATGACGTCACACCACCCGACTCCACTGGTTCTATGAGTTATGCGGATATATGGTATTTAGATTTCGCTGTACCAAGGACGAAGCACTTAAAAGATGAACGAAATTACCACTTCGGCCGTGTGTGTAGTAACTGCCGCCGGCCGGTATGAAACTATAGGAAACAAGCTAGCGGCCGACCGCTGCGAGTGGTGTGACGTCACAGCGCTCTATTTTCATTATTTATTTTCAGGGAGAAGCAGTTGAAAAAAATTTTTAATATTTTGCACATTTACTAATTACAAGGTGTACTTTCGGAATATGAATTAAAAAATTTTTCCGAAATGAGCCCATTGGTAATAATTATAATATTGTAAATATTATATTGATTGTAATGGCGCTGCGAGAGTGAAGTCTTCTGTGCGTGAGCTGTGCTAAATTTTAAAATTACAGTAATAAATCACACAAAATAATAACTTTTCTTTGTGGCAAAGTATTTATAATATAAATAAGTTTCCTGTATGTGTGGAAGAAAGTGAATTATTGTTTGTACAAGTGAATACACTTAATAAGATGTCTAATACCAGATTAGCAAAGTTAAAATCTGAAGATACTAATTCAGATCTACAAACCGTTATAAAAACATTGGTCAACAAAATTTGTACCTCGGATGAATTTATTAATTCTATTACGAAAACTATAATATCCACTATAAGTGAGGAATTTGGCGCAAAAGTAGATAAATTAGAAACCGAAAATCGCGAATTAAAGGAACAAATACAAAATCAGGACAAGTGGTTACAAAATTTAAATGACAAATATAATAGTCTAGACCAACAACTACGCAGCAAAACCATTAGAATATATGGCATTAAAGAACAAAAAAATGAAAATTTATATCAAGTTGTAGAAGAGTTCATTAAAACAAATTTAGATGTGAAAATAAATGGTAAAATTGAGAACTGCTATAGACCTGGGAAGATAAACGATAGTAAAATGCGCCCTATAGTTGTCCACTTCGCTTATTTAGAAGATAAGAAATTAGTATATGGAAATAAGAAGAAACTCAAAGGTAAAGCTATGGTGATTAGAGAAGATCTGACACAGGAAAAGGTTAAAATTTTGAAATTAAGTATAGAAAAAATAAATACAAAAGGAAAAACATGGACAAGTGATGGTCGTATATTTGCTACGTTAAATAACAACAATGCAATTTTTAGAATTAATTCTATTGAAGATGTAAACCTTTTGAATGTTACATAGATATATTGTAAGTTGCCGTTATTTTGAAATTATAAAATGTTTTCAGTTTGTATAGTATATTATTGAAATTTAAGTGATATTTATCTATTAGTATAAAAACAGTTCATGTATGTTTTCTCTCTTTTTAATACTTTTTGTATTCATTAAAAAGGTATAGTAGGTAATCTACCAATTATATTTCTCATTTCTTTATTTATAGTACTTAGGTATATTAGGAGTATTTTACAGTATTTTTTATAATATATATTTTTTGTTGTTCTGCATTAAGATTTCTTACAGAGGTAAGATAAAGATAGTGGTATCGATTAATTTTTGTAATTTCGAATAATTTCAAGCTTGAAGTTTTTTTTTGTTTATTCTTTTTATTTGGATTTACTTTTGTGTAAGGGGTTAAAGCAATTCACATTTATTTTCCATTCTTTACCTATTCACATAAATATGAACTACCGGGTTTAATTTTGATTAAGGATGACTAAAGATCAATTGAAGGTTGGCTTTCTAAATATAAGATCGCTTTTACCTTCAATTCAGGAATTGAGAACACTGATAGTGGAGCATTATTTTGATATTTTTTTGATAGCAGAAACGTGGTTGCATGAGGGAATTTCAGATGATTTGATTAATTTAGAAGTATTTAGATTGTATAGACGTGATAGACATACAAGGGGGGGTGGTTTGTGTATTTACGCCAGCAATAAATTAAATACTACAGTTATCCAAACCGGTGAAGTCATTGAACAACTATGGCTAGAAATAAAAACGGACAGAGAGAAAAATGCTGTGGGTGTAGCATACAAACCGCCAACATTTAACACCGAATTATTTTTAAATGCGTTAGAAGATACTCTTATTTTATTAACTCCGTCTGTAAAAAATATTTTACTCACTGGATTCTTTAACATTAATTTGTTAAACATACCAAATTCTGTTGTTGATAATTTTTACTCTGTTTTAGAGACTTTTAATTTAAACAAATTGTTGAAGTGCCAACAAGGGTCACGGAAACATCTGAATCTTTATTAGATTTAATTATAGTTTCAATGGAGGAAGATATCGTGGAAAAAGGCGTAATTGCAAATGAGTTATCTGATCACCATCTAACACATTGTACATTGCAGGTATGTGGTGTGAAAAGCGGTCTGAGAATATTTACTTACAGAAATTTAAAAAATTTCGATTATGGAAATTTTGAGAATGATTTATTTAGTATCCCTTGGTATATAATATTTGATTTAAATAGTGTAGACGAGAAGGTAGACTATCTCATAAATAATTTAACACATTTATTTGAAATACATGCACCCATGATAACATCGAGATTTACAAGACCACATGCACCCTGGATAACAGACAATATAAAAATAATGATTTCTATACGAGACAAAGCTCTTAAAAGATTTAAAAATACTAATAATATTCTTCATAAAAATTTTTATAAAGAGATACGAAATTACACAACTCAAGCCATAAAACGAGAAAAAAAAGCCTACTTTGAATATAAAATAAAACATGGAACCCCAAAACAGAATTGGAAATTTCTTAAAGAAACTAATTGCATGCCTATAAAAAAAAATAAAGAAATACCTGTACATTTAAGTGATGTTAACGTAATCAATGATTTCTTTGTTAATGGTGTACCTAAAACCTCTCTTTCTCATGAAGTAACAAATTTTTATAGTAATAATAAAATCAATGATAATAATTTTAAATTTCAAGCCGTCAGCGATAATTGTGTATACGAAATTTTAACTCATATAACAACCACTGCTACAGGGTGTGACGGAATTAATATAACTATGTTAAAATTATGTTGTCCTCATATTATCCTAAATTTAACACATATTATTAATCATTGTTTAACTGAGAATACGTTCCCTGCAATGTGGAAGCGAGCTGTTGTATCTGTGTTACCCAAAATAACTAATCCTGAAATTCATAAAGATTTAAGATGCATCAGCATATTACCAACTTTATCTAAGATCATTCAAAAAATTATGGAACTGCAATTAAGAGAACACTTGGAGAAGAATTCATTGATACCTACAATTCAATCTGGTTTCAGACCAGGACACAGTTGCACTACGGCTCTTTTGCACATTGTTGACGAGGTTATTACCGCCACAGATAAAGGACTTTGTACTGTACTGGTTTCATTAGACTTCAGCAGAGCTTTCGATACAATAAATTATGATATACTTTTAGCAATTTTACACTACATCGGGCTCTCAGAGAACGCAATAAAACTATTTAATAACTATTTAAGAAATCGTGAGCAATGTGTACCTCTAAACAACAATAAATCAAGCTACATAAATTTAAAAACAGGTGTCCCACAAGGATCTATTCTGGGCCCGCTGCTTTTCACCATATACACAAGTAATTTAATTAATTTAAGATATTCAAAAATTCATTTATATGCTGATGACACGCAACTCTATCAGTCTTTCTCTGCTTCCGACATACATACGGCTTCTTCACAAATAAATGAAGATCTTAATAACTTTTTAAAGGTAGCAAAAGATCACTGCTTAGTTATAAATCCTTCCAAATCTAATTTTATTGTTTTTGGTCCAAAAACCCAACGAGATAGTATTATAGATAATATAAATATACAAATAGAAAACAATACATTAGAAGGGAAAGATAAAGTTAAAAGTTTAGGGGTAATAATCGACACAAACTTAAGATTTAAAGAAAATACCAACAAATTATTACAAAAAGGTTATTCTTCTCTAAAATTAATATATGGTAGTAGGCATTTTCTTCCTCATAAAACAAAAATTTTATTATGTGAATCATTAGTTCTATCAACATTAAATTATGCAGATTGTTTGTATGGCCCTTGTTTGGATTCAGTTTATATTAACAAAATACAAAAGTTACAAAAAGTATTGAAGATTTGAATGGTAAAACCAAAGAGGTAAAAGATACAGGAGGGAAAGTTCCTATATCCATCCTTGAAAATCAAATAGACGGAAGTCGCCATTTTGATAAGCCACTTTGCCGAAGGTTAGTTTTGTTTGGTTCATGGCGGAGTTCATGCGTTGTTGTGTGCATTATTCGTTGAGGACTGAAATAATGGTATATTATTATTAGTCTGTGATAATGGTTAGTTGTGTAGCTTGTGGAGTTTCGCATACAGCCCGAAAATATGGGGTTACCTTCCACCGGTGAGTATTTTTATACTTTGTCAAGGTCAAGTATTCAGTGGCGTGTCGTATTGAATTTTGAACTGATAAGTTAAGCTAGCAAATCTGCATTTAATTTACAATAAGCTATTTCTTTTCGTTTTCGGTTATAAGACACAGAAATTTAGAAAGCGATTTCTAGCTTTATGTTGGATACCTGTTTAAAACGCCGTCTTAATAAAATTATATGTGAAATACTATTTCTTTTAGGTGTTTAAGCTATTTTGATCATTTATTTTGTATTATTATAATTATGTAGTTGAAGATTTGTTTTTTTTTAAATACATGCGCATTATTCTAAAAGTAAACGCATTTTTATTATTTCAAACGCTACGCCACTGATGCCGCCATTTTAAGAAGCCACAATGGCCACTTCCGTCTTGCCGTGTTTTGTCTCATATTCCCTCCTGTATCTTTTACCTCTTTGGGTAAAGCTTTTAAAATATTTTGACAATATAAAATGTCAAATTTTAAATGTACTCACATTAATTGATTTAAATCATAGATTAAAACAGATAGACAGATCATAGTTTTAAGTTAGCACAGATTAGGTTATTTTTAGAAAAATGTCATAAGAAAATTGATTATAAAATTAAAGTTGTTATTTTGAAATTATCTGATTTATTGACTTTAACATCATTAATCATTTTAAAATAAATTAAATTTATAAAAAAATTGTGTTAAAATCATAAATTGTGTTTTTGAACCGACTTGAGACCCTGAAATTAAGAGAAAGATATATAAAAGTAAGTATTATTTGAAATAATTAAGTTAAGTATTTCTATTATTTCTGGTAAATAAAGAATACATAACAGTATATACCTATATTATTTTACTATAATAAAGAAATATTTAAGAATGTTTCCGTCATTTTAAATCATCTGCCCTGTATTGCATTAAAAATCCCCAAATGTCATATCAAAAATCTCCAAATATCGTTTAGGTTGCCTGCCATTATGTTCAAAATGGCGACCATTATGATTAGCCATTCGCGCAGGTTCTAAGATCATTCTCCCCTATGTCTCTGGTCTAACCTCTTTAAAGTTATTCGTCGAAAACTTAAAAAAAAAAATTCAACGTCCTGTATCTCGAAAATCAAGTCCCATATGAAAAATGTTTATAGAACAAACTACACTTATTTTTCAATAAAGAATCGATTCTCGTGTTCCAAAATTATGCGGCCAAACTCTTAGAGGGGCTAAAAACAAAACGAAAATTATCTATAAACATTTGGTCAATAGTGCCTATTAAAGAAGTTATAACCTTCCAAAGATGAGGAGAAACAATTTTTTTTATGCTGTAACCGAGGCTGTAACTCAGAATCCAAAAAAATTTTCTATTTCATCAAAATTTAGATGTTACTTTTTATTTAGGTTCTCAACCGTGTCCAACATTCTATTTTGAAAGAACTGCTAAGGGGCGGGGCGTTTGGAGCTTAAGTTAGGTATATTAATAAATATTTTTGAATCTGTTGGCACTATTAAAAGTTTAACTTTAAAATTTGATTTTTTAATCATTATTAAACAAAATGATAAAAATTTGATTAATTGAAACCTACTATAATTATTATTATATTATTCTGGTACACTACTTGAGGTTTGAAGTGCAATTAAAATTTAAAAGTGGATTTTCTCGAAAACGGCGCATCCTATCAAAATGTGAAAGGTATACCATTTTTCTGTAATAATGATTGAAGTAGTAGTAAATCAAATTTTAAAGTAAAACTTGTAATAACGCGAACGGATTCAAAAATATTTATTAATATACCTAACCTAAACTCCATACGCGCCGCTCCTGATCAGTTTTTTCAAAAATGAATTTAGGATATGGTAGAGCCCTGAGGATGGTTAAATACATAACCGAAACGTCGGCAAATTGAAAATAAGTGTTTTCTTTAAATAGGACCTACAACCCAAAAAACACTACATAAATATTTATATACAATATTACCGCTTACTTATACAATGCTTTGGTAATAGTCTATACTTCCAGTTAAATGTGAATATTAAAAAAACAATGTTTGATCTTTTACGTAAAGTTGACACTAAATATTAAAATTTAAAAAAATAAAATATATCCAGCTAGCACTGTTTTATTGTAATATTAGTCCAGTCAACGAATGACCCAAGAGGGGGTGTAGAGTGCGTGAGCAGGGACCTAAACGATTTCTTCAGAAACTTGTCCAGGGTACTAAGGGAGTGAACATACTAAAAGTCCTGACGTCTAGGAGGTGAGCCGGAGGAGGGAGGGCACAAAGAAGGACCCACTTTTGGGTTTTTCGCTTATATCTCGAAAACGGTGCGTCATAGGGAAAAATACCAAATGAAAGCTCATGAAATTCTCTACAACTTTCATTCTATATACTTTTTTCGAATTCGCAACCGTTTTCGAGCTACATGCTCCGGAAAAGTGAAAATTTTCGAAAAATAGATTTTAACTTCACATTTTTCATCAAACATTCCCTCATTCCTTCATATCGTCTAAACCTTCGAGCATATAAGGGAAAATAGAGGTGGCGTGACATCTCGTAAGAATGGGATTGTTGTCTGCGGAACTGGTGAGCGACTGTAGGTGAGGGACGCGCGAGGGGGGAGCATTTGTTTACATCTCATCCTTTCAACAGTGGCGTAGCATTTATTTTTATATTATTTTTTACAATTATTATTTTCATTTATTTATTTATTAACTTCAATAATATCTCTTATAACATTAATTATAATTATATATATTCGATATGATATTAGCTTATATGTTCATGGAGGAGGAAAATTTTAAGTATAATAAACAATGGTATAAAGTTTTTGTGGTTTGAAGGAATGGTCCAAGCGAGAGTTAACATCCAAACTATTATGTATATTTGAGTTCTGTGTTCAGACGAACATCTATGCAATTTTTTTTTGTCTGGAGTTAATAAACGCTGTTTACCGGGTTTATCCAAGTTAATAAATAAGGCCAAGTCGGTATCCACCTAAAACTCAACCGAACTATTAGGCTTAACACTAGGAAACAATATCAAATGATTTGCAGGTATTGACCATGTTAGTGAAAAAATTAAATAGTATACTCCGAGTTTTATCAAGTTTGTTTGGTGTATTGAAATGTTTTAGCAGTAAGTACCTATATACCTACCTCACAAACTTCAATTTCATTGCCAAATATGAAATTAATTTATCAAGTCAAAAATTTTTAAACCGCAGAAAAAATAAGCAGGGTCATTTTAAAATGAAATTTGTTGAATGTTGCATAGGCCGCTTGGAAGGAAATAAACTACTCACAATCCCAGGTTTATATATTTTTCATATTAATGAAGAACACAAAATTCTTTATATATATTTACTTTAAGAAACAACAATGTAGAACTTATAAAAATAAACACAAATCAGATATATTTTATTGTGTATTTCCGACGCACCTGTACGATGTTACAAAATATCAAAACAATATTTTTTAACATTCTTAGACCTTCATAATGTTTCATAACGGGTAACAAATAATTTGTTGAAATAATAAATAAGTAACTTGCTGCTTTCATCCAAATTATATGTTGCATATAATTTTGTTAACATTACTATAGGAGAATGGGCATTTGTGCATGGTAAATGTGAGTAGAAAGAAATGGAATAAATCTTAACATAAATACAAAATTAAGATAATTAACTATACTTCAAATCACGAGAGATGACCGTTACGTCACAAATTAATTTCTAATTTTCAACGTACGCTTCAAGCGTTCTTTGTTTACAAAATAGTAAAACGAGAGAGACAGGGAAAGGGAGTCCATTATATGTGACTGTTAATATCTCCGACTGACGTTGTTGATAACTAACGCAGTACTGATTTGATTCTTACGAATTATAATATGATGACGTAACGGTATTCTTTCGTGATTTGAACTATATACAATTCTTCAACAAATTCTAAAATTTGAGGACTTTTACAGACGATAACAAATAAGATTAACTTTTTTTAATGCTAATAAAATAAAAATCAGGAAACAGCCCAGCCAACTAATCTACTGTCATTCGTCATTCATGTCACTTTCGCAGACTACGATGTGTCTTAGATTTTGCAGTGTTCTTCTAAAATATAGTAATATTTATATTAATTTATTTTATTTTTGTCATATTCACATATTGCCTACATTTTTCGTGGTGGTAGAACGGCAAAACTACTAGAAGGTGAACTGGCAGATAACGTGCGTTCAGGTGATATGCCCGCAACAATTTCAACATTACAGCTCAATTTATAAACTTATCCGCCGCCGCTGCCGCCGAAGTTGACGTTGGCAGTTCGCAGTTTAGAATTTGGTGCAATTTATAAACTTTGCTGTCGGCTACGGCGGAATGGTTGGCACATGCACCCTTAAATTATTTCAACTGATATTTGACATTTCCATTGTTATTGTTTGTATTGTTTTGTGTATTTTCTAAATAAAAAATGGATAGACAAATTACTTTTGGGTGCATTTGGGGTTATATTAATGTAAGCCACGCCACGACACTGGACACGTGTACTAAATTCTAGAATCTCATTGGCTATCCGCTGGGAAATCCGCTGCCGTTGCCGTTCGAGATAAAAGATGGTTATCTACCGAACTGCGGCGGCAGCGGCAGCGGCAGCGGCAGATGTATATAAATGAATACATTGATTTCCTATTCTTTATTAATCCAACGGCAACGTCAACTTCGGCGGCAGCGGCAGCGGATAAGTTTATAAATTGAGCTTTACTTCCGGATGAACTGGTAGTATGTCCAGGTGATATTTCAACAACATTTCCGACATTACTTCTGTGTGGACTGGCAGTTAATGTTCAACTTGAATGTTCGCATGGCCGAGAATATCCTGTACACATTTAATTTTAGATATATAATCTGCCATAGATTACTTACTAGAAACAAAATAGAAAAAATATAAAACAAGTGTATATTATTTATTAAATTAATATACTAATCGTACGGGCATATAATTACAGTTGACTTAATGGTTTTTTGGACTGACGTCATCAACGTATGACACCGAAAGTTGTTTGTTATCTGGTCCAATGCACAGGATGTGCTACGCAAGCTCATTCATAGATTGTAGATGACGTGTGTTCTTATAGCCATTTCAGTAAGAATAATGATGAACGATCGAATACATTATGATTGTACAAACGAGTCAAATAATTCTTTTCTGGTTTCTTATATTAACGACGTCAGTCAAAATTAAATATATTTTATTATTAACCTATTACAATTACATACCTTGCCCTTAACAGGGATGGAGATTCACACAGTCTTAATGGAACAACAACTTTCTTTAAATATTTCATTCCAACCTGCGGTTCTTCAGTGAAATCATTTTGTGCAAAGTGATCTGAGCAAATATATGCATACTTTAGCAGATCTTTTGAAATGGCCAAAGACATTATCCATGTTTGCTATTGTTCTATATCTTCTGAAAATCTAGGAAGAAAATATATAACTACCTCAAAAAAATAACGTTACGATACGTCTATGGAATTTGATTCTTACCAGTGAAATGTCCGATATACGTTTTATCGTGTACTATATGACACATTACGCACCTTTTGTTCACTGTCTTTTATTAATAGAGTATCCAAACACTCAAAAACACAACAAATTAACGAAAATCAGCAAATAAACTAAAAATGACAGTAACTGTCATATACAATGAACGTTCGGAGCAGTACCAGAGAAGAACGATCACAGAGAAGCGACATAAAGGCTTTCAGCGTGAACAGTTTTCGTATGCGCATGCGCCAACTATGGTGTGTTGTTGTCACTTGTCACTTGTCAGTTGCCACCACAGAACATAAAGGTAGTTGCCACGCGTTTCGCGTGCTATCTAGTTCGGGTTTTTAAGATGTCTGGATATTATTGTGCATATCGTGGGTGTTCAACAAAAACTGGGGAAGGACTCAGCCTTTTTAGATTCCCCAAGGATTACGAAAGGTAATTATTATTATTTTTGCGTATATTTCAATATTTTTTTTAGGTTATACCTATATTGAAAATATATATTCAAGCAGTAAAATAACGACTATTTCATTTAACGATTAAAGACAAAGTAAACGAAATACCTAATCAACTTGCCAATTTTGATGTACTTATTTAGATTATAAAAACGCTATGAAGTAAATTGAAATAGGTAGGTATATGCGAACACATTACATCAGGAAAAAGTATTAAAATATTTTATTCTGTTAAATATACTAATAGGGATTTCAAAATAAATAAAGTAGATAGAAAATTGAAAATTTTAACTCATATATAAATAAAAATATTTGTTGTGAAACATCTTGTTTTATTTTTATATACATACTATTAACACATATTATTAATAATAAATATAAGTGTGTGAATGTGGCACAAAATCCTTCTAAAATGTATTTTAAGAAATGCATTAAACATCTCTAATATTAGTTTATATGTGAATCAACCTAATTTATATTTTATTATAAATAATGCCAAAGTTTTGCAATAGAGATTATAAATATTAATTGGTCTACATTTTATAACATTTACCCATGCGCTCTAATTGCGATGAACAATATTATATAATACACTGTCATGCAGTTCGCTCAGTGTACATCTCAGTGTATATGTACCAAAAGGATAACTTCTCTCAGTGTAAACGTGTGTGTTTACTTCAAATCGGCTGGGCCATAGAACTTCAAACGTTCCGCCGGCACTGTCGCTTCTCTGTGATCGTTCTTCTCTGGCAGTACAGAGCATGACATTATTTTCGCCAACTAATAAGATTAGCGGATTTGCAGTTTGTTTGTTTACTAATATTTAGTAAATATTTACAGTTGTTGGTCAGACAAACAAACGGGGCTTTGGCCCCCTCTATTTTCCCTTATATGCTCGAAGGTCTAAACTATTCATCTGAGAAAGAAATTCCCGTTGAGGAAGTTGTAGAGAATTAAATTTCCTTTAAGAATATATATACACATACCCAATCTCCAACCGGTCAAGAGTTACACCAATTTTAAGATTTTTCGCAAAATTTCGTCATTTTCAGAAATAGTATATTGTTTTATTAGGAGTAAAAGTGATAGTTTTGTGACAGTTTTGTAGGTTTGTCACAAGAACAGAGGCGACGATACAGACTGAGGAGGTTGGCCGACATCAATTTGACATGGAACACATCGATACCTGTGTTTTGTCCAATCCCACCAACAAAAGTCAGTTCATCTCCTTACAACAGATAACGCTTCAGGAGAATGGGATACAGACTCCCCAGGCCACCAATAATGCTGAGGTCCTTATCGTGAATACTGCTGTGGAACAATCCACTCACAGTCTTGTGACTCTCATTGGTGAGGATGTGGGCCTCGCTGTCCTTTTGATAGCTTCCACTCTTCCCACCCAAGATATCCTGCTGCTGAAACCCGGCCAAGGGAAAATCAAAACAATGGTACTGTCCAGTGTCCACCCAAGAGATGCAGCAGCATGGATTTGAACACATCCTGTTCTTATATTCATTTACGGGCTGTAACACAACATCTGAAATTTTAAGGAGAAGCAAGGTGGGCTTCTCAAAATTGTACTTGAAGTCAGAAATAATCAAGGAAGCAGCAATGATCTTTTACAACCCGTCCTCCACTCACGGCGAGGTTGAAGAGACTGGGAAGATTTGGTATTTGAAAATGTTTCCCTATGATGCACCGTTTTCGAGATATAAGCGAAAAACCCAAACGTGGGACCATGTTTGTGCCCCCCTCCTCCGGCTCACCTCCTAGACGTCAGGACTTTTAGTATGTTCACTCCCTAGGCACTCTGAACAAGTTTCTGAAGGAATCGCTTAGGTCCCTGCTCACGCACTCTACATCTCATTTATTGACTGAACTATATTTACTGTTCATTATTGTTCACATTAAGAATTAAGTAAGTATAATATCTATATTTTAATAATTTTCATTAGATATAATTCTTCTACACGTAACCGCCTATTATACCTATGGGATGTTATGTATTAGCTGTCCTTTTCTATATACATTTTCATGTCATAATATTGGTAGCAAATAAATTGTGTACTGAGAGATAGGCAATTATATTTATTTGATCTCGTCGGGAAAGTACAACATTACAGTATTCATATGCCGCCTGGAAGTTTACGGTACTAGAGACTATATTGTACCGGAAGCCACTGGAATTTCATTACGAACCAATCACAAACTGACAAACGCGAATAAATAAGAAGCTATTCGTTTTTGTGACACTCCTTAATAATTTGTCATCTGTATATTAAGTAAGATATCTATGTAATGCATACGACAATATTGATTAAATGTTAAAACGTTTTTTTTTTGAGGTAAGTACCACAGACAAAAGGCAATTTTGGACAATATCGATGAAGGAACTAGGAGTGCTCTCAAGCGTATAATCTTTTTTTGAAAGAAATGAATCACCAACTATAAACAAAATTTTAGCAGCAGTGCATGAAGACGTGTCGTTTACTTCTATATTCAGAATTTGGTGTTATTAGAAAATATTAAGGTTTTTAAAGAAGTTAAACACGTCACTGCCGGTAGCTCATTAACTCGGTAGATTTTTGGGCAGGGTAAGATCTTAATATTGCTGTTTAGGGTTAAGTTTGTTGATTTACTAAAATAATAGGGCGCCAAACATTTTATTGATAAGTATACGGTGAGACTATAAATGTTAAATTATCTCATCTAAATCCTTGATTTTATTAAGAAAGAAAAATAAGAACAATTAGTAGTAAGCAAAGTGGTGTCTAAGGGCCATTAAAAGTCAAGAAATTATATTTAAAATTGGTTTTATTAGAAACCAATCAAACTGGACACGGTTTTATTAGAAACCATAAAACTGAACATGGTTTTATTAGAAACCATAAAACTGAGACTATACAGGGTGTTCCGAAATTAGTGGTCAAACATAATAAAATTTCACCTTTATACGTAGATTTTATAGCTATAAGATCCGTCGCATATTACAAGCGGTTTCACCGAATAAGTAATAACATATTATAAACACCAATGGTTAAACTGGTCTTTACAAGATATTGTTAGTTAAAACACAATAGATAATATCATACTAACATATTATTATGATATAAAAAAAAATTATAAGTGACGCAATTTTATTAAATAGTTACAATGGAAATTTTTATTCTTAGTATTAGACACTTAGCTGTCGGCTTCGGTGTAACTTAACATCTCCGGGTAAGGCCATTCTGGTCGGCTCAGATTTCTACTTCATAGCATCCCTGCATCACCACCCCAGAAGAAAACTGAACATTCTTGCAGCTACATCAATTTAGAAGGTTCATATCGGAAAATATGAAATGTAAAAAGAAAGTCCATATGGAAACAGCAAAACCCATAATACATAGGAAAGGCAACCAAAATTTCTAGAATGGAAATAGCGTGTTAATGGCGGTATAAAATAGCGGATTTAAGCGTCTCAGCGACATCTTGAAAATTACAAAATATTTTCACTTACTTTCGCAATGAAGTCCGGCGGTTATACAATAATGTAACTGGAGCTTTCCCAAATAATGCGAGGTATATGAGACGCCTACATTATCATACTAGACTCTCACAGACTATAAAAAAAGGAATTTTAAATTACCGACTGTAAAAAAAGAATTCTTAATTCCGAAGTAACTCACCAAAACCCAAAGCACTGAACACAATAAACTTCCAGAATATTTCACTGAATTGAAATTTCCTACCGCCCAGTAATAAAAATCTTGTAGGTATCACTTCGACTTGGCGACGAAGCAACGACAAACTTTTCTTAAATTCACGCGTGCTTAATTCGATATCAACCACGCATGATCCAACGCTACCTTCTTTATCACACATATGATAGGTAATGTGAATTGCATACTCTTAAGTGTCTTAATCTAAATTTATATAAATTATATTTAACTGTGGCGGCCAAATACACGCTACAGATGATTATTTACCTAATCTTAAACGGAGTAGTTTGAGACTATTGATAAGAGAAATTGGCTCTTGGTGTTTTTATTTCTTCGTGTTGTATGTAAAAAAAGTTTTTTTTAGGTGGAGTAATAGGGACCGCTCACCGGTTCTGACAGTGTAGAAAATAAAAGTGATACCATACATATTTCCCAATTATATTTTATACGTTTATCTTATTACTTATCGTTGTTTTAATATTATTTACAAATTTGCTAGATGCAACACGTAGGCCTTTTAAAGTCTATTTTTTTCTACTGACTTACCAAGTGTATTGAAATGATGAATAAAGCATTCTATTATATTATATTGATATCTCTCATAACTTTCTTATACGAGCTGTAATAGAACCTTGTGAAAATAAATAGAAAATAGGCAGGTATGTGTTGTTTTATTTATTTGGACATGTTAAAACTTATAAATATCCACATACGTTCTTTTAAGTATGTGAAAATAACTCGCGAAAGCACCTAACCTAAAAACGAATACAAACGTCAACACACCAGCAGCAATCGGCTGACCGTCTATGTAAATGGTCGGGAATAAAGTTTCGTTAGTTTGCGCAGTACGGACTTAGTAAACGAAACGTCGTTTAACTTTTCGAGGGAATAAGTATTATTTTTAAAGGTGCAAAATTGAAAATGTATAATAGAAACTTTAATAGCAATAAACATTATAAAATTGTAGTATTATAGTATAGCTGTAGTATAAAATATAACACGTATAATACACAAATTTTGTTCAAGCTATCGCAGCTTTCATTAATTTCGTCGTGTAAAACTGCCTATTGCGCACACCGTTCTGCGTAACCATAAATTATTGGGGCGCAGTCCATTTATATCTGTTGGTCAGGCAGAGTATAGTGATTCTTTGATCGGAGCTTTAAACCCACATATTCGAAATAAAATTATAAACTCCTGTAGATGAAATCTACTCACATGTATCGTTTTATCATATTTAAGTTTACCAGCTACCCTGAACAAAATGGAAATTATTTTAAATTAGAAATAGTACATTGTGTAGGTAGTAGGAAAAGCCTAACATTTCTGGACTACCGTGACTACGGAGTCCGGGAATGTGCTTTTACTATGAAGTACACATACTATTTTTTCTGAAATCGTAATCAATATTATTATTAATTAATTTATATAAAAAGCCGTATGGGAAAGTCATGCTTTCGCGGCCTAGGCCGGGAAAGTAACGCCGATAAAATAATTTTCCCGGACGGTTTTCTGATGGTTGCTTAGCAACGAACACGGTTGCTTAGCAACGGACTAAAATACTACAATAAGATATTTTAGGGTCTGAAATTGTGCAGAGAAAGTAGACATTCTTGAGCGATTTCAGAAAAAGTACTTTCCCGACCTAGGCCGGGAAAGTAAGTTTCCCGGACTCGTTTTTTATCTACATTTTAGACAGTAAATAAATATACGCAGACAAATTTAATTATTGACACAGTACATCACGGCGTCATGCACCGGCCACACCAAATATTAAGGCAATAGTCCAAGAGCCCAGGGCCGCCAGACACAACTTATTTTCTGAAAGGCAAAACGTGAGATACTGAGTAGCTTTTATATGTACTTTGAACGCCTGCATACCTGCTAAGTTTGCTCGACGGCCGATTTACAGGTATCAGGTGAGAAAGGTAAGTAAAAATAGGACTAACTTAACTTAAATTCTGATGGCTGTTTTTTATGTATACTTTATAAAACATTATTATAAAATAATATCCGCACTGCCAGACACTTTCCGTCGGCCATAACTTCTGCCAGACGCTTTAAAGCTCTTAAAAAAATAATTGAACTTAACTTATATTCTGACGTTTGATTTTTATATATGTTATTTAGAGAACTATTTTAAAACTATATTTGTTGAGCCAGACAAATCGTATGGGCCAAACATCCCCCCAGACATAAAAAATATTCAACCGTGAGCATGAGCGCGAGGGTACTATGCTTGCGTTTTAGAGCAAGTGAGACATCTATGTGAACTAATTTCTCTCTCTTCAATTTAGTCTTTAGAGTACAGTATAATATCGAGGCATTTGAAATACGTTTAATGTATATGAAAGTCCTTAATAATATCTCCATAATATTAAATTATGTAAAATATATACAAATTTTTTGCAAATATAATGTTTATACTTACCAATTTTGGTTCAATAGTTTTTCATGTATTTAGGTATTTAAAATTAGTTTACTGTGTATATTTAGGAAATAAATATTTGTTAGCAATTAATTTTGTTAAATAAAAAATTATTAACATTTCATTTTAGAAAGGTTCGCAAAATATTTATTGAGGCAATTTCTTTTAATAATAAGACAATTATTAGTAATTTGTAATAAAAAAATTATTTTATTATCTTTTAATCGTCCTGGTCATCATCGTTAGGATCATTGGAAAATTCTTCATCAAGCCAATCGTGATAATCTATTCTTCTTAAGTCATCATCATTATTTTCATCGTTATCATTTTCGTCGGTGGATGCTTTTTCTGTAAAAATAGATAAATAAATTTAAAAAAAATAAGTAAAATAAAACAAATTCAATATTTTAAGTCAATGTAAAATACCTAAATCTTTTTGAAGTGATTCACTGACAAAACCTGGTAATTGGTCACCGTCAAACCAGTGAAAATGATATTGGTTTTCTTCCAATGTCCACCCATTGTTCTCAGGAGTGAAAATGCTTGGTTGTTTTTTATTAGCATTGTTCCATATACTTGAAATGTAATTAGCTCGCTGAAATTGTTGGAAAAGCTCACTTTTGCATGGTGGTAGATTGCTTGCATCAAAGTTTCTTATATTTTTAGGGTTAAATTCTTCATTAACATCAGATACGGTGTAGTTATTAATGAACAGCTGAAGCCTGGCAGCATCCACATCAAGTAATCCAGTAACATTGTAAATATCGCAGATAAAGTTTTGTATTGTGTTAAACATTGCTTGTTGTATATATTGATTTGTAAATGCATCTGGCTCGCCAAATTCCATGAACGCTTGCTGATACTCATGTTTTTTCTTCAATATATTGAATAGTCTCTGTTTTCCTTTCTTGAAGAAAGCAGGATTATAGTCGCAACCGGTTAGAGCATGAAATCCAGGTAAACTTCTACACAACGAGGGTCCCAAATACTCGTAGATTTTCGTTAAGTCAATATATCTTTGCTTATTTCCGGTGCCTGTGAATATCCATATGTTTGAATCGTCATCTTTTAAATTATGCATATGACCCAACATTATTGTAGCAATATCAGTATCAGAACACCTAATCACAAAATTTGCCTTTGCATCAACATTACAAATATGATAAATTATTTTTGTATCAGCCTCTTCATGCTTTGGACAAGACAAATTGTCATCTATACTTGATAAAACTTTGTTATTATAAACGATGTAAGAATGACATTCCTTGAAATTAATAAAAACCTGACTATTGCCAATGAATGGTACCATTTCATCAGTAGCCCAGTGTTGAATGAAAAAATCAACAAGAGCCTGTTTGAAGCGTATATTTTTCAACTCTTTCAAGAAATCTGATCACATAGATGTCTCACTTGCTCTAAAACGCAAGCATAGTACCCTCGCGCTCATGCTCACGGTTGAATGTTTTTTATGTCTGGGGGGATGTTTGGCCCATACGATTTTTCTGGCTCAACAAATATAGTTTTAAAATAGTTCTCTAAATAACATATATAAAAATCAAACGTCAGAATATAAGTTAAGTTCAATTATTTTTTTAAGAGCTTTAAAGCGTCTGGCAGAAGTTATGGCCGACGGAAAGTGTCTGGCAGTGCGGATATTATTTTATAATAATGTTTTATAAAGTATACATAAAAAACAGCCATCAGAATTTAAGTTAAATTAGTCCTATTTTTACTTACCTTTCTCACCTGATACCTGTAAATCGGCCGTCGAGCAAACTTAGCAGGTATGCAGGCGTTCAAAGTACATATAAAAGCTACTCAGTATCTCACGTTTTGCCTTTCAGAAAATAAGTTGTGTCTGGCGGCCCTGGGCTCTTACTCTATAGTGAAATTTTTAATTTGAGTGCGGTAACAAATGGTGGCCAGTCACTATAAAAACGTCACTGAGCTTCTGTGTGAGATTGAAAAAAAAGATAACAAAGACATAAATGAACGTATCAGAGGAAAAAATAGAGGAATTCCTTTGAAGTAAAATAAATGTGTTTCAGGTAAACACGTAATTTCGAATATTTTGATATATCATAATGTCTTCCTTTGTACTAAGTGTTGATCTCAGCATGGGAGTAATTTGACTATAACGTAGAGATGCCTTCAACTGAAGATAAATTAGAAATCATGATATTTTCAGATCGGGAGGTTGTCTTTTTCGTGGCAATAATCCATGAAAATTTAAAGTCACATTATTTGCAGTTGTTACTCTCTGGTGGTGTCCCAGACACCTGTATGTCATCATCAAACTCATCATTGTCCATTTTAATTTGTAGCACGTATTGAAACGAAATAAGCACTCACATCAATAAATAAACAGTGATTGCAAAGGAAACGATTTCATAAGCAATTAGATTGCAATGAAAAAATGTTATGGATTAATAAAAATTTCTTAATTATAATAATATTAATTGCGATTTCAGAAAAAATAGTATGTGTATCTCGTAGGAAAAGCACATTCCCGGACTCCGTGTTGCTTGTCTAGGCTTTTCCTACTAGGTACACAATGTACAGTCGCGATCATATTGTCATTAGCACCTTAAAGTTCAATTTTGTTTAACGCGTACCAACCAATTAGGATGGCTATGTTCCGACCACAACCGAAAGCGTGCCGATTTCCGCTACAAATTGTAAACTCGTGAGATATCCTAAATGTTTTATTTTGGTACAGACTGCATTTGAAATTTGAAAGTATTGTCTCTGCTAAAATATGGAGTATGGAGGTGTTTTGAAATCAAGTCCACGTCACGTCCTCTCCATGAACTACGTAGGTAAATGTGTGAAATTGACCGAAATAATTAAATTACAATTATTAAAATGGGCATAAACCAAACGAAGGAAATTAAATTAGGTTAAGTTACTTCAAAATTATCAAAAAAAAAAGACAAATAGTCAGCAAATTAGATTTGTTTATTACTTAACAATAAAAGTAACAAATGAATAAGATCTTAACAAAAAAGTTAAATCAACAATCATTCACACGTAGTGAAGAATATTTACCTATTCTAAAATGAACTTAAACGTGACCAGAGTTTTTTATTATTTAGGCAAGTTTAAACACATTTTAGATTTGTTTGCGAGTAATTGCTCCTTGTTCTATAATATAAAAAATTACACATTAAGCAGCTAGCGGACCACGTATGGGCCTCTGACCGTTATTCACTTGCCAGTCTGCGAGTCCACCGCATGCGATTTTGTTTGAAAATTGCTAATGACAATATGATCGCGACTGTACTATTCTCATTAGAGTATACCTTCGCCAAAATTTCTACAAAATTTGGAATATTTCGTAAACTGCTACAGAAACGGCCATAATCAAGTACCCGATTTAAAACGTTCGCCATTGTGCTTGCGTTAGTTTACTTTTGACATTTGTCCAGTACACATACTCAAGTTTTATTATGAATCGATACCCACTAGAAGAACGTGCAGAAATCGTAATTTAATTCATTAAAACAATGAATCGGTTATTTCAATACAGCGACATTTACGTCGCACCATACTCGTGAAGGATGTAGTGGTCTCTTCTGAAGAATATGAGGGTTTTCTGTACCCCAGTAGTGATTCTAGTTCTGCTTATTTACAAATCCACTTAAGTGAAAATGAGCTTCGTCAGTCATAACATAATCAGTTTATATGGAAATCGTTAATAATGTCTTTTAAGTTCAGGAGATTCTGAAAGTATTGCAGGCGTTGTTGATGGTTTCTGAGAAGGAGCTGCTGTGCCCCTGTTATGTGCCCACTGAGGATTAAATTATTACAGCCACATCATGGTGGGGGGGTGTACTAGACCCCCATACAAAAAATTTTAACAAAAAGTACAGAAGACTTCAGTTATAGGGATTTTAAGAAAAAATTTATTTAATTTTTGTCACGTGACAGGGGCCTTTTGAAATTATTTACGTTTAAACCTTCTAGAACAAATTTTCGTTCTGATTTTTACTATAAAAGAAAAACCAAATTTTGGGAATATTGAGTCCCCGCCGAGCATTCATAACGTCAACGTCGGTTCTTCTCCCGAAACTAACTCGTCACCAGTAAGCGTCGGCGTAGTAGTTCCGAAACTTCATACGTGTGTCATCCATCGCGAGTGCCTACCTTGTGCGTGTGTGTCCGCTGTGAAGTGTTTCTAATCTTAATCAAATACAACTCATACGTGTAATAACCAACGCGAGTGCTAACCTTGTGCGTGTGTGTTCGCTGTGAATTGCTTCTTACAAACTCGTCACCATTAAGCGTCGGCGTCGTTTAGCTTTGAACATTCATACGTGTATCATCATCTCGAGTGCTACCTTGTGCTTGTGTGTTCGCTGTGAAGGGTATACTTTAACTCATTCGTGTGTAAACCATCGCGAGTGTGAGGTGTTTATAACCTACCACTACACTTTACGAACCTTTCTATATATATACTCGTATTGACCGTGTGTGTCCGTAGTCAGGAATTTTTCTACAAATACTCGTATTGACCGTGTGTGTCCGTAGTCCGGAATTTTTCTACATATACGCGTATTGACCGTGTGTGTCCGTAGTCAAGAGTTTTTCAATAAATACTCGTATTGGACGTGTGTGTCCGCTCACGAGGAATTTTTTCGAACTTTAACAAATACTACTGTGTATCTAGTGCGTGCTTCTTTAAACCAATACTTACGTCGTGTTAAGCCCTAGTGAGTCTTCTGTAACGCTCAGGATTATCAAAGCGAGACGTAACCTTACTCCAAGAGGGTAAGAGAACTATTTATTGGCTATTGAATTAGAACATTGACATTGCCGCCTGGCATAAACTGTATCGCGATCGACTGATACTATTACATTGGCTACTTATAGAATCATAGAGCATTTATTTTATATTGTTAATGACTTATTGTATTAAACCGTTTATGTTGATGTGGTGTGTAACTGAAGTAACCCGTCCAACTTTCAGGTGGTCAAGGCCAAATATACTAACATCAAACAGAGCTAGGAATTTATTCCAATATTTTTTACTAGTCCAGTCATTAATGGTGAACCCTTCCGGTTACACCGGTTGCAATTCATATAAAGCTCAAGTGCCAGTGCTATTATTTTTTAAGTTCACCTTAGACCTTCATTATAAGGTAAGTGCAAGTATTATAACTCCTTTGTTGATTAAGCAACACACCCTGAGATCAATCACATCAAGTACGACCCGGGATCGAGATCTAGTTAACACGCTGCCACTGGCGCCCAACAACTTTTTTTTAATATACAAATTTGTGGTGGTCACTTAACTAACCCCAGCCAGTATCCAGGCACATTCGGGGAATTTTTCCAAACACTTTCAAATCTCGTACCCCTAAGGCGTTGTCATGGCGAGCCCAACTAGGGGCCTTGCTGAATAAAGAGTTATTCAACGAATCGAAAGCTACAACAAAAAAGAGTTACTTGCACTTTTAACTTCAAAGACTAAAACTCGACTGTCAAACGTTACGGTGCGCATAGAACGTGTGCGTCAACCCGAAGAAGCGGTGCGTCGGCCGATTAGGAATGACTGATCCCACGTATCGACCAATCAGCGGTGACCAACTTTTTATGAGCGATACTCCAACGAGCAGTTCCGAGTGTTCAACGATTACTTATTTAGACAATAATCAAACAACGAACGTCGGCCACATCCACGGACCATCTCGTGTCAGCTGGGACGCCGATTATATTAACTGTATACAACCAACACATCCCAACACGGACAACATGGATTTATCTCGTATTTCTGTGTGCCCTCCGAGTCCAGGGATGACGCCCATCGTTCCAGAACGTCTTATCGACCGGCTGGATACAGAACCAATACAAAATATTATGACGCAACATGTGCGTTCACTGGTGGAAGATGTACCAAACGTCAATCCTGATCAAACTCATGCGGTACCAACACCGATAATACGTCCCCGAGTTCAGGAAGTACCCATCATGGATGCGCCTGTGCCGCAATTTGAAGCCTTTTTCCGGCAAATGGCCGAGACAATGGCAAATACATTCAAGCAAACAATGGCAAACGCTGCACAACCAGTCAACCGACATGACCGTCTGTTAAGCGCCCCAACTTTTTCAGGACTGGACCACGAAGACCCAGAAGGGTTTATTCAACAAACAGAGGAATATTTTGCTCGGCAAAATATAAGAGAAGATCGCGACAAGCTGGCAGTAATCTCGGATTTACTACGTGGCGCGGCTAAAAAATGGCACGAGCCTTATAAAACCATTTTACCCAGTTTTCGCGCCTTTGAGGAAAGGTTCTTGAATAATTTCAATTCAGTATCGCGTATCACACGCGTAATGACGGTACTGTACGGTTCGAAGCAGATTAAGGATGAACCCGTAGGCGTGTTCATTACAAAAAAAGCCAATTTGTTTCAACGAGTCGACCCTTACAAGCCTGAGGTATTACAGCTAGAAGTCATTTTGGATCAGCTGCTTCCAGACATTCGTTCGCGTCTGCGTGGGCACCAACTGCGCAGTCTGGACGAATTAACAAGCATAGCCACATTGATTGAAGCTGACCTCAGCGAAGTGGATGTCAGTAAGACATTCCGCTCATCAAAACCAGCGACAGATCCCCCAGCTAGAAATATGGTCTCCAATAGGAACACTACTGGACCCCCATCTCCGTGCAGGTATTGCCCCGGAGAACAGTGGCATTTCTACAAGGACTGTCCTACAAGGCAACAACGCTATTCCCAAGGGAATCAGCTAAATGCTAATCAAAATTACAAGGTATCGGGAAACTCCGAAGGGGCCCGGGGAGCCACAGCCTCCTTACCTCCCCCAAACGGCCCGAACACAGCTCCCAGTCAGCATTAAACGAGTCTTCCCCCCTTGGGAGGGAGAACTCGGAACCAGTTGGATCCACACACCCTTTGCTCGGATCGCCAGCCACTAGGGAAACGCTCTACGTCGAACCTGCGATGATTCATCAATGCGGAATGGAGTCAGCAACCCAGCCACTGCCTAAGCAGTCAGTTGCACCCATCTACCCGTTGTTAGGATTGCCAGCTACTAGAGACACACTCTACGTCGGACCTGTGACGACTCCACAAGGCGGAATGGACTCAACATCTACAATTACTAGCTTGGACCCTATTGCTTTAACTCACCCGTTGCTTGGGTCACCAGCCAATGAAGACACACTCCACGTCGGACCAACGGCGATTCCACTATGCGGAATGGAGCCAGCAACCCAGCCACTGCCTAAGCAGTCCGTTGCATCCATTTACCCGTTGCTCGGAATACCCGCCACTGGAGAAACGCTTCATATGGAACCTGCGATGATTCAACAATGCGGAGGGGAATACGCAACTAGGCCACTGCCTAGATTAACCATAAGTATTACTGGCCATGAGTGTCAAGCACTCATCGACACCGGCGCTACTGGTAATATAATCCGATCAAGCCTAGTGAACATGGTCATTAATGACAGGGCTCATCCGACTATCACACTAGCCAACGGAGACAAAATATTATCAGTAGGAGAAACGGAGCTAGCAGTAACGATACAAGGTGTTTCTACAACACAAGTTTTTCGCACTACCCAATCTAAGCGAGGAGGTCATGCTTGGCGGCCCATTTTTACAGCAGGAAAATGTCATCATTGACTATGCTCGACAATGTATATATTTTGGACGACAACAACGACTGACCGCGTATTGGAATCAGGCTGTGCCAAAAACCGAAATACCACAAGAACTACATCCCGAATTGGAGATCCCAGCCGAATACGCCAGTGAACTAAAACCATTATTTCACGAATTCCCAGATCTATTCGCGGAAGTTCCAACTCAAGCTACAACTATCACGACCACACATCGGATAGTTCTCAGGGACAACGCTCCCATCATAAATATTCGTCCATACCCGATGTCGCCGGAAAAGAAGCGCATTCTATACGACCAGGTGCAAGAGATGCTCCAGGCCGGAGTGATTGTGCCTTCCACATCGGCATACTCATCGCCACCAGTTTTGATCGAACGGCCGGGAAAGAAGCCGCGCTTCTGTATTGACTTCCGTCGTTTGAACGAAATCACACTTGATGAATCTTCTGTCCTGCCAAAAATCCACGAGGCCTTGAAGAATCTTGGAGAGGCAAGGATCTTCACGGTTTTGGACTTGCGAAGTGGTTACTGGCAAATACCGATGGATGAGGAGTCAAGAAAATATACCGCGTTTTCTACACCGGACGGAGCAGCTTATGAATTCAGGGTGATGCCTTTTGGACTCAAAACGGCACCATCAACTTTTCAAAAGCTGATGACAAAAGATGTGCTTACTGGATACCTTCACCATTTTTGCCAGGTGTACCTAGACGACATTCTGGTTTATAGTAACAATTTGGAGGAACATGTATGCCATCTGAAACTTGTGTTTGAGAGGCTAAGAATCCATACCTTACAAGTCTCGCCAGAGAAGTGCCAGATCGCGAAACCGGAACTGGACTACTTGGGACATCGTATAGTTAATTGGACAACCACGCCTCAAGCCAAACATGTATTAGCCATTAAAGACTATCCGGCTCCAACAACAAAACGTCAACTCCAGTCATTTTTGGGACTGTGTAATTGGGTACGAGAGTACGTCCCAAATGTTGCACAGATTACACAGCCATTAACCCACTTACTGACTAAGGATACTCGTTTCATATGGACGCCTGAAACTGATGACGCTTTCGAGAAATTAAAGACAGCCATAGGACAACCGATCTCCTTGCACCGACCCGATTTTAAGAGAAGGTTCATACTCCAAACCGATGCCTCCATGTTAGGCCTTGCAGGAGTCTTATATCAAATTGGTGATCAAGGCGAGAAGAGGATCATCTCCTATTCGAGTTCGTCGTTAACGAAAGCTGAATCACGTTATCACGTAAATGAGCTTGAATGCCTCAGCGTGATGACCTACTTAAAAAAATATAGTCTATACTTAATAGATCAGCCATTTACTATCATTACAGATAGCCGCGCGCTATTATGGCTCAGCCGGTTTAAGGACACCAAGGCTAAACTAACTCGGTGGGCCTTATTACTTCAAGAATATGCCTACACGGTAGAGCACTGCGCCGGTAAAGAAAATTTATTAGCTGACTATTTGAGTCGCCATCCACAAGATGACGAAATACGAGAACCACCCGATGAAGATCGGCTACTTATGCCCAAATTTACACCAACTCTGAAGGTGAATGCTGTAACTCACGCAGCCTTAATGCAAGATGTATCCCGTGCACAAGGGCGTTCACGGCAGATACGATCCAATCTTGACAGATGGGAGCGGATTCGAGATGCAGAGCAAGAACCCGAAGAGGAGGAAGAGCAAGCGTTCTACGCTCATTATCTGGTACAAGACGACCTATTATGGAGGACAACTAACGAGGGAAAACGCCTTGTAGTCCCCAAAAATGCCATAACAGAAGTCATTAACCACTACCATGTTCGAGAAGCAGCTGCTCATCCAGGCATAACCGAATCTCTCAGACAAATCAAGCGGGGTTATTATTGGAAGGGCATGGATAACCATGTCCGGAAACAACTCCGGGAATGCTTGGTTTGTAAGACTGTAAAGGGGAGGCAATTGCAGCCGCATGCCCCTTTCAGAGCAACATCGCCGCAACATGCATTTAAAGTACTCAGTATCGACATTCTGGGGCCCTACCAGGAAACCACTCAGCGAAAAAACCGTTATGTCATCATGGTGGAAGACATATTGACTCGGTGGACAGAAGCCTCTGTATACCCCGCAGTTAACGGACCAACGGTGGTTGGATTCTTGGAAAACTTAACAGCACGATATGGTACCCCCAGAAAGATTTTATCCGATAATGGTGGACATTTTAAAAGCAGAGAATATGTACTCTGGTGTGCCGAACAGGGAATCAGCATACAGTACGTAGCTGCTTACCATCAACGGGCAAATCCTGTTGAACGAAAGGTACAAGATCTGAAAAAGGTGATGAAAACTTTGTTATTAAATAAACCTCCCAACACTTGGGACTTGTACGTGGCACCGGCCCTAAAAGTGATTAGGAACCGGCAAAATGCCGCTACAAAACAGACACCAGCTTGCCTGATGTTTGGCTTCGAACCCCCAGCGCCTGGCGACTGGGATACACCAGCATACTTAGCCGAGCGCGAACGTTTAGCTGGAATCTCCCCACAGGATCGCCTGGAACAGGCTCGACGAACCCAAACAGGCTATCAAGAGCGATACGCCCCACGAGACAAAGCGACCCCAATTCAGTTTCGAGAACATGACCAAGTCATGGTGAAAAACCTTCGACCTCATAAAAATACTTTTGAGCCAGCGTGGCAAGGGCCACACCCAGTCGTTCGTAAAGTCTCTGACGAGATTTATACAGTGCAAAAGGGACGACATCGCACCGATGTACATGTGGACCACTTGAGACCTGCGCCAAAGGTTCCAGAGAGGGATATTCATCATGAGACTGAAACCAGCTCCCCAGACACATCGTCTGATGAGGATCTTCCGTTACCGGAACCTCCTCCAAGCCCAATTCCAACATTGGCATCCCCCATTACAAGCCCAATTCCAACATTGGCACCCCCCATTACAAGCCCAATTCCAACATTGGCATCCCCCATTACAAGCCCAATTCCAACATTGGCATCCCCCATTACAAGCCCAATTCCAACATTGGCATCCCCCATTACAAGCCCAATTTCAACATTGGCATCCCCCATTGCAAGCCCAATTTCAAAATTGGCATTAACCCTTAGAAAACCTCGCCTAGACCGAGTAACAACACGACCTGGCTCAAACTCAGAGTCAGGAACCGTAGAGTCACAATCAGAGTCATTCCGTCCACTACTAAGGGAAGTAGCGCGATGTCGTCCTCAACCACAATCCGCGAGCCAAACACTTAAGTCTGGTTCGTCGGCACCTAGTCAGCCACAATCCGAGAGCCAAACACATATGTCTGGTTCGTCGGCACCTAGTCAGCCACAATCCGAAAGCCAATCGCTTAAGCATGGTTTGTCGGCAACTAGTCAGTAACAGATGTCAGTTCCAGCACGAATGCCTATTCGGCGAAAACGACGTACTAGGATTGTCATCAAATCATCGGACTCCGAATAGTCCCCATATAATGTCGGTTACGCTAATGTCCAAATGAAATAACCGCGAGTTCTCATATTTAGTAGGGCTGACATTTTTATATAATCATTAAACAGTTAGTTCATATATTTAGTAGGGTTTAAATTTTTTTAGATCCGACCTAGAATAAGCTAATCTTAAGTTTCTTATATATTACTTTTTAAGCTCATCGATTTCTATCCAACAGCCAAGGATAGCAAACGCCATCGCCAAAAGCCAATCTCGGTGGGGGGGTGTTATGTGCCCACTGAGGATTAAATTATTACAGCCACATCATGGTGGGGGGGTGTACTAGACCCCCATACAAAAAATTTTAACAAAAAGTACAGAAGACTTCAGTTATAGGGATTTTAAGAAAAATTTTATTTAATTTTTGTCACGTGACAGGGGCCTTTTGAAATTATTTACGTTTAAACCTTCTAGAACAAATTTTCGTTCTGATTTTTACTATAAAAGAAAAACCAAATTTTGGGAATATTGAGTCCCCGCCGAGCATTCATAACGTCAACGTCGGTTCTTCTCCCGAAACTAACTCGTCACCAGTAAGCGTCGGCGTAGTAGTTCCGAAACTTCATACGTGTGTCATCCATCGCGAGTGCCTACCTTGTGCGTGTGTGTCCGCTGTGAAGTGTTTCTAATCTGAATCAAATACAACTCATACGTGTAATAACCAACGCGAGTGCTAACCTTGTGCGTGTGTGTTCGCTGTGAATTGCTTCTTACAAACTCGTCACCATTAAGCGTCGGCGTCGTTTAGCTTTGAACATTCATACGTGTATCATCATCTCGAGTGCTTGTGTGTTCGCTGTGAAGGGTATACAATCTAACCCTACTTTAACTCATTCGTGTGTAAACCATCGCGAGTGTGAGGTGTTTATAACCTACCACTACACTTTACGAACCTTTCTATATATATACTCGTATTGACCGTGTGTGTCCGTAGTCAGGAATTTTTCTACAAATACTCGTATTGACCGTGTGTGTCCGTAGTCCGGAATTTTTCTACATATACGCGTATTGACCGTGTGTGTCCGTAGTCAAGACTTTTTCAATAAATACTCGTATTGGACGTGTGTGTCCGCTGCCGAACTTTTCGAACTTTAACAAATACTACTGTGTATCTAGTGCGTGCTTCTTTAAACCAATACTTACGTCGTGTTAAGCCCTAGTGAGTCTTCTGTAACGCTCAGGATTATCAAAGCGAGACGTAACCTTACTCCAAGAGGGTAAGAGAACTATTTATTGGCTATTGAATTAGAACATTGACATTGCCGCCTGGCATAAACTGTATCGCGATCGACTGATACTATTACATTGGCTACTTATAGAATCATAGAGCATTTATTTTATATTGTTAATGACTTATTGTATTAAACTGTTTATGTTGATGTGGTGTGTAACTGAAGTAACCCGTCCAACTTTCAGGTGGTCAAGGCCAAATATACTAACATCAAACAGAGCTAGGAATTTATTCCAATATTTTTTACTAGTCCAGTCATTAATGGTGAACCCTTCCGGTTACACCGGTTGCAATTCATATAAAGCTCAAGTGCCAGTGCTATTATTTTTTAAGTTCACCTTAGACCTTCATTATAAGGTAAGTGCAAGTATTATAACTCCTTTGTTGATTAAGCAACACACCCTGAGATCAATCACATCAAGTACGACCCGGGATCGAGATCTAGTTAACACGCTGCCACTGGCGCCCAACAACTTTTTTTTAATATACAAATTTGTGGTGGTCACTTAACTAACCCCAGCCAGTATCCAGGCACATTCGGGGAATTTTTCCAAACACTTTCAAATCTCGTACCCCTAAGGCGTTGTCACCCCCTGGATCTTGTCTAGAAATGCGTGCAAATCTAACCTCAAAATTCGCCTCAGTGACGTCCGAGACATGCCTATTATGCCTAATTGTGTGGCGCGTCACTCTGTTGACGTTCTTGGTTCTTCTGCAATGCTTTCTCTTACACACCGGATATTTTCAATTGAGTATCCTGTTCGTGGTCGTTCAATATGACTTGCATCAGCCGTTGTCCCGCTACGCCAAAATTGCTCACCTAAACGGCGTATTGTCTTTCCAGTTGGGGCATGACGGCGAGGATAATTTCGGCGAAAATTTTTCGACAGTTCTAACAACCAATTAAATTTCGTTATTTCTTGTCATGTGACACAAATTACCCAATCATTTCAATATTACACTGATAACACTATCCAGAGAAATTTTCAATCACTATGACAACAAAATAATTTAACTTTGACCACTTCATAATAACTGCCAAATAAATTTCAAAATGTCACGTTTTGGCAACGCCAATTCTCAATCTATAAACTTTTAATAAATAAATAATTGTTTTTTTGTTTTGCGACATTTTGATTTTATTTTTTCAAAAAATGTTCTGACTGAATATCCCTCAGACGTTGACAAATGCCTCATAATTTTATGACAACCTCAAACAACGTGCTTTCGATTGTCATAAAATTATCTCGTACATTATCAATGTCTTAGGGATATTATAGCTGAAAATTTCGTTGTGTCGAAATAACCGATTCATTGTCTCTAATGAATAAAATTACGATTTATGCACGTTCTTCTAGTGTGTATCGATTCATAATAAAACTTGAATATGTCAAAAGTAAACTAACGCAAGCTGTCAAATAAAACAATGACGAACGCTTAAATCGGGTACTTACTTGATTATGGCCGTCCCTGTATATACTGAAAATATTTTCGAAATATGCAGTTTTGAATGCTGAACAACTTATGTCTTATTTTTTGTATTTATAATAGTTAAAGAACTATGGAAGAAATATGCACTAGGCAGTGCCTGCCGTCTGCTTTCCTATTGAATTTATCTGGGAATAGTTATACCTTCTTATCTGTATTGTTTTTAACATCTAGTTTCATAAATTATAATTTACATACTGCAGGTCCTGGTATTCCTGGCAATCCTGGTTGACCACTTTGTCCTGGTGGTCCTGGTAAACCCGCTGGTCCTTCTTTTCCTGGCATGCCGGGTGTTCCCGTAGGGCCCTCTGGGCCTCTAGCTCCCGCAGCTCCTCTTTCTCCAGGCTAAGCGACAAATTAATTTTTATATACTTAGATATACATTTACTTCAATTGTAGGTTACAGAACATATAGAGCCAATAAAATTGGTATTAATTTATAAATCACAAATAAGGTGTCACAAAATTAAAATAAGAAAGTGTATTTAATTGAATTTCTCGACCATCATGCGTCAGGTTAATTCAGAGTTGAGTTACTCTAGCAATAAATGGCGAGCAATAAAAAAATTTTGTTTTTCGTTATGTAATTACTGTATTATTTGTCATGCAAATCTCATATTTTAGTATGTCCTCTTAATTTGATTTGTAGCTTCTTAGGTTTTGGGTCATATACATAGTTAAATAAAAAACTACTTTTTATTTTGTGACGTTTCGGTTTAAATAGCCACCTTCAGAGAACTATTTTACAAAGAGAACTTATTTAGAGACATTTTGTAATGATTTACATTTGTGTGTTAGATTTAAAATATTACATTATAATTAATGTTAGGTAAATTTTACGACAGTTTATGTAGGCTGTTTCGGTTAACATTACCACAGCCGATACCTCGGAAACTAAATTTTTGACACCCATGCACCTATTTGTACTGTGCGTATGAATTAACCTAAATAAATACTTTTTTACGGCTTTTAATACTAATCCAGTAAGTGAAGAAATCTTAAATTTTTATAATAATAGGAAATATAAGAGAGATAACTATGCGAGACATTGGTGCTTCCAATTTTCTTCTATGCTGACATAATAATATACTATCCGTGCTTGGATTTCAACACTAAGAGACGTATCCAAAAGGTACCTACAAAATACCTGCTGTCGGTTTATTAATAGTCTGAGAAAGTTCGATCATATATCAGAGAAATTTCGACAATTACAATGGTTAAATATGGAAAATAATTACAAATACCATTTAGTCACATTCGTACATCGTTTGTTGTTAACATCTATAACTATCTATTTAAGAAGAAAGTTGTTTAGAGATGAATCTCATGATCGTAACGTTAGAAACTATCAAACTCTTACAATGCCTAATCATAATACTGCAATATTTAGGAAATCATTCACGTATAATTCTGTACACTTTTATAATGACATTAAATCGGATTTGAAAAAATTTGCTTTGAATTCTTTTAAATACAAAATTAAACAAAAATTGTTACATAGTCAATAGTTGGTGTATTCATCTTATCGGTTCTAATAAACACTTAATATATTGTAATATAGGTGTAAAATATTAATTATTAGTTATTGAAATACATTGTGAAATCCTATATGGTAAGGGTTAAGTGGAGGAGTGTAGTTTGTAGACTACAAACTTCGCCCTTAATAAAATGTAATTATTTCATTTATAAAGACGTTTATTATTATTATAAATTAGCAAAATAATGAAAGCAGCAAAATTCAAAATATACCTGATATTAATTTAGAAAATGTAAATTTATAAAACTTCACGTTTCCAGTTAAATATTAAATTATATATAATTTTACTCACTATTCCTGGAGAACCTGGGTGTCCCCGAGGCCCATAAATTCCTGGAGAACCATTATTCTCGCTTATTATATTTGCTGCACTTGGTATATATTCTCCTGGAGGTCCTGGAGGCCCAGGTGGACCTGGTACACCCGGTCTTCCTTCTAAACCGGGTAATCCTGCTGTTCCAGCGACTCCTGGTAAACCAGCGGGACCCTAGTGAAATATTTAATATTTAAATGAAAGTTATAGAGACAAGAAGACTCAGATAAGTCAGCTAGCCGCGATAGCGCACTGTCATCAGTTAGAGAACCTCACAATGTTATTTAATTAATCGTTCTTATAAAGAAATAAACATGTGTTAATTTTTTAAAAAGAAAAAACTGTCCTAATGTAGTGTCCAGCTAGGTAAAAGGGATTAGTGACCTAGTAGAAACAAGTTCTGAAGGGATATCAGCACGCTCTCTTCGGACTTAATCACATGGAATGATTAATGATATTGTTGTAAGTAGGTACATCTATTTCATATAGAGGTACTTCTGATCAATATAATTCTGAAAGTTCCAAAGACTCTGATTCAGGCTCACTTTTCTTGAATCGCACAAGACACTCTAGATCGTTAATCGATGTTGTGAGTTGTTAAGGGCGGCGTTTAGTAGACAAGGAATCGCATTTTTTGTAAGACAAGGATACAAAGAAAAATCGCACCCGTGAAGTGGCGGTTCCTATAAATCAATACATCGTACTAAACAAAGGTTTGTATCACGGCAACATCGGCAAGAAAGATTTCTCCTTCAGTTTATACCATTTCAATTTACATTCAGCTGTTATTCAGAGTCGGATTTAGGAAAATTTGCTTCTTCACTTCGTTTTTTAACCTGATTTCTAAGTATGTGCTGCCAACTTGTGAGTAACTTACGTACTAGTCAGTTTCCATGACTTTTGTTTTTATGAATTAATACTCTAATTTAAATATACATTTCACGATCCATTATACATTGCGCAGACGGATATGACGTCGTGGTCGAGAAAAATATGAATATGTCGTGTACGTGACATCGCAACTAACCTCAAAAATATGCATTTTCTAAAATTTGCACGTCATCAAATGACGCGTTTAGTTAGAAAAGTAATACCAGCGCGCAAATGTAAAGTCACCATTTCGATATGGGTGTCGAGCACGCGTCTCAAAAATATACATTTTTAAAGATTTTCACATATTGAGCTGCTTTTATCAAAATTTCTGCTTGGTTCCTGTACTATCAATTAAAATCTTGTTCAGTGCATTACTAATGAAGCTTTAATTTCCGTAATCAAATAAAATAAAATGATTTTTGTTGGCTGGAAATCCAACGTATAATCTACAATATTGAAACTTTATATCTACTGTCAAAGATTTAAATCTGAAACTACACAAAATAAAATCGAAAATAAATGTACAAAAACTGTAAATTTGAGGCTACGTTAGTCCTATATGATTCACATGATCCATTTTACAGCTTTCGGGCTATTGTAATGAATTTAAACGTTCGGTGATTGATTATTTTTACATGAAGGCTGATTAAAAGATGAAGTAATTATTTGAGGTGTTTGTTTATATGTCCATATTTGTGATTTATGACATTTTTTAGGTGAACATCCAGATCACTAAATACAATATATCGTGTTCCTCCACTTACTTGCCATTTTTCAAATTTATTTTACTGAAATATTCTATATCGATACCTGTATTTTTATTATGATTTTTACATATAGCTACAGCACAATTCCACATTATAAATTGTAATAGTTAATAACAAACACATATAACAAAGAAATATATACAATTTTTTCTGCGGCAGAGAGTAAAAACACTACAAAATTCCAATATTCTGACAAACTGTCAAAAGTGACGTGGATGCCCGCATGTACCCATAAACATAGAGAATGGACTGTGCGTTCCCTATCCAGCTATGAGTAAATACTGGCGGAAAAGTGTGAGTGAGGCAAAGCTACCTCGCGGTCAGCAGTTGTTTCTTTCTAGAATTCTGATTGGCCCTCGTCATAGACTTGAATTCTGTACCGTGCTTTCAGACCTACAGAAAAGAGACAGGGATTGGCCGCGAATTCGCTTTGTCTCTTTCTAGAGAGTGGTCAATTTTGTTAGGCTATCGCTCAGTCCAACGACATAATGTCGTTGGCTCAGTCCATGCTCTATGTCTCTGCGTGTACCAAACTTGCGCATGCGCCGTAGTAATGGGCACATATCATCCAACACGACACGACATCTATACCAATGATTCTCTGGTAACAAGAGGTTGAATATCTACAATGACTTCACTAATAAATTTCATTGAATCATTTTGTATTATGTCGAAAATATCATCAGCCAATAGATAAATAAAGGTTATTATAACCTGGGTCATAGGAAATTCTTAGATATTGACATTTTTACAAATAAAATAGATTATTAGTTGTAATCTAAGAGCTGCTGATACTTTTCAATGATTATTTTGTTAAGGCCTATTTTTGAGAGAATGTTGAGGGAGACATGTATAACAAGCTGTAACATTGGCAGATAGATTGGCCGGTAATAAAAGGGTGGCGGATCAACTCAAAGTTGAAAAATATGCAAAAAGACGAAAACTTCAAACACTATTTCCGAACGAAAAAACGCCGCCGGAGGGCCGTTCTGGTAAGATATCCAACTTGGAACTACATCGTGAATTGCACGGTCGTGCTCCGGTTTTCGGCTCAGGAGGAGTGAACGAAAAAGTGCAATTTTGACGTTTATCGCTCTGA
Source organism: Rhagium mordax (assembly GCA_963680705.1). NCBI lineage: Eukaryota > Metazoa > Arthropoda > Insecta > Coleoptera > Cerambycidae > Rhagium > Rhagium mordax. The sequence continues at coordinate 42,560,847 of OY796657.1, forward strand.
AAACGGCGGGCATTTTTTTCGGGCTTGTCACGTTTCTGTTTCTGATTTTATAGTCAAAGAACTGATGAACGAACCAAACTTATGAATCTTCAAATTGCAGGAAAAAAGTATAAGTTGAATAATTAATTGATTATTAAATTCATTTGAGAGATTTTTCGTCTACCATTGGTCGCTAATACAGTAAATAGTCCGTATACACCGCGCCGACATAAAATTTCATCCGTTAGAAAATATTGGTAAGCCCACAGGAGTCGATCCACTCCGCCTATCGGTATAGGCAAAAATAATTAGCGTTGTTCAATGTAACAATTACATTTCAATTTGCCCGTATTTTCATAATGTAATAAAATAGCCTTGTTAAATCAAACATAGAGCAGAATTAAATCGTTAGCTATATTACCTCCTACAAGGGACATAAGCCTCTCAACCAGCATCACTTTTCTTCGATCCATAGTTGTAGATATTGGACGTGTAGTAAGTTATCTACGTAAAATAACGGTACAGTTCATTTTATTTTCTTATGTAATAACTTAATTGATTATTCTGCAATTAATACATCCATAAAGAGAAGTAACTTAGCAAACTAATAACATATTCAGTAAATATATTTCTCTCGATTCCGATTATATTAGTCCGGCTCTGTACAACATCCAAATATATTTAGTTGCAAAAGTACGGACACTACCGCCATCTATCGGAGAGTGTCTAAACTGAATGCGGCATCTCTCGAAGAGTGTCTAAACTGAACATGGTAGATTTTATGTAGATTTCTGCAACATTTCGTTTATTTTGACAGTGACATTATGTAAACACGGCAAAATTGTATGCTTCGTTTCTTGTCGGGAGTTTCTCGAAAAATAAATAATTATTGTGCCAAAATCAAGCATTACTGACTTCTACAATGTTCCCCCCAGGGTGTGATTATGTTTATAGTGCCGTCTGTCTTTTTCTGTGTATGCAATAACCCTGTAAAGGTCTGAAAACACCTCGCAAAAACAGCTGATTAAATATTGCTCTTAATTTCTACCCCGAGAGCTGTGCGGCTTCAATAATTACCTTACACCCTGGAGGAAACTTCTATTAATCGAGTGAAACAAAGCGAATGATTCAAACTTGCTCATATTTTTCAAAATCCGCGTCAAAAAACTCGTACAAATCCGTTAAAAATTATGTCGAAAAACGCCGCCCTTAAGTAATTTTGTTCTAGTTTTTATATTCAAATAATGAACAGAAGTCTGTGAAGAAAAAAAAAATCAAAAAATAATAAGTCAATGTCAATGATTGAATTTTCAATATAAAGTTCAAATGCCTCATAAACTAGATAAATGGTTGTTATAATGTAATTTGTAAATTGTATTCAATTAGACTGAATATTATATTGTTATTGTTGAAGTGGTATTTAATTTACTAAACAACAATCCCCAGCAAGACAGCTAATCCCATTTCATCCCCCAAGTGTCCATTACTCCCCATGTTAGTTCCCATCCTGGTAAATATCTCATACAAGCATTACCCCCAATAATCGAGCTATCGAAGAACATAAATTTGGACAATACGAGCCGGATCATCCAGGAAGTTTTGCTGTCAATGCTCTTCGTTATTTTTCTTCAATATTCCGCAAAAAGGTGAAAGTTCCCAGATTGCAGGCGCAAAAACCCTTTGTCATTGGTTACAGGCACTAGCAAGCATCAAGGTCAGATCCATGCATTTAATTTTTATGTTAATATTTTAGTTTAGCAGTTTGAAAAGTAAACACTCATTAATTAAATATTTAGTTCAGTTTGACGTTGGAAACGTCACTTAATTTATATAATATACAGGGTGATTCATAAGTAATGGTACAAGGAGCAACAGCAGATTTCGAACGTAAAAATATCGCAATTTAGCCAAACTTACCTTAGTCCAAAAGTTAATAGTAACCAAAATACGGGGTGTCAAAGTTTAAATTTATTTTTTAGTTTTCCTTTGTAATTTAATGAATTTTTATAATTTTCATGTAAAAATCGATGAGTGGGGGTTATTTGGGGTGAGAGTAGATATACTAAGCTGGTCTGGGCGCACTTTCAAGGCCATCGCTCCGGATGGACATAGGAGCCATCCGGAGTGTAGCTGCACGGATTCATGCATATCAGGATTTTTTATAAATCATAAGTCGATTTTCAGTACAGTTTCCAAAATTCCATTTATCCTTTTAGGCCATTAGAGAGAGTTTTTGTCTGTCAAAAAAGGATACTACGTTTAATATTTAACCTTCAACCACGCGAATCCTGTAGAGAGGTATTTAAAAATAATAATCTGTTAACTGTGCCTTGTGTATATATATTGAAGTGCGTCACATATGTAAAAAATAATATTTCAAACTTCAAGATGTTAAGTGAAAACCATCATTATAGCACTCGCCATGGAGACATCTTGAAAGTTCCTAGGCATACTACAACATTTTTTAAGGACTCGCCAAACTACAACTTTATTTATATACAACAAAATATATAAATAAGTTGCCTAGTAATTTAAAGGATATTAAAATGAACAATAGCTTTAAGCTTAAGGTTAAAAAATTTTTCATACAATCAGCCCTATTCTATAACTATTAACATTTGTCAATTATTGACTTGATTTCAACTTGACAAATGGATTGCCATATCAATATTGACAATTTTTGCGATTCACTAACCAACATTGAGATGAACTTTCTTGACTTTGCTTGGGTTGACTCGAAATCAACGTTTTAAAAGTGACAACGTTGCAATTTTGGTGTAGTAGTTCATAATCGTAAATAAATCGCTAACTTCACTGTTAACACAGTAGACACTGTTGACAGTTAGATTTATGGCATAACCTAAAATCACAAATCTGTTTTTGTGTATTATTTAAATTTTTATAAAATAAAATATTTTAATGTAAATAATTTTATTATAGAATCTTAATACTTAATACAATAAAGACAGTTCCAAATTAACATATATATTATTTATTGACTACCTGTAGAAGTAAGAAGGCCACTTCGGAGCAAATGGCTTGTATTGCGGTTGAACTATTCCATTGTATTTATCGAGATAAGTAGCTTACTTCTGTAATTCGTTTCTCGCCAATTGCAAAAATGGTGAATCCATAATAGTGATACGGCGTACTTATATATCGAAAAGTAAAAATACGTCTAATTTATGGAATATACAAACAACAAAACATATCAAGTTTTGCAAAGCAAGACGTTTTCGTACTTGCTAGGTTTCAATTGACATAAGTCAACTTCTTTCTTGCAAGTCAATTGAAAACATGCATAGTCAATAGCAAAAAAGTCAACGTTGATGCTTTTCAAGGTCAGTTGACTTGAAGTCAATTTATAGTCAACGTTAATAGTTACAGAATAACCAAAGTTGACTTGTTATTGAGTTTACTGTCAAATATCACTTTTACGTCATAATGTCAATGTTGATGTCGATTTCAATGTTTACAGAATAGAGCTGAATCTACTTTTTATAGTATACAAGAATTTTTAAATTCTTAGCCTTTGGCAAGTTCATATGTAAAATTGTCTATATTATGCTGTAGTTTGTGAGTTTTTATTTTGTTTTTATTTTATTTTGTTTCCTTCGTGTACCCGTTTCTTTTGTATTATATTTATTATGTACTTATGTAATTATGTATTTTGTGACAAATGTAAAAATTATTTATATTTACGATATTTATTTTATGCATGTATGTATTTACTATTTTTTTGACATATCATAATGTACATTCAATGTATCACTAAATGATTAATAAAACATCTATCTATCTATCTATCTATCCCCTTTTGAACGAACGCATCCAGACACGATGCAGCATGTAGAGACGACCAAGGATAAGCATTATCCTCTGCCAGCGCCGAATCCTCAATGGACGGACTGGACAACTATAATCATACGCGCAGATGATTATGGTCATAAGCCGGTCTAACGGATCACGTGGAAGAGTCCACATAGGCGCGAGAGTGAATCTACCGTAGATCAGTTGTCTCTTGACCAGATCTATCATAGACTGGTCCACCTTCGTGGTTGCGCTGGTCTACGGAACAATAGGTTCACTCTACCCTCGCGTTCTGGTATTCCTCGTGAGTCCGTGACCAAAAGGCTTCATGGGAGGTTGAGCAGGCCTCGCCTTCTCATTGGTAATCGTCTCTACCGGGATCGTGTCTGCTAGCACCATTTTGAAATTTTAGTAACTGAATAAAATAGTGAAATAGTGGAATTTTGCGATGCCACGTGGCGACATGAAGTGGTCTCGGATCATTTTCATATATATAGGGAGAGACCTCCCAATGATCTCACAAATAAGAAATGGGGTATTTTTGATCAAATTAAGCTGGGATATGCCTCAGTGCGGTGCGCACGGGTACCGGGGCATTCCCCCATTATTACCAAGTGACCGCCTCGTGAGATCGCATTCGAGAGAAAATCTTTTCTGAAAGATCCACGGACGTCTAACGGTGTATATTGAACTTTTGGAGATTATTACAATAAATTTTAAGTAAAGGCTATTTCATTCATAAATCCCACTCACTAAATTGCCAGTCACGTCCATGTAATATAATTCTCTTTCGGCAATCGATCACTCTCCTTTAAGCGCGGCCGTCGCGGTCGCTGACCCCTTGTGGGGGTATCGTGGTTAAGGTGGTAGACCTTGTTTGGTGAAGCTCTTGTGTAGATTGATTATTATACAATATATCTTTATATATCTATTTCTTTTATTGCATTCTAGTTGTAAGTAAGCATTTGTGTTGACCCCTTAGTCTACGACCCTCGCATTGTGCGACGGAGACCCTTCGGCTGAAGCCAAAGAGGAGTGATCGAACTAGACCTGTCTGGGCAGATGTTAGAAGTGAATTGTGTATTGTGCAAAGTGTCTATCTAGTGTTGTATCTTTAGTTCAGGAAGTTGCGAAACCTGTATACGAGGAAGCATTCATTGTCGACGGCTACCGTTAATCTATCGATATCGAGATATGGATATATTAAAAGCTTGTCACGACCTGCGTTGAATTCAACGGCCAAGAGTTAAATCAGATGTTGTGACAGCGGTTGGTTGACTTAATCGAATATCGGTCGTTCCCTCCAACTATCACTGGTTATAACGAATGGTTAACTGAATCGTTGACACAGCCTTAATAATTTAGTTATTAAACGTTGATATGGCGCCCAACGTGGGGCTGTGCTTCAATTGACTTCATCTCTTGCAAGAATCGTAGTCATGAAGGACAATTAGATAGATAGATAGATAGATAGAAAATTTATTTCCCAACAAAATACAAATTTATAAAAATTTAAGTTTTAGAAATATATACAGCGTGTCCCACTTTTAATGGCCCCCCCTTCACAACTCAGTTATTAGTTATCCGATTTCAACCAAATTTGGGTTACTATTAACGGCATTTGGTGTGATCTTTTTGAATTAAACAAAACTTATTTTTGTCAGTGGCGTGCATTTTTATTAAGAAAAATTTGATCCCCTGTGATCATCTCTGATCTTCTGTGATTTGTGTTCTTCTATATATTATATACATTAATTACATAAGCTCCATATATGTAAAAAAAAATCACCCCTTCCGGGGGTGAGTATTGGTCGGTGGAGGGGTTGGTAGGGGTCGGACACGATATTCAGGCCCACTACCGTGCTCAGCATCCTCGAAAACGGGGGGGAACATATATTTGCCGCTGTTATTGCGAAAAAAAAAATTCACCCCTTTCGGGGGTGAGTATTAGCCGGTGGAGGGGTTGGTAGGGGTCGGACGCGATATCCAACACCACCACCGTGCTCAGCAACCTCGAAAACAGGGGTAAAGTACTTTCTTCTGCAGGGAAACCTAATAAATCGCATATAACCCTTCTCGGGGGTGGTTTTGGTTTTTGGCCGGTTTGAGGGGTTGCGCAACCTCAAAGAGAAATTCTGACTCCGCCATCGTGTTCAGCATCCTCGAAAACGGGGGGGGGGGAAGTATTTTCATTCCGGTTCAAAATATTTACCATTTTCGCGTTTTTTCCGACTCACACACGCCACTAGATAGTATTACAAAATTAAGGTTTTTACGAAATAATTAAACTAAGGATATCTTGTATTTTTCCACGTAAAATTCAATGGTGTAATCAGTTTTGATTACCGGCCAAAAACCACCCCCGAGAAGGGTTATATGCGACTTATTAGGTTTCCCTGCAGAAGAAAGTACTTTACCCGTTTTCGAGGTTGCTGAGCACGGTGGTGGTGTTGGATATCGCGTCCGACCCCTACCAACTCCTCCACCGGCTAATACTCTCCTCCGAAAGGGGTGAATTTTTTTTTTTCGCAATATCAGCGGCAAATATATGTTCACCCCCGTTTTCGAGGATGCTGAGCGCGATGGCGGCGTCAGAATTTCTCTTTGGGGTTGCGCAACCCCTCAAACCGGCCAAAAACCACCGAGAGGGGTTAAACGCGATTTATTATTGCCCACTGCACAAAAGGGTTAAATAATGGCGCAAAATTTGATCCCCTGTGATCATCTCTGATCTTCTGTGATTTGTGTTCTTCTATATATTATATACATTACATAAGCTCCATATATATAAAAAAAAAATCACCCCTTCCGGGGGTGAGTATTGGTCGGTGGAGGGGTTGGTAGGGGTCGGACACGATATTCAGGCCCACTACCGTGCTCAGCATCCTCGAAAACGGGGGGGAACATATATTTGCCGCTGATATTGCGAAAAAAAAAATTCACCCCTTTCGGGGGTGAGTATTAGCCGGTGGAGGGGTTGGTAGGGGTCGGACGCGATATCCAACACCACCACCGTGCTCAGCAACCTCGAAAACAGGGGTAAAGTACTTTCTTCTGCAGGGAAACCTAATAAAACGCATATAACCCTTCTCGGGGGTGGTTTTTGGCCGGTTTGAGGGGTTGCGCAACCTCAAAGAGAAATTCTGACTCCGCCATCGTGTTCAGCATCCTCGAAAACGGGGGGGGGGGAAAAGTATTTTCATTCCGGTTCAAAATATTTACCATTTTCGCGTTTTTTCCGACTCACACACGCCACTATTGTATTTTTCTACGTAAAATTCAATGGTGTAATCAGTTTGATAAGATTATATAAAAATTTCAATAAATTAAACATACAAAAAAAAGTGATTTTTGCGAAAGTCATTTTTTGTTTTTTTCGATTTTTGAGCGTGTTTTTAAATGGAGACTACTATTTTTTATCATTTACTAAAAAAGTATAAGTAAAAACGAAGAAATTAAGACCTAAATCAATTAGACCTAAATTAAGACCTAAATGATTCCCTGAAGGACAAATTTCATTTAAAAATAAAGTGTTTTTTTCCAAAAAAAGGCAATATCTCGGAAACCTATGAATTTTTTGGTCTGAAAAAATTTGTGGATATTTAGAAGACCAAAAGGTATATTTCCACCAAGTTTCGTCAAAATTAAATATTTTTGATAGAAATAAAAAATTAAAAACAGAAAAACCAGTTTTTCGCATTTTTCTCGGATATTTTAAGGTTATGTGAAAAATTAATTTCTAGAAAAGTTGTAGATTTTTTGACGATCTACAACTTTTCTATTAAATATTTTTCTCTCCGAATTCAATTTTATCCGAAAACCGCAATAATACACAATTGACCCCTTTGACCCCCCCCAAATCCCCCCCGGAACATTCCTGCTAGTGCATGGATTTTTTTTTTGATTATTATACCCCACTTTACCATTTCCAACTGCCAAAGCCCTGTTAACAATTTTTTCCTTGTCAAAGTGTAATTTGATAAATCCTTTGATATCTTTGACCCCTAGTGGCTTTTACGAGCAAGAGACCAGGTTAATGGAAGATTCCTCCGTAGTGCCGGAGCGGCAGCCGGAGCTGACAGTAATGTTTCTCCCTCGTCGAGGTCCCCTGATAATCCTCCTTCAATGGAAGATTTATTTTCTAAGATGGCACAAACCTTTGTGAATGCTATTCAAGACGCAGCACAGTGCACAACTTCTACTTATGACAGACCACGTAGTCCCAACGTGGAATATCACGGCTTAGACCATGAGAGTCCTGAAACTTTCATACGAAATTTCGAAGACTACTGCCACAGAGCACGAATTAATAACAATACCGATAAATTTCATCTGATAACAGAACAACTAAAAGGAGAAGCCCGAAAATGGTTCGATCAATATAGAACTCTAATTACTTCATATGAAGTATTCATTGAACGTTTCCGCAATAGATTTGATTCAGACGATATCTACACTCAGGCAATCACAAAACTTTATGGAGAGATGCAGCATGCAGGTGATTCTTCAGCGGTATTCATTACCAAGAAAATATGTCTTTTTAATAGGGTCGACCCCTTCAAACCGGAAGCTCTGAAGGCCAGTATCATACTGGACCAACTCAGACCGGAGATACGTTCACGCTTACGCGGAACGCATATTTTCAACACTGAATCACTTGTATCTATAGCATCTAGGGTAGAGAGAGATATAACTGATGAAGGATCTGCAGCGCGTTCAAACGAATCCAAATCTAAGACAAAATCATATACTCAAAATTATAATCAACCATCTTCTGGCAACTCCACTAATGGCCGTGTTTGGCAAAATTTCCGCAGTGAGAACGTAAATAGAGAATCACAAGATGTCAGGAATCGACAAGTCCATTTCCAAGAGCAGGCAACCTCTAGCAATCAATCCCGTCCAAATTCTAACAATAATACTAATACCAAAACGCCTCCTACTCCATGTCGATACTGTCCTGATGTCCAATGGCACTACCATTCCGAATGTCCTAACAATCCTTATAAGAGACGACAACAGAAAAACTTCTCGGGGGGTCGAGAACAAGGCAACCAGGGCAATTCCCACAATCCCCCGCCAGTCGGCCCTACGAGCACGCCTCGTCGTCAATAGACCTATCCGAAACAATAAACCCATTTGACCACTTACCTGACCTAACGTTAGAATACCCAGAATATGCCAAAGACCCTGCCAGCTTTCAAGCTATCATCCTACCAGAAGCTATCAATCATTTATCAAATTTTTATCCTTTGCCTCGAATCAAAATTATCGTTAATAATAAACTTGTGTACGCACTTCTTGATACCGGTGCTACTCGCAATATCATTCATCCTCAATTTTTCTCATCAATGAATAATCTATCAGATCCTCAGACTTTTGCTCTCGCTTGTGGCGATCAAGTTATTGATTCGCAAGGCACCACTTCTCTAGACATCTTTATATTGGATGTTCGTTTCCATGTACCGTTTCAAGTTATTGAAGAACTGAATGAAGGAATAATATTAGGAGCTCCATTTCTTTATTCTCAGCATGTCGTATTTGACTATCATAGGAAATGTGTGTATGTGGGAATAGACAGACGTATAACCGTGTTCTGGAATCAGGCAACCGATAGAGCATCTAATGAAGAATTGCCGGAATCTCTCAAAATTTCTAACTCAATTTTCAAACCACTTTTCGAAGAATTTTCTGATCTATTTACGGTGGAATTGACTCAAGCAACCACCGTAAGTGTTAAACACAAAATTATTGTTAAGGACCATCGTCCATTCAATGTAAAGCCATATCCCATGTCGCCTAGTAAGAAAAAGATCATGTATGATCAGATAGAGGACATGTTAAAGGCCGGTGTAATTGAATCAAGCACATCACCATATAGTTCACCCCCAGTTATCATTGAAAGACAAGATAAGAAACCGCGTTTCTGTATCGACTATCGTAGATTAAACGAAGTCACGCTTGACGAAGCATCTGTTTTACCAAAAATCTATGAAAGTATCAAGGACCTGGGGAAAGCTACAGTATTTACTGTACTTGATTTGAAGAGCGGATATTGGCAAATTCCTTTAGATGATTCATCCAAAATTTACACAGCGTTTACTACTCATGATGGAGCTGCTTATCAATTCAATGTTATGCCGTTCGGCTTGAAGACTGCCCCGTGCACATTCCAAAAATTCATGGCCAAAGATGTTCTAACAGGATATTTGCACCATTTCTGTAAAGTCTATTTAGACGACATCATTATATATAGTGAAGAATTGGATAAACATGTGGAGCACCTCAGGTTGATATTTGAACGATTACGGCTACATAACTTGAAGGTTTCTCCGGATAAGTGCGTAATCACTACTAATTAGATTACCTATCTTGGCCATCAAATTACTTTAGATACCACTAGACCACTTGATAAACAAATTGCAGCTTCAGAACTATCCTGTTCCTAACAATAAACGACAACTTCAGAGTTTTCTCGGTCTATGCAACTGGGTAAGGGAATCCATCCCTAATGCCGCCATCATTAGCAAGCCGCTAACCAGATTACTCTCGAAGGACATCCGATATAAATGGACAAAGGAGGCCCAGAACGCATTTATGAATATTAAGCAGATCTTAGCAGAACCCTTGGAACTTCATAGACCAGATTTGGACAAAACTTTTATTCTTCAGACGGACGCTAGTCTACTAGGCATGGCAGCAGTTTTATATCAGTTCGGCGATGGAGGTGAAAGACATATTATATCATATGCGAGTCATACCTTGTCTCCTACAGAGAGAAAATATCACATTAACGAGCTAGAATGTCTAAGTGTGGTTACTTACGTTAAGCGATATAAGATTTATTTAGCAGACAAACCTTTCATCGTCCGAACTGATAACAGGGCTCTCCTGTGGTTGGATAAGCACCGAGATGAGAAAACGAAGTTCACAAGATGGTCGTTGTTGTTGCAGGACTATTCTTTCAAAATTGAACACTGTCCAGGCAAAGAAAATCTTTTGGCCGATTATCTCAGTAGGAAGAGCGAATGTTTCCGCCTAAATTCAAATCAAAAGAAAATATTTTGGCTATCACCCATTTGGAACTTTATCAATCAATTATCGAAAGTCAACAGGATTCTACGAACATCAGGGAGAAAGTCAGTCGTTGGATTGAACTCAGTCAACGCACTTTACAAGAGAGATCGGTTAAAGACCAGAAATTTTACTCAACTCATCAAGTGGGAAATGGGATACTTATGAGATTGATTTCAAACAAAATTTATTTAGTGGTACCTAAACGTAAGATCAAAGATACTATTTCACATTTTCACGACAAGACTGGTGTCGGCCATCCAGGAAGAGATGAAACTTTTCGGACCATATCTAGAACTTATTATTTTAACATGTCCAGACAAATCGGCCTATATATTCAAAATTGTTTAGTGTGCAAATCCGTTAAAGGACGACAAGTGCAGCCGGAAGCCTCATTACGGTGTCATGAACCTCAATACCCTTTTGAGGTGATCAGTATGGATATATTGGGACCATACAAACGCGCTAAGGACACTGGTAATCGATTTATAGTCATGACGGTCTATTTATTTACCAAGTGGACCGAAGCGCAAGCTTTCGTAAAGGTGAATGGTGAAACTTTAGTTCGATTTCTGGAGGAGCACTGGATATCTCGGTTTGGCTTGCCGAAGACTATCATATCAGATCAAGGAGGACATTTCCAAAGTGGATGGTATACTCAGATACTGAGGTATCCTTTGTTTCAATCTTAACTAATACGTACTGATTTATGTTCACAGCCTGAACATAAATAGATCTCCTGCTGATCCTATCCTGAGAATTAACCCTGAAATTCCCAATGCCAATGGTATGTTGGCAGATTCCAGACGAACGAGCCAAGCAGTGGAGCGCAGCATTCCCCAAGAGGATGGACTCCCAAGACAGAAGACGAAGACGAAGACAGAAGACGAAGATCGAAGAAAAAGACAGAAGACCCAGAAAACAGTGCATAAAGACACTATCATGTTTTCCATATAATGTTCATTCGATTAATATGTTAAGCCTATTTTTGACCAATAATTCTATAAATTACCAATGTATGATCCATTTTACTTTTAAACATATGAGGCCAATAATTATATAAATTCTTAATGTTCAGTCCCCTACTACCATTCAGCCAATAATTGTATAAATTGTAATGTGTTTTATCTATGTTAACCATACCACCACCATATTCCCACAAGAGTTGTTAATAAAATCCTATTCCCAAATATCCATTCTTTCATTTATATATAATACTTACTCTTAACCAGTGATTTTTAATTAATCTTAAGCAGTGATTAGTGATCGATTCCAAAAGACGAATTTTCCAAAGGAGGGGAGTGTTAACGTACGCAGGAGAAGCAGTATAAGTAGCTATAAGTCCAAAGATCCCTTTTAGTTATAAGCATACAAGCATAAGGCTTGAATGGTGTGTATGGAACATCTGTTCCATATACACCATTTTTTTATCAAAAATATCACAATTTTCACTTCAGTTCCTAAACACCAAAATTCCATCTATTTACCTGATATGCATGAATCCGTGCATATCAGGATTTTTTATAAATCAAGTCGATTTTCAGTACAGTTTCCAAAATTCCATTTATCCTGTTAGGCTATTATCCCCTTTTGAACGAACGCATCCAGACACGATGCAGCATGTAGAGACGACCAAGGATAAGCATTATCCTCTGCCAGTGCCTAATCCTCAATGGACGGACTGGACAACTATAATCATATGCGCAGATGATTATGGTCATAAGCCGGTCTAACGGATCACGTGGAAGAGTCCACATAGGCGCGAGAGTGAATCTACCGTAGATCAGTTGTCTCTTGACCAGATCAATCATAGACTGGTCCACCTTCGTGGTTGCGCTGGTCTACGGAACTATAGGTTCACTCTACCCTCGCGTTCTGGAATTCCTCGTGAGTCCGTGACCAAAAGGCTTCCATGGGAGGTTGAGCAGGCCTCGCCTTCTCATTGGTCATCGTCTCTACCGGGATCGTGTCTGCTAGCACCATTTTGAAATTTTAGGAACTGAATAAAATAGTGAAATAGCGGAATTTTGCGATGCCACGTGTCGACATGAAGTGGTCTCGGATCATTTTCATATATACCGGGTGACCACGAGATGAAGTTACACTCTGTAACTTATTTGGTAAACCGATTAATTTTAAATTTATAGGTGAGGCATAACATCTAAATGCGCTACTTTTGATACTTGGTAGCCTTATTTTTTACTTCCGATTTAGCCGGAAGTGATGTCAACTTTCTTATTTTAATAACAACTCTACCTGTTTTTGTAATGTATCTTATTCGTTATAAAATTTACAATACAATGATATGTCACACAATGACATTTCATTTCAAAATGGCCGAAAAATTAAATTTTTTCAAAAATATTAAAATGTCAATTAAAAGATATTGAAAATTAATTTTTTTCCAAAGTTGGCCGTGAAATCAAAAGAGTAATGAATTTGACATGTTTAATTTTTAATTTGCATCAAAATTTCGTTTTGGCGGCAAGATATTAGAAAAATAAAATAAATATTAGGAGAAATTTTTATTTAATTTTTATATTTTGTGAATAATTCGGTACGTTAATTGCATTAAATCAAAGAGAAGAAACAAGCAATTGCAAAATTTAAAAAAAAGTCAGGTAGGTGTATTTAAAAAAAAATAGTTTTGAGTATTTAAAAATTGCAGAAAAATATTTATCTTATTTTCCTAATATCTTTCTGCCAAAACGAAATTTTTGTAAAAATTAAAAATTAAAAATGTCAAATTCATTACTCTTTTGATTTCACGGCCAACTTTGGAAAAAAATTATTTTTCAATATCTTTTAATTGACATTTTAATATTTTTGAAAAAATTTAATTTTTCGGCCATTTTGAAATGAAATTTCATTGTGTGACATATCATTGTATTGTAAATTTTATAACGAATAAGATACATTACAAAAACAGGTAGAGTTGTATTTAAAATAAGAAAGTTAATATCACTTCCGGCTAAAACTAATAAAGGATGCGATACGCCAGATAGTATTAATCTTAATAACCAACGAATAGTTCTCTCAAAATCAGTTAAATGTCTCGGTGTATATTTAGATGAGACTTTGAGATTTAAAGAACACATAGAGTTTACAAACAAAAAATTAAGTAAAACATGTTACGGTTTAAGAATTCTCACTAAATATGCAAATAGCAATATAACTAAAATATTTTATTATTCAAATTTCTATTCAGTCATTAGATATGGCATTATTTTTTGGGGCAATAGTCATGAAGCGGAAAGTACCTTTAGAATTCAAAAAATGGCGGTGTGCATAATTCTGAAAATACCCCCTACAGAAACATGTCGAGGGCAGTTTAAAAACCTACAATTCCTAACCCTATCTGGTTTATACATTTATGAAGCAATAAAATTTCTATATAATAACAGGGGTAATTTTCAAAATAACCTGATGCCTGGACCATATAATACAAGACATGGTGAGTCTTATTATTATCCCCCACATAGGCTAAGCTTAACTGAGAAAAGCCCATACTATGCATGCTTAAAATTGTACAATCATCTTCCTAACAATTTGAAAACTAACAATACTTTTAATGAAATAAAAAAAGGTTTAATCTCTTTTCTTTGTAACTTAGAGCCTTACTCTATTAATGACTATTTGAATTCTCATTTCCATGATGCATAATACAATAAAAAATAGTTGCTATTAGTTCATATGTACTTATAATTTCCAATCTTCATTTGCCTATAGGTGATGTGTAATTTCTTTTATTAACTTTGTTTCATGTGGATAAATTCTTATGATTATTATTAGTACTATATTTATAATTATCATAGAAAATTAATTTAAATATTTATAGATATATAATATGTGTGTGTGTGTGTTGCTGTATTGTTATTTACTTTACATGTACGGTATTCACATGTTATTTGTCTTGTAATTTTACCTGATTGTCTTATTGTCTAAATATAATTTGTGTTTAATGTAGTGCATTCATTAGTTTTATATATATACAGGGTGTTTCATTTTTAAACCGCGTCCTTTTAGGAGGTGATAGAGAATCGCAAAATAAGTGGACTTTCCTCAGAAAATATTTATCAGAAATACATAATAACGGAGGTAGAAGTCTTCAAAGTTGAAGTATGAAAATCGAATTATGGTAATAACTTTAGGGCCGCTTGAGTGATGTTGTCCAGATTTGGTACACATAGTTCTGAGATAGATACCTATTATTTATTAGGAATAACTTTTTCCAAAACTGTCCAGTGGTGTAGATATTGGATGGTTGCCCCCATTTTCCCGCCCTAATTTCTACGCCTCTGGATATTTTCCACAGATGATAATATTTCTAGATTCTACGTTCCAATTTTATAAAAAAATTACTCTTGGAAAATTTTTATATTAGGTATCGTTTCCGAGCTATTTGTAGGTTTAAAATTTTACCGTGTGCAAACTGTAATAATTTTTATTGTTGAAATTTTATTATGTTGAAAACAAACACAAAATAATTAGTTTAAAATTAATTTAATGTCTTATTATTATTATTATTATTTAAGAAAATAATAACAAACGTTTCAAAGATAACAAAAATTTTGTGATAAATTACATGACATATTAATACATACATCTAGATACACTTAAAATTACGAAGAATGATTGAAAAATAAATAAGCTAACTGAAACTAAATCAAGTTTTCGAAATGTCTGCCCTCTACTGCAATGCACTTTCGACAACGCTTAATCAACGCATTTATCGCGGCTGCGGTTTGATACGGTTGTTGTTTCAACTCGTCACACGACTGAATGATGCTCTGTTGTAATTCATCTAATGTGTCAACAGGAGCTTCGTACACCTTGCCTTTTAGATGACCCCAGAACCAAAAATCTAATGGATTGAGGTCCGGAGAGCGGGCGGGCCAAGCCACCGGACCTAACCCAGGAACTAAATCCTCATTTTGTTGCCTCCTATATCTCCCAATCCAGCGGTAGGGATAGTTGGTATCTAGCCATTCTGTTACTTGGCGACTAGAGTGTGCAGGAGCACCGTCCATCTGTATCCAACTTTCCGTGCGATTGTTCTGAGGGACGTCTGCCAGAAGTGCACCCAAATTTTCTTCCAGGAAGTTTAGAAATAACATAGCATTCAAACGCGGAGGCAGAAAGTGTGGCCCGCAGATGTTATTGCCGATTAGTCCTACCCACACATTACAACTGAACTCATTCTGAAATGACGATGGTCTGATCGCATGGGGATTTTCATCCGCCCACACATGTAAATTGTGGTAATTTACAACGCCGGCTCTGCTGAATCCAGCTTCATCGGTTCACAGAACTTTCGACAGAAATTCGGGATTCAGAGCCGAAGTCTCCAGCACCCATCTACAGAAGTTTACTCGCCTATCGTAATCTTCTGGACGCAAGCCTTGTACCGGTTGCAAATGATACGCCTTCTTATGATCGTTCTTAAGTGACCGCCAAACAGTCACGTGCGATCTCAAATTTAGTTGCGCCGCTGCTCTTCTAGTGCTTACAGATGGATTAGCATCGAATAATGCTGAAACTTGCTGATTTATTCTCCGTCTTCTACCATTGTCTACAACTCTTCCGAACCCCAATTCTCTAAATTTACGATGGGTATTAATGAATACTTCTCTGTCAGGAACTACTCGGGCAGGATATCTTCTGTGATATTCTCTTACAGCTGCCCCGGCATTACCGTCACAGAACCCGTAGATGAAATGAATATCTGCATATTCTGCGTTTGTAAATCGTCGAGGCATTATGAAAAAAAACAACACTGAAAATAACCCTGATTAAACATTGACAGTTGTACTTATTGCTGTCAATTACTGACAAGTGCTCATAGCAATCCACGATCATAGTTGAAACAATAAAAATTATTACAGTTTGCAGACACAGTAAAATTTTTAACCTACAATAGCTCGGAAACGATACCTAATATCAAAATTTTGCAAGAGTAATTTTTTTTTCAAATTGGAACCTAGAATCTAAAAATATTATCATCTATGGAAAATGTCCAGAGGCGTAGAAAATAGGGCGAGAAAATGGGGGCAACCACCCAATATCTACGCCACTGGATAGTTTTGGAAAAAGTTATTCCTAATAAATAATAGGTATCTATCTCAGTACTATGTGTACCAAATTTGGACAACATCACTCAAGCGACCCTAAAGTTATTACCATAATTCGATTTTCATACTTCAACTTTGAAGACTTCTAACTCCGTTGTTATGTCTTTCTGATAAATATTTTCTGAGGAAAGTCCACTTATTTTGCGATACTCTATCACCTCCTAAAAGGACGCGGTTTAAAAATGAAACACCCTGTATATATATTTTTTTTGTATTTTTGACGTGTGTTAAAACTTTTGTGTATCAACACCAAATGAATAAATAAATAAATAAATAAATCGGAAGTAAGAAATAAAGCCACCAAGTGTCAAAAGTTGCGCATTTAGATGTTATGCCTCACCTGTAAATTTCAAATTAATCGGTTTAATAACAAAGAAGTTATAGAGTGTAACCTCATCTCGTGGTCACCGGTATAGGGGGAGACCTCCCAATGATCTCGCAAATAAGAAATGGGGTATTTTTGATCAAATTAAGCTGGGATATGCCTCAGTGCGGTGCACACGGGTACCGGGGCATTCCCCCATTATTACCAAGTGACCGCCTCGTGAGATCGCATTCGAGAGAAAATCTTTTCTGAAAGATCCATGGACGTCTAACGGTGTATATTGAACTTTTGGAGATTATTACAATAAATTTTAAGTAAAGGTGTTTACCTATTTCATTCATAAATCCCACTCACTAAATTGCCAGTCACGTCCATGTAATATAATTCTCTTTCGGCAATCGATCACTCTCCTTTAAGCGCGGCCGTCGCGGTCGCTGACCCCTTGTGGGGGTATCGTGGTTAAGGTGGTAGACCTTGTTTGGTGAAGCTCTTGTGTAGATTGATAATTATACAATATATCTTTATATATCTATTTTGTCTTTTATTGCATTCTAGTTGTAAGTAAGCATTTGTGTTGACCCCTTAGTCTACGACCCTCGCATTGTGCGACGGAGACCCTTCGGCTGAAACCAAAGAGGAGTGATCGAACTAGACCTGTCTGGGCAGGTGTCAGAAGTGAATTGTGTATTGTGCAAAGTGTCTATCTAGTGTTGTATCTTTAGTTCAGGAAGTTGCGAAACCTGTATACGAGGAAGCATTCATTGTCGACGGCTACCGTTAATCTATCGATATCGAGATATCGATATATTAAAAGCTCGTCACGACCTGCGTTGAATTCAACGGCCAAGAGTTAAATCAGATGTTGTGACAGCGGTTGGTTGACTTAATCGAATATCGGTCGTTCCCTCCAACTATCACTGGTTATAACGAATGGTTAACTGAATCGTTGACACAGCCTTAATAATTTAGTTATTAAACGTTGATAGTAGGAGGGGGAAAAAGTGAGATCCAGTTAAATTCTTCTTCGATGATGTCATCTTTAAATTTTAGTTTTATCTTAAAACCAGCCGTATTATTAAATATAAAAGAGGAATACGTAGACAATTTATTATTGTTAATACGACTAGGAGTCATTTTTATCAACTGTGAAGAGCATGAATCATTTTGTGGATTATCGAAGCACACAAAAGCGTCCGTCGAATTATATGGTCTATGTACGTAGAGTATATTTTGGAATATCGCATGTAGCAGAATAAATTGCGAACTATACATCATGACGTTCACATAAACACTAATGATTTAACCTCAAATAATGTCTATTTATGACTGATGGTCGAGATGGTAGAGTACCTGCCTCTCACCCAAAAGTCCCGGGTTCGAATCCCGGTCGTGGCAATGGAAAATACTGTGAGAGGGATTTTTCCATTATACACGGATATTGGATGTGTGTCCCTTGTCTTTAAATGTGTAGCCCCCTCCCGCACAAGGCTCAGCCTTCTGGGATAAAGGGGGTCGTAATTACATGTGGTGTATTTATTTATTATTTATTTATTATTTATAATGCTAGGGTAATAGTTAGTGAAATTTAAGGATTATTTTATACGAACTGTAGCATGCAAACGTATCCCACAGATTTCACATGTTTTCTGAGAAAAACTACAGTCTGCACATTTTGCAATATGTCCACACGGCATGAATATCATGTCACGATCATTTTTTATAACAGACTTTACACTTTTCATCATCTTTTTTAACAGGCACTGGAGTAGGAGTTATTCTTCGCGCTGCAGTAGCATGTAACTGTTTTCCAAACACACGAGCAGTCATTATATCTCTAAGACTTAATTTTTCAAGTTTGGAAAACATATTTTGTTTCTCCTGATAAAACTGAATCATTTCTTTTAACTTTTGTAATTTATGTAAATGATTTTCTAATAAGCAGTTAAAGTTATCAGAGCACATCTTACTCTTATTACGTCTAACTAGATACTAAAAGTACATAGAGCTTGCATATAGGATAATATCAAAGAGGCGAGGTGGAGAGGGAGGTTGAAGAAATTAAAAATCATTAATAAAATACATATTTATTTAGGTAAACTAGAATATAACCAATTATAAAGGGTGAAGACATTTCTTAAGCTACATACAATTCTTTTATTATTAATAGTAAAATTATTTAAACAATACGGTAAATCTTTATTGCTCTTTGGAACCTCCCCAACATCATTAAGCTGTTCGACATTGATGATGGATGGCACCGCTGAAGTTTGCTCTAAAGCATGTAATCATTTTTCCAGAAATTCCTTCTTCTGATGACCTTTTACGTACACAAGGTTAGTAGCGCCATTAAGTAGATGATTACGCAATATTTCATTTAGATCATTGTCGCCGACGTAACTACTACTGTACTTCAACCCATGATGTAATTCCAAGTAATTTATTTGTTTCTTCAAATCCTTAAAGAATCGTACGGTATGAGAGGTTTAAGTAAATTATGAGCATGCTGATCTCCACTAACAAACGAGGTTTCCTTAGGATAGAAATCCGGTTGGTTAAAACCTTGAATATCTACGACCATCAATTTCATGTTTACTCTTCCGCAGTTCTTCACATACTAAATTATCCCTTCTGTCTCTCTCTATTACATAATGTTTCTTATGACTCCACTGAGAGGTAAATACTCCAAAACGCGGTCATGTATGAGGATGCAGTAGGCCTTGGTATTTGGGGGGAAGGGGATCAAACTTTCAATTTCAATTTTTATGTCTACAATCGAAGGTTTAACAGGAGCTCTCTTGGAGCAGTCTATAACGAATAACGTGTGATTCTTGAAAGCGGTGAAATCTAGCACAGGTTTATTATTTGAAGTGAATGACTTGGTAAAGTCAGTATACATATGATAGGCCTCAGAGTATTTTTTAGCCTTAAAGCCCAACCTCATATCTTCGTGAGGGTAACGATCATTGTTTAACAATAATTTTACATTAAATATATCAATATTATCGAATTTCGTACAGTCTTTCATCTTGGAATCTTTCTTATTGGTTTGAAGAGCAAGTATGGCTTGAGGGATTTGAGTACCATTTTTAACAACTAAAATTTCTTTTGCAGCACCTGCTACTAGGGCGGGTATCTCATGAATTTCAAACTGTCTATACGTTAATATGATTGGCGTATCGGCATTAACTTTAGCTAGAAAATTCATTTTTGGAACATCGTTCAAATACACATGTTTCACTTTTAATTCAATATTGGTGATGGTTAGTTCGCCAATTGTATCATCTTTTGATACTTTAAAACAATTATTATCGCTACGAGCTCTTATCAAACGTAGAACCTGTTTACCGAAAACGTATCTCCTATAATCGTAAAAGAACCCCAGTAAATGTTTCAAGGGTATTCTTAAGAAAAAGTTGGAATTTGTAGCGTCATATGTAATCAGACGTCCGTCAGCCAGCCCGCGATGCTAAGAGAAATATCATCTTTTTCATAACATATATAACTTTTTATCGTGCTCACAATTCCAGGGTCACGTACTTTATCTATTTCCATACCATTTAATTCATAACTTATAGAATCAAATAAAAAGGCGCCTGCGTTATTGGTAAATTCAATGGTGCCCGTACCAGTGGCATTTCTCTTTAAAGTTCACTCGATTGATACCGCCCCCTCACTTATTTCAATCAAAGCATCATGTTGATAAATAGCAATTTCAATTTCATCATTATTCCCATAGGCGTTAACGACGTACGTTCGAACTTCTGCTCGTGCAATTGAATCGTCGTAGTGGGGGTCTTGGAATAGCTGCAGTTCTTCTAACATGATAACCCAAAGATAATAAATATAAATAATTTGAATAAGTTAACTTGGAAGGAGAATAAGGTTCTGATGACCGTGGTGGTGGCGGTGGTGACCTTGCACTTGTACGATTAGATACAGAATGAGGATGATGTAAGCTTCCTCCGTATATATTAGGTTTACGGTTAAATATTAATCTCATGTTTTTTTAAGTTCTAACCTCACACTCAGCTTCTCTCCTCGGAGATTAACAAGCTCGGAATCTTGATCGAGTGTTTTCAGAGTGATATTCTGTATCTCTCGGATGCTGGGGTTTACAGGTAGATAAGATTTGTTCCCAGGTTCAATGTTTATAGCGTATCCAGGATCAACATTCAAACCGCATTCAAAAATCGTATGTGTAGGGCTACTATTGGAATATGCTCCTATAGTAATGTTACAGTCCACGTGAATAGTTATAACTCTGACTATATTAACAGGTAAATCAGACTCATAATGTATCTGGTTTTAATGTTCTGCTAGCACTGTAACCCTACAGAGTGGCCAAGCTATCCTTGTGATTAAAGTTAATTTCGTGTTTACTTTTAATTTCACACTTGAGCGTATTATTGTTAGGTTTCAGAGAGAAGTATTCGTCAGCCTGCTGCTGTGATGTTACGCCGCTGCCGGCTAGTAATCTCTTTTGCAGATAGGATTCAATGTCACTTATTTCATAAGATCCTGTAGACAGTTATGACGTTTTCTTAATAATAAAACTTGTTATTTACACCTTCCTCGATGTTAGGTATAGTATTATAGGTGTCAAGACCAGTCAACGCTATTGAATAATCGTATCGAGGATCTAGTTCTATAGGATTATAAAAGTCTACGGAGAGAACAGATTTGCGACCACTTAACTTGAATGTGTTCGATGACATACTGATTACACATCACGTGTGTTTATTATTTTTATAGAGAAATTGCAAACATAAATGCCCACAATTTACAGTGTTATATGTTTGATATGCAACAGGATTATATTTAATTTTAAATTTCGCGCCAAAGTATCGGACTAATTCTATTGGTGGTTTCAGAGATCCAAAGCTGTCAAAATATACTACGGATTTGCCTGTTTTCTTATATGCTACTCAATGAGTTCCAGACCCCTTTACGCTGTCCAAGTTAATGATGGCGCTCTCGTTTCCTTTAGCTGATGGCGGACGTGAGGGTAAAGAGTCTCTCATATAGACACCTCTGAAATGTGGAATTTTTAACTTTTTAGCATACTTTAAGATGTCGAGGTCAGAGAGTGCTCTATCGGGTAGCTTCAATGGTAGTTTTTTTTCAAGTATAAACCATATCCTTTCTTATAGGGTTTCATGTATAGTCCGGGTCCTTTTTTACCCAAAGCCACATTCTCCACGGTTCTATTGTGGCGGTGAGCTTCTTCCAATGTTTTCCTAGCATTCTTAGCGTCTATAACAGTTTTTGTAATGGCCGCAGCGCCACTTGACAGAGCTCCAAGAGCTGAGAAACCTGCAAAGATCGGTATCAGAGGTAAGAAGCCTCCGGTCTTTGGCAGTGGCAGAATCCGACGAACATTGATTTTATTCCTTCCACCTGCTTTTCTGATGGCAATTCGCGCCGTTTTAACACCCATAGCCATATACTTTTTTGCATCATGACTTGCATGCTTTTTCAATGCTTTAGCAATGTTCGATAGGATGGCCTTGCGGAAGGGAATTTTCTTTTGTTTCTTATTACAGCCTCCTACAGCGCCCATACCTAATTTACGTTTAACCTTCATCATAGCATTAGTGACAGCCCAAGCTGCCGCTTTTTCACCTTACTTGGCGTCTTTAGATTTAACGCGTTCCCAAGCCCTTTGTTCGAGTAAGTAATCGGCTTTATGTCTGTCTTCCAAGTTTGCGTTTTCGTTATAAGCAATATCGGGTTCACGGCACGCTTGATCTAAAGGGTTAACACCTGGATCCCCTCGAGCTAACCGTTTGCGTAACTTTGTACCAGGTCCGCAGTACTGATAACCAGGTAAATGCAGCTCGAAAGGCAACTTGTTGATAAGAGTGTTAACTACACCTCTGCCTGTTACACGATGTTTCCTCGACGTCATCTAAACTAGAACTGATGATGTACGAGATCGAAACTTCTATATAATATAGGAATGTACAGAGTGAAAAGTTTACAGTTCATGATGCGCATTCAAAGACAAAAGACGTCTCTCCCTGTAGAGAATTTAGATTTATTAACTTCTGATCGATCTGTAGAAGGATCTGTCAATAAACATGAAGAGTTGTTTCCTAACGCTTTAAGAAGAATTGTATGTGGACCTAGCGGAGGGAAGACTATAATATTTTACTAAGTCTATTATTCAACTCTAACGGTCTATGGTTTGAGAATGTATACGTGTACTCCAAGTCCCTGTATCAACCTAAATATAAATTATTGGAAGATGTGCTGAAGGAGGTAAAAGGCGTAGGCTACTTTCCATACACCTCTAACGAAAACATCATCGATCCATCCGAAGCTAAAACGAATTCCATATTTATATTTGATGACGTAGCATGCGACAAGAAGATACCCGCATTTTTCTCAATGGGGAGATATAAGCTTGTAGATTGTTTCTATCTCTGTCAGACTTATACCCATATACCGAAACATCTCAATCGAGATAACTGTAACTGCCTAATATTATTTAAACAGGATAAAATGAATTTGCGCCATGCGTTTGATGATCACGTAACACCCGATATGAGCATTAAACAATTTGAACATTTATGCAGAGAATGCTGGAACGATAAATTCGGAGTGCTGGTTATCGTAAAAGATTTTGAATTACATAAAGGGCGTTATAGTAAAGGCTTTGATCAGTATATAAGTATATGAGATTTCAATAACACTAAGTATTATTAGATAGACACTCAAACTGAACGGTAGACCTGCTGTGAAAATCCCTGTATCTGTTTACAGACCTGTTTCAAATAGCCGTTTACCTGTTTAAAATAGCTGTTTACCTGTTTAAAATAGGTGTTTACCTGTTTAACAATGAAGGTTATTAAAAAATTTACTCCCGCAACATATAAACCACCTAGGGAGAAGGTTTATGACTTTGCAAGAGATTTATCACATAAAATGAAGATAAAAAAGCTTCAGATTCTATTCCAAGGAAGTACTTGGCTTTAAAATTAGGCCGGGCTGAAGAAGACGATACAATTAGGCGTTTATTGAAACCGGTCATTGATCCATTACAAAAACTCGGTGCTGGTAAGAATTCACCCAAGCAGCAGCAGACTCCAAAAGTGGAGGATACCATTAAATCTGAAATAAAGAAAAAAATAAAAGTGCAAGTCAATTAAATGGCACTCGATCATATAAATATACTAAAGTGATAAAACCATTATTTAAAAACAATAGTGGTGGCGCTGATGACACTCCTAAAATAAAACATACTCTACCTCAGAGTAGCGGACAGGGTATGCCAATGATGGTTTACAATGAAAAACCTATAGAATACGTCTTCTGGGACGACATAAACGAATTAATCGACAGGTTAAGACTTTTAAATGCCTCCAAAGCTGCAGGAAATACGGATTCCTATGACAACGAAATCTTGGCCATTTTAAATGAAAGAAGCCGGAATAATATATTAGTATGTTACAGCTCTCTACACACATCATATTCACAATGAGTCTCGATAAGTTCGGTCGTTCAGCCCGAGGAGGCGTTAGTAAGAACATCAGTCTATTACCACAAGGTCGAGGTTTTAATTTCACCAAAGATGGAAACATTGATGTGGAAAAATTGAAATTGTGTAATGTTCAACCTCCCACTGAAGATGGCGATGCTGTCAATAAAAAGTACTTGGACGATAATATAACCGCTATTGCTACGACCATAGTGACGAACTTTAACAATTACCAAAAAGATACTTCTACTCGCTTAGATAAACAGAGAGGCTCCATACAAGACCTTAGAAAATCTATAAAAAAATTAAATGATGAAGTAGTTGTTCTAATGCAAGCGAATCTCACCTCTCTGTCTAACACAGTGAAAAATATTGAGATGGAGGTTAATAAATTTAAAGCAAGCAAAAATACTAATAAAAGAGTATAAATTATAAAAGCTTGACATATATGTTCATTTAATTCGATACCGTGCTATCTCCATCATCTTAGCTGTTAAAAAAATGTCTAATTCTAAAGAAAAAATTCAATTGATTAATGAGCTGCATAAACCTGCCCGTAGAAATATTAAGCTGCGCAGGCGCATAGTAATAAAAGGAATAGATGACTTATGGCAGGCAGATTTGGCTGAGATGGGAAACTACTCCAAGGATAACAATAATTTTAGATACATTCTGATGGTAATAGATTGTTTCTCTAAATTCGTATGGGCTAAAGCGATAAGAAATAAGAGCGGACCTGAAGTTACCCAGGCTATGGAGAGCATCTTCAAGGAGAGCAAGATATCTTGTAATCATTTAAATACAGATCAGGGCACGGAATTTTATAATGTTCACTTTCAACGCTTGATGAAACAATTTAAGGTTAACCACTACAGCACATATACTGTTACGAAAGCTATAGTTGAACGTGTTATTAGAACGTTAAAGGAGCGTTTATACAAGTATTTCAGTTTAAACGGCTCATACCGATGGCTGGAGGTGCTTCCGGACATTGTTAAAGAGTATAATAATAAAAAACGTATGACCATCGGGGTAAAGCCGGTAGATGTTAACGCGAAGAATGAAAAACAAATTTTAAATTCAGTTTACAATCACATAAATATAGCTACATTGCCACGACGCTACAAGGTTGGTGATATAGTGCGAGTCAGTAAGAGTAAGCATGTGTTTAGCAAAGGATACACACCAAACTGGAGTACAGAGTTATTTAAAATATCCGAGGTTCGAATTACCAATCCTACAACTTATATACTTGAAGATATGCAAGGTAGACCAATTAGAGGGGGATTCAACGAAGAGGAGCTACAAAAAACGAAAACACCCGATGTGTACCTCGTTGAAAAGGTGTTACGTAAGCGTGGTAATAAGTCTTACGTGAAATGGTTGTGCTTTGATTCCACGCACAATAGCTGGATTCATTCAGATAACATTCTTTAACTCACGTATGTTCGCCGATTTACATGCATTCTGATGAGAAAATGTGTCATACCCGGCATGAAATACGCAAAATTACATTATATCTTATGAGAGAATAGCACACATTTATGAAACTTGGAGGCTTTTTTTAAATTAGTACCCTCCCTCCCTCCATCTAATGCATAAACAAGATAGATTATACCTTAGACAGCTTAGTTGTCTGTTAGTCTTTGAGTGTGATAGAATCAATAATGGAATCACCTGCTGCTAGTGCGTCATTTTCCTCTGAAGATTCCTCCGGTTGTTGGAGTGAAATTGATCGAGTTAATGATATTTATCAAGGCGCTATACTTGCTGAAAAACGATATATTTGTGAAAATGTATTTTACATTAAAGACTCTAATTATAAAATAATTACTGGACTTTCTCCTGCAAGAGGTTATGTTCCTGCCGTAAGAATATTGCTGAACGTATCACATCCTGTATTCACGAAACCAGATAATATTTCATTCATAAGAGAAGATTGGAATGATTTTATTACTTACCTTCAACAATTTACCTCAGAATATTTTAATACTGAGATCAAAGAAGTGGAAGAAGAAGAAGAAGAAGTGGAAGAAGAAATTCATTTCTCTGAATATGCACTAATAAAGGCTCCTTTTATCGGAAACAAGATGCTAAAATTGTCTGCTGTTGGAGTTTCAAGTTTATTTTATTTTTCAAAAAATACTGTATACGAGATTATAATTAGCAAACTTGTATCATCTCATATGGATTTGCTGCTTAGTTTAAGTTTTACTGAATTCTATGATAACTTTTTAAACGTCACAAATAACATATTAAGCGAATCTTAATACGAATTATCCTCTTATAATGTACTATTAAAATTAAGTGAAATATATCCTTGTAACATTCACACATACTGTATGCGTGAATGCTTAACTTATAATTTAGATAAAATACTAAATGATATAGATAGAAAAGTGTTTTTATTAAAAGCTTGAATAAAAAATATTAATTAAACCTTTGTGTTTTTTATTTCTAGGTTAGGGTTTTTTTAAATAAAAATCAAGTCATTATTTAAATAATATATATTGAAATAAAAAAGTATATGTGATAAATACAATAATAATATGAAGTAAATACAATAGATAAAAATATAATAATATTAAAATTAATTAATTTACAATAATAAAATATAATAGACAGAGATTTTTAGTTGGCATCCATAATTGAATAGTGACCCCAAGGCAGAGTGTCATATGTGTTAGGTAGAGTGTAGCGCTTATCATCGAATGGATTGAGGGCTATTTTCGTCTGCTCAACGCTGTACACATTATGTAATTTTGATTGTATACAGCGTTGCGTTTTGTGAAGTAAACACTCTTTCTGAGACTGTTTATTTGAGGCTTTCTCAAGACAATTAAAGTAATCCTCGTAAGTGATTTTGTTTCTCACTACTAATGTAATGTTATAGTAAGTTTTTACACCTTTAGCCTTCTTCACAACTTTACCCTGCGCAAACTTATAAGTGTACTGCTTCGACCGCAAACCAACAAAGTGAGTCATCAGTTTCCCGTTATTTTCGTCTTTCATTAGCCCGGGAATTTTTTTATTCCTTTGAGGTATATTCCAGCGATTATCTGAAGGATAGTCACTGGTGTCAAATCTATGAATGTCTTTCTTGATAACCTCTTCATATGCATCATTACACTGTACTTCGTATGTTAGACTGTCAGTATCGGTATATAAAAGTTTGCAATTGTGTACGGGGAATTTTTCCAACATGTAATCATAATGAAATTCGTAAACACATGTTTTAGAAATATCTAATATAGCCATTCCTATATACAAGGATTTATCGAATATAATGCGAGATTTTTTCATTTCTATAGCCATAAGCGTTTCACTGAAAATTGACCTATTTTGAAAATTTGGACTTGCAATTAAATTTTTAGCCCCGTAACGCCCCTCCCATTTTTTGATTAATTTAACGATTCTATGCTTACGAACATTCTGTATTGTCTTGCCGAATGTACTGTTATTCATTAATTTATAGTTATTTTTCTCAAAATTAGGCTCTGCTAGAGTCCTTAGTCTAGTGTTTAGTTCTATGTAAGGTTTAAGCCAGGCAGACTGTTTAAATTTCAGCACTTTATGGATGCGAACTAAGCGTAATCCGTGCTGCAAGACCTGTTTTAAACTTCTATAATGTAAAACATAATTTTGCTTAGGATACAGAGTGGTCATTAATTTTTCAAATTTAGAATTTGGAGGAGCTCGATGCTCAGCGCAAAAAGGTAAATCTTTATGAAGATCGTGAAGATTTTCAGGATACTCAAGATCAACGTCAAGGATGTACCCAATTTCAGCATCATCAGGTACCGAGGTGACGTCAATATTGGTATCATCTACCCATTGAAACCCTTCATATGGAAGAGGTTGATTCATGGCCCATCCGTAGAGGTTATTTACATCAAAATAGAGCAAGTATGTCGAGGGTTTGGTGCTATCATAGCTGTCTAAATGTTTATTATTAGCCTCGGCATGTCTATTGCTGCATTGACTGATACCCCTCGGATGCCTCGTTCAATGAACATTAGCATATCCACGTCTTGGATGGTTTCTAGTTTACATCCTGTATATTTAAGCATACAATCCCAAGTGTAACCTGGAATGGTGTAATAGTGAGCGGGGTCTAGGCCGTACGTCTTGTGACAAGTACATCGAAATGTCTCGAACACACAAGTTAATAACATAATATCGGTTTTCATGTACAGATCGCTGTAATCACCTAAATTTTGACAGTTAAATTTATCCCATACTGTTTGTGCGTGTTGGTAATCGTTCTCGTTAATGTCACAGTCATTTAATTTATTGTAAAAGTTAGTCTTGTCTGGTAATTGTGTCTCGTCAAGTCGTTCTAAACTGTCTATGTAATCGTAGGGAAACATTCCCTTCTTTTTTAATAATTTTAATTTTTCATCATTTAAATTTGGAAATTCTCGTTTTAAATTATTGAAATTAGCTTCCTTTAACGTGGAAGCAAGCTCCTCTAAAGAACAACCCATGAACCTAAAAGAATCTATAAATCTGAATTTTAAATTAGTTTCTTCATCGTGAACGGTGAAACTAATATATTTTTCCTTATTTTCTGGTAATAAAGTAATTTGATATCTCTCGGCGAGCTCTCTAATTGCAAAATGAGCATCATAACCTCCCAGGTTGTGAAACACTACCGGAATTACAAAGGCATTTTTATAGTTTAATTTGCATCTATTGTGCGCAAAACCTCTAAAGTTTCCAGTAAGATGACAATGATCGCGAACAATTTTATCTTTTTCATTAAACTCATCATCGCAAATGTGACAAGTTTTACTGGCATC
This sequence comes from Rhagium mordax, assembly GCA_963680705.1. Taxonomy (NCBI): domain Eukaryota; kingdom Metazoa; phylum Arthropoda; class Insecta; order Coleoptera; family Cerambycidae; genus Rhagium; species Rhagium mordax. The sequence continues at coordinate 42,590,448 of OY796657.1, forward strand.
CCGTAAACTAACTACAGTATTCATGGGTTCGACATTTTTCAATTTTGAAGAGACAAATTTTACAATGTTAATTGATCCGCAAACCAAGACATACAGTCCAAACTCCGTTCACTTTTATAATATGACCACTCGTCGTTATAATTACATTTAAAATAATACCCCGCACTGTATGCAGTATGCTTCTGATATCGGCTTGTTTTACAGTGTAGACTAGCATCATCATTGCAGGGCTCTAGCAGAGATTCAAACTCCGCGTACATTATAAAAGGTACATTTTCCTTGTAAACGAAAAATTCTTAAATTTAACAAAAGGATCGCGCGAAAACTCTACTTTACAATCGTTAAATTTTTCACATATGGAAGAATGTTCTTTTAACTTATCCTCCGAACTAAAATAATTCAAGCATCTATCACAGAAAAATTTTATTTGACGATTTTTGTTGACTTGACTACTTAAAAGTTTAGATAAATCTTTAATTAAAACATAATGATATTTGGTATTTTCCTCAGATTCATCTTCTTCTGGAATAGTCTCGAATTCTTTTAGTTTAGGATAATAAACGTTTTGCACAATTAATAAATTAACATGTTGAATCAGTTTATTTTTAGTTAGACGAACGGGAACAGTAGAAAAATTCGACCTAGAATCCATTTCTAGCGCAAACACATTAACCGAAATGTTATTTTGTTTTTCAAATTTAGCTATTTGAGGTAAAGTCATTGGGAACTGAATGTCTTTTAAATTTAACACCTCAGCAAAATAAGGATATGAAGAGATGCGATCTGAATCTTTATTTGCAGGATAAAGACTGCTAACAATGCTCCAATCAAAGCAAGCTTCATCGTACATATTTTTTATGTTAATACACGCTCGCTTTTTTAAAATTGTTTCCGGTAATCTAATGTAAGATGAAACACCATTTCCCACCTCATATTTATTTAAATTGACTTCTAAGCATAAAATTCGTGAAAGAGTCCAACCACTAGCTGTTTCAGTAAATTCCGACAGGGAGTGAAAAATATCTGCTTTTACGTTAGCGTTAAACCATTCGGAAAAATTTGTTGAAATGTCTACCTGTTTATTTTTCGTATTAAAATATTTTTTCTCAATAATTTGAATTTCCTCGGATTTCCTAATGAATTCTGCACAAAAACAAGCGTTAATTTTCAGCATTGGTAATTTCTTTAAAGAATTTTTAACTCTAGCACCAAACAGATGTGAAGCATCATTAAATTCATTTATATCTTTATGAGTTAGGTTAATTATCACCCCGGTACGAACGCGACTATTAAAAGCAGTGGTTCCCTCGTATATGAGCTTTCGCGACATTTCCGGCTCCCACGGTATAATTTTGAATGATATGTTTAAATCTTTTTAAATGACCTAAATTAGTTTGTAATTTTCGCAGTACACCTACAGGTAAAGCCGCACTGTGAATGGCCTTATTGAAAAGTCTAATATGTTGCTTTAAATGACGTACCCATATGATTCTCTGCGTTGGGGTGCAGCCATGTTCTAAGAGGGCCTCCACTTCTTGAAATTTAGCTGCGATTTGACTGCTGAGAACTGCTATCTGATTTGGATCCATTGCGGCCGCTGCTGGTGTACGTTTTGTTTGCACGAAAAGACGTCTGATAAATGAAGTGGATAATTATACCACTAAAAAAGATGAAAATTTATTAATTATCTGAAAATCTGAATCTAGATCCTGACGCAGGGTTTCCTTCCTCGATTAACCCCTCGAATATTAGGCTGTATTTACCCTTCGTGAATTTATCCAAGTTGTCCTTCATTAAAATAACCATCCGCTTCGGTAAAAACAAATTTTTATCATGCAGTTCCAATAGCACGCTGTCGCCGTATTTTGTTTTTATTATCTAAGCTCGATATATCGGGTGAGCTACATGTATCGGCAATTCATAAATTTTTATGAAGTCCTTGGTTTCTAAAAGGGACACCTGGTTTAGTTGGTTTAGGTCCATTTTCTAAAAATATCGTAATTTACTAAGTCATACAGAAAAGAAATAATAAAATAACTTACGTTTTTTATTCACTGATGTAACACAGCACGTTTGAATTATTAAAAAAATTGGCAAAGCACACACCAATATAGATTTATAAAAAGTATATATTTTTAAATGTTTGCATAATAAAATTCACTTATCAGTTAATGCAGCAATAATGAACAAAAAACTTGAAACACACGAGATAACTGATACGTAGAGTTGCGTAAATAATATGCATGACTCGACGCACCTAAAGCGTATTTATATCATTCATGACGTCATCTTGATTACGTATCCTATCATACGATGGCTTTGTTCTACAAGATGCAGCTGCCTACTTACGTCACGCTTTTTTCTGAGAAAAATACGTGCTAATTACTCCTTTCCCATAAGTCGGTCTTTTAATATAAAGGCGCTGATTTTGTTTAATATTTTTTAATATTGATATGCGTCAAGATAAATGGCCCTAAATGTTGATATAAACCCAATTTTTAATTACCTTGGTCCCACACTCGAGTTAAAATTCTTAGAATATTGCATACGTGCCTACTTAATATTTTAAGCGGATTTTGCTAAATGCGCATTTTTCATACTTCTATACCGTATATCGTATTATATTACGCATGTTTTTAATTTCAAATTTTTTTTCCATAGCTCTGTGGCTCTGAGTTGAATCATTTATTTGTCACGTGTTTAAAAAACTATATTTGTTTCGCGTCTCTGAGATATTACGATTTCGTTCTAGAACTTTTATTTAGCTTATTCAGCATAAATCCCTCCCACACCGTTTCTTTTAGCGGTTTTCTAAATCGTGCTTCATTCAGTTTTGTTTCATCGTTACTGTGTGCGCACCTAAAGAAAATAATGTCTAGTGAAGAGTTTTACCGCCTAAGTTCTCTTATTAATCGTTATACTCCACCTAGGAACCTGGAGGAATATCTATTTGAAAAGTAAATTGATTTTTGTTCTTTTACATTTCTGTACTTACAATATATTTTTCTTATCGTTTTTAGCGGATTGAGCTTAAATGATGTCCTTCACCTACCGAGCTCATCTCCGTCACCTACGTCCGATTTCTTCAGCATGTCACCAGAAGATAGTATTGAGCTTGGTTAGCCTTTTAGTTTACCAGATTTAAGAATAACGTAAGTTTAATAATAACGTTCATTTTTCCGCATCTTTTTTCTAAGTAATAATTTATATGAATACTTATATATATTTCTTATTGTTACAGTGATACAAATGTCTACTCTCCTCGGCTTCCGTCTCCAGATTTATTCCGCATGCCAGAAGATGCTGATTATCCTTCTAGTTTACCAGATTTAAGAATAACGTAAGTTTAAAATAATAACGTTCATTATTTTGGCTTCTTTTTTCTAAGTAATAATATATGTGAATACTTCGGCTTCCGTCGCCAGATTTATTCCGCATGCCAGAAGATGCTGATTATCCTTCTAGTTTACCAGATTTAAGAATAACGTAAGTTTAAAATAATAACGTTCATTTTTTGGCTTCTTTTTTCTAATAATAATATATGTGAATACTTATATTTATTTCTTATTGTTACAGTGATTTTGAACCTCAACCTCCCAGACTTATACCATTAAGTCATTTCATGGAGTCCAACCCGGTTCCAGATAACCTACCTGAAGAGACCTCCACGTCCACGGTCATCATAATTCACAGCGATGCATGCTGTAACGATGTGGCCAATCTCGAGGACTTCGAGGATGATCTCGATGAGCCCACCGCAGTTCGACCTACGGTAATTTGTTGGGCTCCTAAATAATATTTTTAACTCTGTTTTTAAAAAGTCAATATACATATATGTATTACATTATTAATTGTTTTATTTCCATAGTCAGATTGACTTAAAATATTAAATTATTTCTATTCTCATAATATCATTCGTTAAAAAGCATTGTAAAGAATAAATAATAATTAATAAGAAAATACAATTTTTAATATAGCAAACAATTTTATTTGGTACACTATGTACAATGGAATCCCCAATGTTATTTGCAGAAAGCACGTATCGCTTATACCGTTCTTGCAATAAATTCAAGGTTGAAAGAAATGTACATGTTTTTATTGAGCTAAAAATAAACTGACCTAGTTGTGTGATAACTAGTATTTCAAATACAGCTGATTACACTGGGCTTGGAAACGCTTTAAATTTGAAGACAATACCTTAGGTAAAATAGCAAAACATAAATTGATATTCCGAGAAGATTCTGTTTACTTTATCGACACGTTTTAGTAAAATTGAGATACCTAAATGGCGTCATTGATTTTTCTACCATAGGCGTAGGTAAGAATGCTTGAAAAGGGGGTATAATTATATTAATTTTACGGAGGTACGCCTATGCTCTCTGTATACATTACTATTTGCTTCGCTGCTTATCGCTATGACATCATCGTCTGCAGCGCCATCACGGTAAATGCGGCGACTAATTTTAGAACTAAAAGTCTCCGGACATTGCTGTCTGATGCCTTCTCCGTCTTAAGACTTCAGCCTCCAGGCCTCCAGGGCCAGGATACAGCATGCAGGATGCAGTACCGCATCAGACCTAAAGCATTAACCTAAGAACCATCCCCAGAAGGTCTTAAGCTCTTGCCAGAGTGTAGCTACACTCCGGATGGCTCCTATGTCCATCCGGAGCGATGGCCTTGAAAGTGCGCCCAGACCAGCTTAGTATATCTACTGGTGAGACATCATAATATACCATTAATTTTTGTATAGCTCCTAGAGGGCGCTACGTACGCTACGTTTAATGTGTTAAGAGGGCCATAACTTTTTTACCCGCACCTGTACGGCAGTTTTCGCATAAAAATTATATTCCTCTTTCATTTTATAACAAAAAAGGTATACTTGTTTCAAGTCTCTAAATACAACAGTGTTTGAGAAAAGTGCAAATCAAAAATTCCATGCAAATTTATTATGCAATGGATGCTTATATTAGAAAACGTGCCCGTGCTAAAGCTGCAGTCATAAGAGTAGAAAATTTTTACGTGAAAATTAATCTAACATAATCAATGTAAATGAGTATACAGCACGAGAAATACAATTATCCAAGGCAATTGAAAATTATACTGAAATTCAAGATATAATTGAGGACGAAGATGAAACCCAAGTACAGGACTGTATTGAATTTGAAAAGCGTTATTTTTCTATAGTTGCCAGTCTCAAAGCCACTATTGAAAAACTAAGGTCTCGTATGAATGAAAATACAGAGAATTTACCACGACAATCTTCCCCTCGTTCAAGTAGTCAAGTAAAATTACCTAATTTGAATATACCCACATTTTCCGGAAAATATGAGGAATGGAACGCTTTTATGGATTTATTTATCGCTCTCATAGATCAAAATGTACAATTATCTAATGTTCAAAAATTTGTTTATTTAAAATCTTCTTTAAAGAATGAGCCCTTGAACATAATTAATGATTTGCAGTTAACAAATGAAAATTATACAATTGCTATAGAAATATTAAAAAAAGATATGACAACAAATTGGTTATAATCAATTCGCACATTAAAGGTATTTTAGATATAATAAAAGGAAACTCAACCCAGTTAAGAGAATTTTTAACTCAAATTCGGCAGCATTTAAATGCATTACGCGCATTACAATTGCCAGTTGAGCCTTGGGATTTGATATTAATTTACACTTTACCACAGAAATTGGATTTTCAAACTCATAAAGCGTTTGAATTACAAAAAAGTTCAACTGAATTGCCCAAATTAGAAGATTTTCTAACTTTTCTTGAAAAAAGGTGTCTAGCTCTGGAAACAATTTTTAAACCAGACCCTAAACCCAAACCAAGAGTAGATAACGCATATCTAGTAATTATCCTTTCGAAAAAGCTAAATGTATTTACTGTAAGCTTGAGAATCATACTATTTATAAATGCACTAAATTTTCCAGTCTTACAGATATACAAAAAAGACAATTTGTACAAAATAACAAATTATGTTTTAATTGTTTTGGAACGCGTCATGGCGTAGCAGAATGCAAATCTAGCAACTGCAGAGTTTGCTCTAAAAAACATCATACTCTATTGCATAAAGATGCAGTAGAACCCTCACAGTTAACTTCTTGTAGCAACGTTACTAATTTTGAATCTCAAAATATACCGATGAACTTAAATAATCCTTCACAGAGCATGACTCCTAATTCAAACATACAAGATGCTAGTGTAGCATTTCCGATAAATCCTGTAACTGAACATACCTCTTTAGTTACGCACTGTGCACAATCTCAAGTATTGTTAACAACCGCTAGTATCATCTTATATTCCATTAATTGGGAAAAAATTCGTGCACGCGCTTTACTCGATTCAGCTTCACAAACTACATTTATAACCGCAGATTTATTCAAAAAGTTGAAAATAAGAGGGTTGAATCTAGTACGGATACCAATTTTAGAATTAAAGCTATTCTAGATAAGATAACATGTCCTTGACCACATGCAATGGTCGACACGAGCAAATTCAACATTCCCAAATACTTACAAATGGCAGATCCGTTATTTTACACACCCTCCCAAATTGAGATGCTGCCAGGTGCAGATCTTTATTTCGAATTATTAAACTCTGATCTTATTCGCTTAGGACCTAAATTACCGGTTTTACGAAATAGCGCTCTTGGTTGGTTAATTGGTGGCCCTGTTCATACTCAAAATTATGTTACAAATTTAAATGTCACATTATTCTCACATTCTAAGGATGTGAATGAATTAATTCCCAAATTTTGGCAATTAGAGGAACTTTCCACTAAACGCTTTCTATCACCTGAAGATAAATTATGTGAAAAAATATTTCTAGATTCTACAAAACGCGTTGAGAACGGAGCCTTCCAAGTAAACTTACCGCTACTAAATGAAACAACACTCAAAGTTAGGCGACTCGTACAATTCTGCTCTTCGCAGGTACTACTCTTTAGAAAGAAGATTATTAAAAGATACAAACTTGTTTGCTCAATATAAAAAATTTATAGATGAATATGTAATCCTTGGTCATGGGAAATATATACCTTTCCATTCAGCCCAGTTATCTAATTACTGTCCACAGAAATATTTTCTCCCTCACCATTGTGTGTTGCGAGAGTCTAGCGCAACTACTAAATTAAGAGTTGTATTTGATGCCTCTATGAAAACGACTACCGGTGTCTCCTTAAATGATATCATGCTCAAGGGATTTCCTGTTCAACCGGAACGCCAATCTAAATCGGTAAAATTAAATGGCCCTCTTGCTGTTATAGAGTTAGAACATTCATTATTTGCAATAATAAAATGTCTGCAATCGAGAAAATTTGCATATGAAATATCTCAACTAAAATTAAATAGAAATATTTTAAACAGTTCGATCCTGTCGTTAAACCCTTTCCTTGACAAGAATGGCATATTGCGTGTAGGAGGACGTCTTGTCAATTCAGACATTTCATTTGATCAGAAACATCCCATTTTGATGCCCTCTAAAACCCATACTGTGCGACTGTTATTAAGACAAGAACATATTAAATTACACCATGCTGGCGCACACGCAACCTTAGCTAATATTAGGTTAAGGTTTTGGCCCATCAACGCCTTAAGGGAAATAAAACATATAATTAAACAGTGCACAATATGTCATAGATTCAAAGCAGCTGCTTCACAACAACTTATGGGTTCTTTACCCTCAGATCGTGTATCTTCAGCAAGAGCATTTCTTAAAGTAGGTGTAGATTTTGGAGGCCCTATACTTGTAAAAACATCCAGACTACGTCGCGCAACTACAATTAAATCCATATATCGCGTTATTTGTAAGCATGGTGACCAAAGCAGTGCATATAGAATTAATATCAAGTTTAAGTACTGAAGCATTTCTGCTTACACTTAAACGTTTTATCGCAAGGCGTGGAAATCCTGTTGCTACTTTCAGTGATAATGCCACTAATTTTCGAGGCGCTCACAATCAGTTAAATGCAATCTATTCATTCTTTAAGTCACAAAATAATTTTAATGAAATAAAAGATTATTTATCTACCCAAGAAATTCAGTGGAAATTCATACCACCTAATAGTCCCCAATGGGGAGGACTGTGGGAAGCCGCAATAAAGTCTACCAAGTACCACATACGCCGCGTAATCGGAAATTCAAATTTAAAATTTGAAGAATTCACGACAGTTTTAGCCCAAATTGAGGCCATTTTGAATTCTCGCTTTAACGCCTGCTCATTTTTTAATAGGCGAACCTCTCACAGCATACCCAGACAGGGATATTACTTCAATATCCGACAATAGATTATCATTTTGAACTGAGGCGAGTTGTCGGCCACTCGTATATTCGTCCCAATCCCTGTCGTGTTCGAAGCATCCTGGACTTATCTGTATATACATATTATATAATCGCTTTACTGGATTTTGAGTTATTTTCACTTTATTATGGATACGTTGAAACAAACGCGTTATTTTATAAACTCGTAAAATAAATCAATAAATGGAATAAATCAAAAACAAAACAAATTGACTACCATAAATTTAAGAGCTTGTAGAGAACGTTAAAATAAAACCCGGTACCCTTTCATACCGCCACGTGGCATCGCATATTCGAGATATTTCAATTTTCAAGTCAGTTCCTAAATTTTAAAATGGCGCTAGCAGACACGATCCCGGTAGAAACAATGACCAATGGTAAGGCGAGGCCCGCTCAGCCTTTCACTGAAGCTTTTGGTCATGGACTCACGAGGAATTCCAGAACGCGAGGGTAGAGTGAACCTATTCTTCCGTAGACCAACACAACCACGAAGGTGGATCAGTCTATGATAGATCTGATCGAGAGACAATTGATCTACAGTAGATTCACTCTCGCGCCTATGTGGATTCTTTACTCGTGATCCGTTAGACCGGCTTATGACAATAATCATCTGCGCTATGATTATTGTTGTGATTAAAATCGCAGTTCGTCCACTGAGGAATCGGTACTGGCGGAGGATAGTGCATATCCTTGGTCGTCTCTACATGCTGCATCGTGCCTGGATGCATTCGTTCAAGTATGAGATAATGGCCGAAAAAGATAAAGGGAATTTTGGGAAGTGTACTGAAAATCGACTTATAATTTATAAAAATCCTGATATGCACGAAATCATGGATATTAGGCAAAAATGGAATTTTGGTGATTAGGAACTGAAGTGAAAATGTGATAATTTTTTATAAAAAATGGTGCATATGGAACGGATGTTCGATATACATCATACAAGCCTTATGCTTGTTACTTAAAGTTAAAAATGGATCTTATTACTTAAATCTACTTATACGCCTCCTGCTGCGTTCGTTAACAGCCACTCACTGCTCGCTCAGCAGTCAGCACAGTATCTCATTAAAGGTTTACTTACTTAAACACAATGAAAAAAATAAGAGATAAGAAAATGGAATAAGAAATAAGATAAATAATTATTCCACGTTTTATTTAAATACACAATACTCGATAATCGATAATATATTAGTTCTCATTCGATTTAAAATTCAACTGTTCAAATTGTTCCTTGCTTTTCGGATATCATTATTTGTTAATTCTATTCCATATTCTTTATTTCTTATTTTTTATCTCTTATTTTTTTCATTGTGTTTAAGCCTTAACCGTGTTGGGATGTAGAACTCATGTCTGAAAGAAATTTGATTTACGTTTCGAAATTTTTCTAACTTCAATAATTCATCCTAGATAGGATTAATTATTGTAATTTTAAAAAAATCTCAAAACACATTTAAATATTTCCATTGCTTGTTTTTTCGCAACAAAAATGTGATTCTACAACATAAAATTAATTGTCGCTGCACCGCGAGTGTTGCAGGACATTGCAGGTTGCAGGACGCAGGTGTAATAAAAATTATTATAAAAGAATCCAAACAAGGAACAGTAGACGCGAGAGCCATCGGCTACAGCGTGGAGATCCACGATTCTCACCACTGTGTCCGCTTGCCTACAACGGGTACAAGTAAACAAGCAAACTAATACCCATGTTCGAACCTCCTCGGTCTTTACTGTATATTTGTAATCAGAATGATTGTAGAAATTCAAATTTGTCAAAATATACAGGGTGTTCCATTTAAAAAAACCTAACTTTTTTGCGTACCATGTATATTTAAAACACTATTGCCAATCCGTTAGCAGAAGTGAAATCTACGTAAAAAACCGTGTAAGGCCAGTTTTTTAATTTTTCGAATCTGTCAAAAATAAAAATAATAATGGGGGGTTTACATTAATAAAACTAACCCTGTACATCAGTTGAAAATTACAGCACTTATATACCTTGTTTAAAAACATTTCTATAAAATTTTATTTGTTTCATTTTCATAATTATTTTGACTGTTTATTAGGCATTGATAATTTAAAATTTTTAAAGGCTAATGTTATCCTAGACAAAAATCTGCTGGTAACGCCTAACAGCCAAACAAAAATTCTCTACTATGAAACGCCAACAATGTTAACTTGAATAACATCATAGTACAACCTTGATGCGAAAAAATAATTAAAATCAATATTAAAAATATAGAAGAAGGTGATGTTATAATTCCGTACGCAAAAGTTTCGGACTTAGAGATACCAGAATGTCTCGCTTATGTAAAAAACTTCGAAGCCATTTGTACAGCTCTGAATCCATCGGACTCTCCAAAATCTCTCGAAATCACTGAACCAATCGAGGTTCGAGTTGACTTCGATCAATACGACACAAAAATTCATACCCATTCTAACTTAAACCATTAAGTACTATACTGAAAAATATAAGTTTGATATTTCTAATATCAGAACTGAACATATGAATTCCGAAGAACGCGATACGATATTAACTCTCGTTAAAGAATATTCCGATATCTTCCATCTTGACGGAAACCAACTGACATTTACTAGTAAAATAAAACATGACATAAAGACCACAGACGAAATACCCGTCTATACTAAATCTTACAGATACCCCGAAGTGCATAAAACCGAAGTACAAAAACAAATTAAAACCATGCTGGACCAAAAAATAATTCAACCGTCTTGTTCGCCGTGGTCCTCGCCTATTTGGGTCGTCCCAAAGAAAATTGACGCGTCGGGAAAAAGAAAGTGGCGAATTGTGGTGGACTACCGGAAGTTAAACGATAAAACAGTAGGTGATCGGTGCCCTCTGCCTAACTTTCCGATCTCTTGGATAAACTAGGGCGTTGCCAATATTTTTCAACACTGGACCTGGCGTCCGGTTTCCATCAAATCGAGATGGCTAAAGAAGACATAGCCAAAACAGCATTCAACACCGACCAAGGGCACTACGAATATCTTCGTATGCCTTTCGGTTTATGAAACGCCCCAGCAACATTCCAAAGGGTAATGGATAATATTTTAAGAGGTATACAAAACGAGAGGTGCCTTGTGTACCTCGATGATATAATAATCTTCTCGACAAGTTTACAAGAGCATATCAATAGACTCCGAGAAGTATTTGACCGACTAAGAGCAGCCAATTTCAAAATTCAATTAGATAAGTCGGAGTTCCTCCGAAAGGTGGCTTATTTAGGTCATGTGGTAACCCCTGATGGAATAAAGCCAAATCCCGCCAAAATCAGGGCCATCCAAAAATATCCAATACCTGGAAACCCCAAACAAATAAAAGGGTTCCTTGCTTGGCCTGCTGGGTTATTATCGCAAGTTTATTAAGGACTTTGCGAAGGTGACCAAGCCATTAACTAAATGTCTAAAAAAAGATGTTATCATTAATATTAAAGATCCAGATTATATCAGCTGCTTTGAGTTATGTAAAAACCTCCTAACTAATGGACCCATACTACAGTATCCTAATTTTGCGGAACCATTTATATTGACAACAGATGCGAGTAATGTAGCTCTCGGCGCGGTGCTCTCTCAGGGCAAAATAGGTGCCGACCGGTGGCATATGCTAGTAGGATATTGAGTGACTCCGAAACTAATTACTCTACCATAGAGAAAGAACTTTTGGCCATAGTTTGGGCAACCAAGTACTTCAGGCCATACCTCTATGGGAGGAAGTTTAAGATAGTTACGGACCACAAGCCATTACAGTGGCTATTTTCACTGAAAGAGCCAAACTCTAAACTAGTTAGGTGGCGCCTAAAACTAGAGGAGTTTGAATATGAAATTGTATATAAAAAGGTACGTTAAATAAAAACGCGGACGCTCTCTCCCGAATAGAACTTAATATGAACGAAGCCAAAGCATCCGAAGCACCAATTTTCGCATTTATAAAAGAATTCAACAACACTAGGACCTAATCGCGAAAGTAATGTATCGATCGTTGCCGAAGCGGGCGACTTAGACAACCACGAAAATGCAGAAGAAGATGACGCCACTTTCACTCGAACATCGAAAATCCGATCGTTGCCGTCCCTATCGTCGATTGTCCCGTGAACTACGGAAAAAACCAAATAATAATCTCCCTCGTTAATTTCGCACCAGCACAGCCCTCCGTTATCAAACTGCACAAAACAAAACAACGCATACTCGTTCAACTTTTCGAAAATAATATAGAACAAGACATTATCAAATTTGTTAAAGAAATGGTGTCCCCTAAGGTAAAATATTACATATATTTCGAAGATCCAATATATGAAGAGTTTAGCGCGGTCCTTCAAAAATACTTTAAAAACTCTTTAATTCAAATAGTCAGATGTACGCGAAAATTAATTGACGTCACAACCGATGATGAAATCAATCAAATCATTCAAAACCATCATGAAGGGAAGACCAATCATCGAGGAATAGACGAAACGGAAAAACGAATTAAACATATTTATTACAGGCCAAATCTACAAAAATCTATCCAAAATTATACTAACAATTGCGAAATATGTCAGGTAACTTAGAGTACAATATTACTCCCACAGCAACAAACCATTTCAAATATTACACATAGACTGTATTACCCTAGAAAATTTCTCACTATTATAGATTCCTTCTCCAAATATGCACAAGCTTATAAGCTCAACTCAGCGCAAGGTATCGAAGTAACCAATATTACAACATTAGTGAAATATTTTACGCAACTGTGTGTGTGGCTTAAGTAGAAAGCAAGTGATTGAAAGAGCTCTGAAATAAACTCGTTGAAATATAGAAAACAAATGAGAAATATTTACTGGAAATAGGGCAATTGATGAAAGTTACTGGCAAGTACTCATTTAGTATAATAAGTGTAAATCTAAACAAGTATAAAAACTACTACAAAGTGCATTTAAGATCGTTTTATTTTGAGGCTAATATTCTTATCAGTTACAAACATTGATAAGACATTTGATATTGAGTTTTTGTATACCAAAAATATATAAATTGCTGAAAGATTTGATAAACTTTTTATACACCAACAAAAAGATAAATTGCTAAAGGTGGTTGCACACTAAAACAATTAGAAGGATTAGAAAATAAACCCCTTGAGCACTTTGTACGTAATGACCGGAGGAGCACTGTTCAGTCAATAAAGGAGGTGTAGAATGCGTGAGCAGGGACCTAAGCGGTTTCTTCAGAAACTTGTTATCTAATTACTGTCCACAGAAATATTTTCTCCCTCACCATTGTGTGTTGCGAGAGTCTAGCGCAACTACTAAATTAAGAGTTGTATTTGATGCCTCTATGAAAACGACTACCGGTGTCTCCTTAAATGATATCATGCTCAAGGGATTTCCTGTTCAACCGGAACGCCAATCTAAATCGGTAAAATTAAATGGCCCTCTTGCTGTTATAGAGTTAGAACATTCATTATTTGCAATAATAAAATGTCTGCAATCGAGAAAATTTGCATATGAAATATCTCAACTAAAATTAAATAGAAATATTTTAAACAGTTCGATCCTGTCGTTAAACCCTTTCCTTGACAAGAATGGCATATTGCGTGTAGGAGGACGTCTTGTCAATTCAGACATTTCATTTGATCAGAAACATCCCATTTTGATGCCCTCTAAAACCCATACTGTGCGACTGTTATTAAGACAAGAACATATTAAATTACACCATGCTGGCGCACACGCAACCTTAGCTAATATTAGGTTAAGGTTTTGGCCCATCAACGCCTTAAGGGAAATAAAACATATAATTAAACAGTGCACAATATGTCATAGATTCAAAGCAGCTGCTTCACAACAACTTATGGGTTCTTTACCCTCAGATCGTGTATCTTCAGCAAGAGCATTTCTTAAAGTAGGTGTAGATTTTGGAGGCCCTATACTTGTAAAAACATCCAGACTACGTCGCGCAACTACAATTAAATCCATATATCGCGTTATTTGTAAGCATGGTGACCAAAGCAGTGCATATAGAATTAATATCAAGTTTAAGTACTGAAGCATTTCTGCTTACACTTAAACGTTTTATCGCAAGGCGTGGAAATCCTGTTGCTACTTTCAGTGATAATGCCACTAATTTTCGAGGCGCTCACAATCAGTTAAATGCAATCTATTCATTCTTTAAGTCACAAAATAATTTTAATGAAATAAAAGATTATTTATCTACCCAAGAAATTCAGTGGAAATTCATACCACCTAATAGTCCCCAATGGGGAGGACTGTGGGAAGCCGCAATAAAGTCTACCAAGTACCACATACGCCGCGTAATCGGAAATTCAAATTTAAAATTTGAAGAATTCACGACAGTTTTAGCCCAAATTGAGGCCATTTTGAATTCTCGCTTTAACGCCTGCTCATTTTTTAATAGGCGAACCTCTCACAGCATACCCAGACAGGGATATTACTTCAATATCCGACAATAGATTATCATTTTGAACTGAGGCGAGTTGTCGGCCACTCGTATATTCGTCCCAATCCCTGTCGTGTTCGAAGCATCCTGGACTTATCTGTATATACATATTATATAATCGCTTTACTGGATTTTGAGTTATTTTCACTTTATTATGGATACGTTGAAACAAACGCGTTATTTTATAAACTCGTAAAATAAATCAATAAATGGAATAAATCAAAAACAAAACAAATTGACTACCATAAATTTAAGAGCTTGTAGAGAACGTTAAAATAAAACCCGGTACCCTTTCATACCGCCACGTGGCATCGCATATTCGAGATATTTCAATTTTCAAGTCAGTTCCTAAATTTTAAAATGGCGCTAGCAGACACGATCCCGGTAGAAACAATGACCAATGGTAAGGCGAGGCCCGCTCAGCCTTTCACTGAAGCTTTTGGTCATGGACTCACGAGGAATTCCAGAACGCGAGGGTAGAGTGAACCTATTCTTCCGTAGACCAACACAACCACGAAGGTGGATCAGTCTATGATAGATCTGATCGAGAGACAATTGATCTACAGTAGATTCACTCTCGCGCCTATGTGGATTCTTTACTCGTGATCCGTTAGACCGGCTTATGACAATAATCATCTGCGCTATGATTATTGTTGTGATTAAAATCGCAGTTCGTCCACTGAGGAATCGGTACTGGCGGAGGATAGTGCATATCCTTGGTCGTCTCTACATGCTGCATCGTGCCTGGATGCATTCGTTCAAGTATGAGATAATGGCCGAAAAAGATAAAGGGAATTTTGGGAAGTGTACTGAAAATCGACTTATAATTTATAAAAATCCTGATATGCACGAAATCATGGATATTAGGCAAAAATGGAATTTTGGTGATTAGGAACTGAAGTGAAAATGTGATAATTTTTTATAAAAAATGGTGCATATGGAACGGATGTTCGATATACATCATACAAGCCTTATGCTTGTTACTTAAAGTTAAAAATGGATCTTATTACTTAAATCTACTTATACGCCTCCTGCTGCGTTCGTTAACAGCCACTCACTGCTCGCTCAGCAGTCAGCACAGTATCTCATTAAAGGTTTACTTACTTAAACACAATGAAAAAAATAAGAGATAAGAAAATGGAATAAGAAATAAGATAAATAATTATTCCACGTTTTATTTAAATACACAATACTCGATAATCGATAATATATTAGTTCTCATTCGATTTAAAATTCAACTGTTCAAATTGTTCCTTGCTTTTCGGATATCATTATTTGTTAATTCTATTCCATATTCTTTATTTCTTATTTTTTATCTCTTATTTTTTTCATTGTGTTTAAGCCTTAACCGTGTTGGGATGTAGAACTCATGTCTGAAAGAAATTTGATTTACGTTTCGAAATTTTTCTAACTTCAATAATTCATCCTAGATAGGATTAATTATTGTAATTTTAAAAAAATCTCAAAACACATTTAAATATTTCCATTGCTTGTTTTTTCGCAACAAAAATGTGATTCTACAACATAAAATTAATTGTCGCTGCACCGCGAGTGTTGCAGGACATTGCAGGTTGCAGGACGCAGGTGTAATAAAAATTATTATAAAAGAATCCAAACAAGGAACAGTAGACGCGAGAGCCATCGGCTACAGCGTGGAGATCCACGATTCTCACCACTGTGTCCGCTTGCCTACAACGGGTACAAGTAAACAAGCAAACTAATACCCATGTTCGAACCTCCTCGGTCTTTACTGTATATTTGTAATCAGAATGATTGTAGAAATTCAAATTTGTCAAAATATACAGGGTGTTCCATTTAAAAAAACCTAACTTTTTTGCGTACCATGTATATTTAAAACACTATTGCCAATCCGTTAGCAGAAGTGAAATCTACGTAAAAAACCGTGTAAGGCCAGTTTTTTAATTTTTCGAATCTGTCAAAAATAAAAATAATAATGGGGGGTTTACATTAATAAAACTAACCCTGTACATCAGTTGAAAATTACAGCACTTATATACCTTGTTTAAAAACATTTCTATAAAATTTTATTTGTTTCATTTTCATAATTATTTTGACTGTTTATTAGGCATTGATAATTTAAAATTTTTAAAGGCTAATGTTATCCTAGACAAAAATCTGCTGGTAACGCCTAACAGCCAAACAAAAATTCTCTACTATGAAACGCCAACAATGTTAACTTGAATAACATCATAGTACAACCTTGATGCGAAAAAATAATTAAAATCAATATTAAAAATATAGAAGAAGGTGATGTTATAATTCCGTACGCAAAAGTTTCGGACTTAGAGATACCAGAATGTCTCGCTTATGTAAAAAACTTCGAAGCCATTTGTACAGCTCTGAATCCATCGGACTCTCCAAAATCTCTCGAAATCACTGAACCAATCGAGGTTCGAGTTGACTTCGATCAATACGACACAAAAATTCATACCCATTCTAACTTAAACCATTAAGTACTATACTGAAAAATATAAGTTTGATATTTCTAATATCAGAACTGAACATATGAATTCCGAAGAACGCGATACGATATTAACTCTCGTTAAAGAATATTCCGATATCTTCCATCTTGACGGAAACCAACTGACATTTACTAGTAAAATAAAACATGACATAAAGACCACAGACGAAATACCCGTCTATACTAAATCTTACAGATACCCCGAAGTGCATAAAACCGAAGTACAAAAACAAATTAAAACCATGCTGGACCAAAAAATAATTCAACCGTCTTGTTCGCCGTGGTCCTCACCTATTTGGGTCGTCCCAAAGAAAATTGACGCGTCGGGAAAAAGAAAGTGGCGAATTGTGGTGGACTACCGGAAGTTAAACGATAAAACAGTAGGTGATCGGTGCCCTCTGCCTAACTTTCCGATCTCTTGGATAAACTAGGGCGTTGCCAATATTTTTCAACACTGGACCTGGCGTCCGGTTTCCATCAAATCGAGATGGCTAAAGAAGACATAGCCAAAACAGCATTCAACACCGACCAAGGGCACTACGAATATCTTCGTATGCCTTTCGGTTTATGAAACGCCCCAGCAACATTCCAAAGGGTAATGGATAATATTTTAAGAGGTATACAAAACGAGAGGTGCCTTGTGTACCTCGATGATATAATAATCTTCTCGACAAGTTTACAAGAGCATATCAATAGACTCCGAGAAGTATTTGACCGACTAAGAGCAGCCAATTTCAAAATTCAATTAGATAAGTCGGAGTTCCTCCGAAAGGTGGCTTATTTAGGTCATGTGGTAACCCCTGATGGAATAAAGCCAAATCCCGCCAAAATCAGGGCCATCCAAAAATATCCAATACCTGGAAACCCCAAACAAATAAAAGGGTTCCTTGCTTGGCCTGCTGGGTTATTATCGCAAGTTTATTAAGGACTTTGCGAAGGTGACCAAGCCATTAACTAAATGTCTAAAAAAAGATGTTATCATTAATATTAAAGATCCAGATTATATCAGCTGCTTTGAGTTATGTAAAAACCTCCTAACTAATGGACCCATACTACAGTATCCTAATTTTGCGGAACCATTTATATTGACAACAGATGCGAGTAATGTAGCTCTCGGCGCGGTGCTCTCTCAGGGCAAAATAGGTGCCGACCGGTGGCATATGCTAGTAGGATATTGAGTGACTCCGAAACTAATTACTCTACCATAGAGAAAGAACTTTTGGCCATAGTTTGGGCAACCAAGTACTTCAGGCCATACCTCTATGGGAGGAAGTTTAAGATAGTTACGGACCACAAGCCATTACAGTGGCTATTTTCACTGAAAGAGCCAAACTCTAAACTAGTTAGGTGGCGCCTAAAACTAGAGGAGTTTGAATATGAAATTGTATATAAAAAGGTACGTTAAATAAAAACGCGGACGCTCTCTCCCGAATAGAACTTAATATGAACGAAGCCAAAGCATCCGAAGCACCAATTTTCGCATTTATAAAAGAATTCAACAACACTAGGACCTAATCGCGAAAGTAATGTATCGATCGTTGCCGAAGCGGGCGACTTAGACAACCACGAAAATGCAGAAGAAGATGACGCCACTTTCACTCGAACATCGAAAATCCGATCGTTGCCGTCCCTATCGTCGATTGTCCCGTGAACTACGGAAAAAACCAAATAATAATCTCCCTCGTTAATTTCGCACCAGCACAGCTCTCCGTTATCAAACTGCACAAAACAAAACAACGCATACTCGTTCAACTTTTCGAAAATAATATAGAACAAGACATTATCAAATTTGTTAAAGAAATGGTGTCCCCTAAGGTAAAATATTACATATATTTCGAAGATCCAATATATGAAGAGTTTAGCGCGGTCCTTCAAAAATACTTTAAAAACTCTTTAATTCAAATAGTCAGATGTACGCGAAAATTAATTGACGTCACAACCGATGATGAAATCAATCAAATCATTCAAAACCATCATGAAGGGAAGACCAATCATCGAGGAATAGACGAAACGGAAAAACGAATTAAACATATTTATTACAGGCCAAATCTACAAAAATCTATCCAAAATTATACTAACAATTGCGAAATATGTCAGGTAACTTAGAGTACAATATTACTCCCACAGCAACAAACCATTTCAAATATTACACATAGACTGTATTACCCTAGAAAATTTCTCACTATTATAGATTCCTTCTCCAAATATGCACAAGCTTATAAGCTCAACTCAGCGCAAGGTATCGAAGTAACCAATATTACAACATTAGTGAAATATTTTACGCAACTGTGTGTGTGGCTTAAGTAGAAAGCAAGTGATTGAAAGAGCTCTGAAATAAACTCGTTGAAATATAGAAAACAAATGAGAAATATTTACTGGAAATAGGGCAATTGATGAAAGTTACTGGCAAGTACTCATTTAGTATAATAAGTGTAAATCTAAACAAGTATAAAAACTACTACAAAGTGCATTTAAGATCGTTTTATTTTGAGGCTAATATTCTTATCAGTTACAAACATTGATAAGACATTTGATATTGAGTTTTTGTATACCAAAAATATATAAATTGCTGAAAGATTTGATAAACTTTTTATACACCAACAAAAAGATAAATTGCTAAAGGTGGTTGCACACTAAAACAATTAGAAGGATTAGAAAATAAACCCCTTGAGCACTTTGTACGTAATGACCGGAGGAGCACTGTTCAGTCAATAAAGGAGGTGTAGAATGCGTGAGCAGGGACCTAAGCGGTTTCTTCAGAAACTTGTTCCGGGTGCTTAGGGAGTTAACATACTAAAAGTCCTGACGTATAGGAGGTGAGCCGGAGGAGGGGGGGCACAAAGAAGGTCCCACTTTTGGATCTTTCGCTTATATCTCGAAAATGATGCGTCGTAGGGAAAAATTTTACTGGTACTGGTACCATGAAAGCTCATGAAATTCTCTATAACTTTCATTCTATATACTTTTTTCGAATTCGCAACCGTTTTCGAACTACACGCTCCGAAAAAGTGAAAATTTTCGAAAAACAGATTTTTACGTCACATTTTTCATCAATCATTCTTTCATTCCTTCATATCGTCTAAACTGTTCATCTGAGAAAGAAATTCCATTTGAGGAAGTGGTAGAGAATTGAATTCCCTTTAAGAATATATATACATACCCAATCTCCAACCGGTTAACAGTTACACCAATTTTAAGATTTTTCGTAAAATTTCGTCATTTTCAGAAATAGTATATTGTTTTATTAGGAGTAAAAGTGATACTTTTGTGACAATTTAGTAGGTTTGTCACAAGATGATTTTTCACCCAATCCTACCAACAAAGTCAGTTCATCTCCTTACAACAGATAACGCTTCAGGAGAATATACAGACTCTCACCACCAATAATCGTGATTACTTCTGTGGAACAATTCACTCGCAGTTCTGTGGCTGTCGTTGGTGAGGATGTGGGCCCCGCTGTCCTTTTGACAGCTTCCACTCTTCCCACCCACGACATCTTGCTGCTGAAACCCGGCCGAGGGAAAACCAAAACAGTGGCACTGTCCACCCAAGAGATGCAGCAGCATGGATTTGAACACATCCTGTTCTTATATTCATTTACCGGCTGTGACACAACATCTGAAACTTTAAGGAGAAGCAAAGTGGGTTTCTCAAAATTGTACTTGAAGTCAGAAATAGTCAAGGAAGCGACAGCGTTTTTTGATAACCCCTCCTCTATTCACGGCGAGGTTGAAGAGACTGGGAAGATTTTCTTCCTCAAATGGTATGGGGCACCAGTAAGACAGACCTTCCTCAACCAGTAGGTCCCGTTCCAGTCGTTTATGAGGTCAGTGACAAATATTAAGCCTGACATCAGCTCCCTTCCACCAGCTGAGAGCGCAGTTAAACAGAATTCCCGGCGCACCTACTACCAAGTGCAGCAGTGGCTCGGGAATGAGCTGCCCTCTCAAGAGTGGAGGTGGAAACATGTAGAAGACACCCTGGTGCCAATTACAACAGAAGATCCACCAGAACCGAAGATCCTAGCGAAAACGATATTTTGCCGGTGCACAAAGGATTTTGGTAGTGGCAAATGTGGATGCCGGAAAGCAATGCTGAACTGTTCTGCGACATGGCTAACCTGCCAAGGGAAGTGCCTCAACGGCGTGCCTGTTTACGACGAGGACGACGTGGAGCCGTTCGGCAAGAACCACTGAGGATGAAGATGCCTCTCACGTCCAAAGAGTATGAAAACATGAATCCAGGGAAAGTTGAGAGTTTAACATTGAGAAATTATTGACAGTGAGAACAATAAAATTATTGAAATCGAATAAAATTACTCACAATATGTGACTTTTTTAATCACTTTTAAAATACAATTTTCCACTATTCAGCTAAAAATTTATTTATCGAAAATTTTCACTTTTCCGGAGCGTGCAGCTCGAAAATGGTTGCGTATTCGATTTCATTTGGTATACGAAAATTTTCCCTACGATGCACCGTTTTCGAGATATAGGCGAAAAATCCAAAAGTGGGACTTTCTTTGTGCCCCCCTCCTCCGACTCACATCCTAGGCGTCAGGGCTTTTAGTAAAGATAGGGACCTCAGCATTATTGGTGGCCTGGGGAGTCTGTATCCCATTCTCCTGAAGCGTTATCTGTTGTAAGGAGATGAACTGACTTTTGTTGGTAGGATTGGAAAAAAATCTTCTTGTTTCACAGGTATCGATGTGTTCCATGTCAATTTGATGTCAGCCAATCCTCCTCAGTCTGTATAGTCGCCTCTGTTCTTGTGACAAATCTACAAAATGGTCACAAAAGTATCACTTTTACTCCTAACAAAACAATATACTATTTCTGGAAATGACGAAATATCTTAAAATTGGTGCAAGGTTGACGGGTTGGAGATTGGGTAGGATATATATATTTTTAAAGGGAATTAAATTCTTCCTCAAAGGGAATTTCTTTCTCAGATGAATAGTTTAGACGATATGAAGGAATGAAGGAATGTTTGATGAAAAATATGACGTAAAAATCTGTTTTTCGAAAATTTTCACTTTTCAGGAGCATGTAGTTCGAAAACGGTTGCGAATTCAAAAAAAGTATATAGAATGAAAGTTGTAGAGAATTTCATGAGCTTTCATTTGGTATAAGAAAATTCATACGACGCATCATTTTTGAGATATAAGCGAAAGACCCAAAAGTGGGACCTTCTTTGTGCTCCCCCTCCTCCGGCTCACCTCCTAGACGTCAGGACTTTTAGTATGTTAACTCCCTAAGCACCCTGAACAAGTTTCTGAAGAAACCGCTTAGGTCCCTGCTCACGCACTCTACACCCCCTTTTGGGACATTCGTTGACTGGACTACACCTGAGGAAGAATAGTCGATTTCAAATGCGGATCTATATCAGTTACTTCAAGCTATAAACGCGAATAATATACGTATAGAAAGTAGACTTGAACGAATAGAATCGAATTTTTGCAAAGAAATAAAAGAAATTCAGGAGAAAGTTTTGATATTAGAGAGAGAAAATAAAAAACTAAACGAACAACTCTCCGAAACACAAAAACAGCAAAAAAATACAATCTAGTGATATAAGGGATAAATGAAAATAAAGTAAATCTACAAACCGTTTTCCAGGATATAATAAATTCGAAATTAGAGATATCTTGTAATTTGACAGAAGTGCGCGATATACATCGAATAGGAAAACTAAAAGAAAACGAGAAACCTAGGCCTATTTTGTTAGAACTAGTTTTTTATATAACAAAAATAGATATTCTAAGAAACGGACATAAACTTAAGGGGACCGGAATATATATATGTAACGATTTAACACCGAAAGAACTTAGAGATAGAAACATTTTAATTAAACACTTGAAAACAGCAAGAGAAAAACAATATAACGCAAAAATCTATAAAAATAAACTGATTATAAACGGAAAGTTTTACAGCGTAGAAGATCTATGTGATGAACCCCAGGCATCTAGTATCACAGACGGTTATGCACAAGGAACATCGACAAGCACAGACAAGAAAATAAACAGTTCTCCCAGTACACCTACATCTATACAAGAAATAGGAGAAATTATCGAGTTCCAGGAAATTAGTAAAGAAGAAAGAAGAGGACGGACTCTAAGAAGCAATAATCAAACCACAATCACTACCACAAAAAGACCAAATGCAGAGGAACCAGAAGAAAAAGATAGCAAGAAGAAAAAAAATTGAATTATATAATTACCTCGGACACATTCACTATTTTGTAGCATAATATTTAATTAATTTACCTTTCCTTATTGTTAGAATATTACATTATATTTGATTTATTTATTATTGAAGAGTATGTAAACGCAAAACTAAAAATAAATAATGAATCCTTATATAAAACACTACAACTATGAAAATATTAAAACAAACGTTGCAAGGGATATAATACTGGCTAATGGATAAACTCCGAGGCAAAAAGTGATATAATAGAACACAAACTTGATTTCAGACTTACACTTAAAACTAATTACAAATTTAAAAATTTTTCAAACTAATATCAGGAGTTTGCAAAAAAATTTTGATCAACTTTTACTACTGCTTGATCAGTTTAAGGAAAACTTTGATGTTATAATTCTAACAGAAACATTTGAAATTCAAGATTTAGCATTATTTAAGATAAATGGTTATAATATTTTGTATAACGAAGGAAACATTAACAAAAATGATGGGGTTGTAGTATTAATAAAAGAATATCTGTCGTATCAGCATAAAGTATATAAATTAGAAAACATAAAATATAATATGAATATAATTGATTTAAATTTACTCGAAAATCGAAATAGAAATAAATGTAAATTCTAGAAATATTTTACTAACATGTGTATATAGGTCGCCAAATACTTGTCCATATAGTTTCCATAAAGAATTAAATAATTATGTATTTAAAAGGAATAAAGAAATGTTATGCTCATATATTAACTGGAGATATAAACATAAATATTTCATCAAATGAAGATTATTGTCAAGAATACTTAAATATTCTAAACGAGCATGATTTTAGGTCTTACATAAATAAGTATACTAGAGTACAAAATGAACAAGAATCAATCATAGATCATTTTTTCATAAAGAGTACAGACCAAGAAAACCGTTTTGTTCCTATAATAATGCAAACACCCATTACAGATCATTACCCAATTTTATTGTATCTAGATACAAATAATAATATTAAGCCTACAACAAATAAGAATTATGCAACAAAAAAATATATAGATTATGTCAAGTTAAAATGCGATCTAGAAAACGAACAATGGACAGAATTATATCAAACGGAAGATCTTAACTTACAGTGGGAATTATTTATTAATAAATTGTCTTATTATATTGATAAAAACACGAAATGTATAAAAATAATAAATAAAATTCAGGGGAAAAAAGAATGGATAACGGCAGGCCTCCTTCAATCTGCAAAAGAAAAAATTATTTATATTGCAAAATGAAACAGAATCCAGAAAATAGAGAACTAGTTAATCAATATAAAAAATATAAAAACAAATTAACACAACTCATAAAAAATGCTAAAATGCATTATTATAATACCATTATAACAAAAAATCAAATCTTTACAAAAGAACTGTGGAATGCCGTAAATAAAATATAATAATAAAAGTAATAGTGAAACCGTTATAAAGGAAATTGAATCCGATAATCAGATTATTAAAACCGAAAAATAGATATACAGCCGACTTGTTCAATAAACTCTATATTGATATGGGGGAAACATTAGCAAATCAAATACAAAATATTGGCCAACTTATTGACAATGAAAAATATCTTGAAAATTCAATATACTTACAACCAACTAATGAAGCAGAATTAAAAGAGCTCACAAATAGTTTGAAAGAAAAAAAAGCACCTGGATATGATAATATTAAAGCCGAAACCCTAAAACAGACCTTAAATGAAATAAGCAAACCACTTATTTATTTAATTAATAACTCGCTTGAGCAAGGCATCTTTCCAAATGTACTCAAAGTTGGTGTTATAAAACCCCGTACAAGAACGGTGATAAATTAAAACTAATCAATTATAGACCAATTACACTTATTTCTAATGTTGCCAAACTGTTTGAGAAGATAATAAAAAATAGAATTATGAAATTTTTGGATAAATTCAATGTCATATCTAACAGACAGTTTGGCTTCAGGGAAAGAAAGTCTACAGAAGATGCTATAGCCTATTTGACGTCGTTAATTAATAAAAAATTGGATGAAAACAAGCCGTTCCTGTGTATTTTCGTAGACCTGGCGAAGGCGTTTGACACGGTTTGTCATAAACGACTATTATTAAAAATGAAAAATCTTGGGTTCCGGGGAAATGCTTTCCAACTTATAGCAAGTTATCTTACAGGTAGGACCCAATACGTAAGAATAAATGAAGCTGCAAGCGATAAAAAAATTATAAAATGGGGCGTCCCTCAAGGTACTGTTTTGGGGCCGGTTTTGTTTAGCATATATATAAACAGCCTACTTACCCTAAATAGTGCAGGTGAAATTCTAAGTTTTGCTGATGACACCGCCGTATTTTATAGTGCAGACACCTGGCAGAATCTAAAACAAACAGTGGTAGATGATTTCATTAAAATAAAAAACTGGTTCGCTACAAATATGCTAACTATAAATAATGTGAAAACTAAATATCTACCTTTTACATCCTTAACGAATAACCTCCCAAATTTTGGCCCCCTTGAACATAACGGCAAGTCTAAACATCGAAGAATCACATTCAATGAAATATTTAGGTATTGTCATTGACAAACATCCTCGATGGGATTTACAAGTGAGCAATGTCACAAAAAAAATTAGAGGATTATTATCTCGCTTCAAATACCTAAAACAATCTGGGTATTAGTCGGTTGAAAACAATATATTTTGCGTTGATACAATCACACCTGACCTATGGAATTGTTGCGGGGCAGTGGCAAATTGTTATTTGAATAAACTAAATGTGCTACAGAAATGGTTCCTAATAATTATATTAAATAAAGCATATAATTACTCAAATAATAATTTGTTCCAAGAAATGAATGTAATGGATGTTCGTCAATTATATGGATGCTCTCTGTTAACTAACCCACAAAAAACAAAAAATATAGATTTTGAAGATCATAATTATGATACCAGATCAAAAAACAAAATTACCAAGAAACAAAAAATATATAAAAGAGTCGGAATAAAAATTCATACTTATCTGCAAAATTATATGATTACCTACCGTATGAAATAAGAGATTTGAAAAACTTGTTTTTGTTTAAAAAAAAGTAAAAAAATGGATTTTGGAATTTCCAAGGGACAAAATAAATAACATCTTGCAAGGCAACTTTTAAAAAAATTAATTATTATTTTAATATGTGTATATTTTATCTGTTTCTTATTAATAATGTATAATATTCGTGTTTATATAATATGTGTATTATATGTAACTATTTTATGAATGTAAAAATTAATCGCACACACACACGCACTCTCAACCTCACAAACTAGTATCTATTAGAATACTTCTGTGAAATTCGAGTGTTTATTTATAAAATAGCTTTGTTACAGTGTATTTACTACAAATTTTTACAATAAACATTATTATTATTATTATTATTATTATTATTATTATTTTTTTTTTTTCCGTTTCCGGAAGAAAATGCTGGACAGTATCCCTGTGGCCTCCGACACCACACAGAGAGAGCGCCAGCGAATAATCTACAGCAACTCCCCACATCCCGCAGGGTTAGTTACTGTAGATTCCAGACTCGTGTGCCCTAAGTAGACGAAGGGATCCCAGGATGACCGCTTTCTGCATTTGACCAGCCAACCATTCTGCCGATGTTTGGCAGGCAGGCATGGTCTTCAATGCGGAGAGCAGCGTGGGCTTTATACCTCCGAGTACACCGATTATCAGGACGACCATTTTGACAGAGTAGCCTGGGTATAGCACTTGGAGCTCGTACCGGAGATCTCTGTATTTAGTCCGTTTCTCCTCCTCCTTCAAGGCGATGTTTGTCTCAGCAGGTGCTGAGAACTCGATGACATACATCACCTTGGTCTGATGGTCGAGGAGGACTATGTCAGGCTTATTGGCGTGAATTCGCCTGACGGTCGGGAACGAGTAGTTCCAGTAAATCCGGCATTTCTCGTTCTCGACAACGGACTCGATATCTCCGGGGACGTAAGGCAGCACTGGTGTTTGGTCTATCTGGTACGAGTGCCGTAGATGGTAGTATAGCACTCGTAAAGCCGCGTTATGTCGTTGGATGTAGACCGAAGTCGCATAAATCGGGCATGCAGATAATAAATGCATGAGCGACTCCGGCGCCTGACGGCAGGTCCTGCAGTTGATATCAGGCACCTCTACACCCATCACGCGACTGCGATAGACCAATGTGTTAATAACACCATCTTGGCAGGCCACAATGTATCCCTCGGTCTCCGACTTCAGCCCCGCTGACCTTAAAAATTCGAAGGTCAGCTCTGTCGATAAACCCAGTGCTTCTATGTTGTTATAGAAAACACCGTGCAGGGGTTTATCGACGTGCTGCCTGAACAGATTTCTCTGTTCGGCAGCTTTGATGTGGGCTGTCAGACGATTAGGCGGAAGCTCAGTGACTGAGTCACCTCGCCGGCCTTCTCGCCTGTAGTCGAACACGAGACCGAGTTCATCTGCGGCCCTCTGTGCTGCCCTAAACAATAAAACGCCAACTCCCACAGCTTCATGATCTCTCACTAACTGTAGGAGTGGGTCCGAGCTCCTGATGACATTACATGCCATACTCAGTGCCACTCTGCCATGCATGCACTCCAGACTCAAGAGTCCTCGGCCCCCCCGTTGACGTGGGAGGTACACACGAGGAACGGACGATCTAGGATGAATACTCCTATGAATATTCATCATCTTGCGGGTATTCCTGTCCAATTGACGCAGCTCATCTACTCCCCATTTGACTACGCCAAAGGAGTAGAGCAGAATCGGAACGGCAAGCATATTAGTGGCAGACACCTTGTTCTTCCCCGAAAGTTCTGATGACCAGATCTTTCGGAGTCGGTGTCTGTACTTGCCACGGAGAGAATCCTTTATTTGGTTCACATCCTGGATGTGGCGTTGTTCCACACCCAGGTATGTGTAGGTCTCTCCGGCATCCAAATGTCGTAGGATGCTTCCGTCTGCGAGCTGCGCATCTTCGTGGAATTCCCCGCATCGTCCTCTCTTGAGGTGGACGACTGCGCATTTGTCCAACCCAAACTCCATTCCAATTGCCCGCGTGTATTCCTCGACCACCCTGAGAGAATTTTGAAGTTCTCGCTCTCCGGAGGTATAGAGTTTAAGGTCATCCATATAAAATAAATGGGTGACCTTATGCCTCCGGTTGCTGGGTGGCCCACAGTGATACCCGCGGGTTTGGCGGAGTCCAACAGATAGCGGCAGCAGTGAGATGCAGAAGAGGAGCGGACTCAAAGAGTCACCCTGAAACACTCCTCTCTTAAATGTCACCAACTCTGTCGAAACTCGCTCGGCACCAGATGTTATGGTGAAGCGAGTTCTCCAAAGCGGCAACAGTTGTTCGATGCATCTCACTAGTGGTGCTGGCACCGCAAGACATCCGAGCAAGTGTAACAAAAGCTCGTGGGATGTTGTATCAAATGCCTTGCGATAATCAATCCAGGCCATTGACAGATTCCGCTTGTACTGCACAGAATCCTGTGTAATACAGCGGTCTATCAGCAGGTTTTCCTTGCAACCTGCCAGGCCCTTCTTGGCACCACGCTGTTCGTTTATCTGTTGGTAGACCGGATCAACAGACCTCAACATCCTGGTATACAAGATACGAGTAAATAACTTGTAGCAGGAGTTGAGGCAGGTAATCGGCCTATAATTTTTTGGGTCAGACAGATCCCCCTTTTTGGGGATTAGCACAGTTCGCCCCTCGACAAACCAGTCCGGAATTTGCTGCCCCTCGTTCAACCATGTGTTGAAAACTCGGGCCAGATGGCGGTGGGTGGAAGGAAACTTCTTCCACCACCAGTTGTTTATACCATCTGGACCCGGGGCAGCGAAGTTCTTGGTTCCAACAAGTGCTTGTTGAACCTCTTCCGTACTGATTGCCGGGCACACTTCGTCTGGCTCTTCTAAGACTCTACGACAGAGAGCCTCGAAGTGTGCTATAGCTGGAGTGTCATTATCGAATGGACTCGCGACTTCGTAGATTCCTTTCCAGAAGGCTTCGACATTATCAACAGTTGGCGGATTTTCGACAACACGCTGTGGCTCTTGGAACAGGCGAGACGGGTTTGTTTGAAACAATTTGTTTTGTTCCAAACTCCGCATTCGCCTGACCAAAGTTTTCTTAATAGCCATAAGCGCTCGAATCCTATCTAGACAGTGCTGCTTGATGGTCTGCAGCACTGTGCGATTTAGAGTGTGGTGTTGGCGTCTCAGTTATTATTATTATTATTATTATTATTATTATTATTATTATTATTTTTTTTTTTTTTTTTTTTTTTTTTTTTTTCGGTTTCCCGAACCTAATGCTGGACAGTCTCCCTGTGGCCTCCGACACCACACAGAGAGAGCGCCAGCGAATAATCTACAGCAACTCCCCACATCCCGCAGGGTTAGTCACTGTAGATTCCAGACTCGTGTGCCCTAAGTAGACGAAGGGATCCCAGGATGACCGCTTTCTGCATTTGACCAGCCAACCATTCTGCCGATGTTTGGCAGGCAGGCATGGTCTTCAATGCGGAGAGCAGCGTGGGCTTCATACCTCCGAGTACACCGATTATCAGGACGACCATCTTGACAGAGTAGCCTGGATATAGCACTTGGAGCTCGTACCGGAGATCTCTGTATTTAGTCCGTTTCTCCTCCTCCTTCAAGGCGATGTTTGTCTCAGCAGGTGCTGAGAACTCGATGACATACATCACCTTGGTCTGATGGTCGAGGAGGACTATGTCAGGCTTATTGGCTTGAATTCGCCTGACGGTCGGGAACGAGTAGTTCCAGTAAATCCGGCATTTCTCGTTCTCGACAACGGACTCGATATCTCCGGGGATATAAGGCAGCACTGGTGTTTGGTCTATCTTGTACGAGTGCCGAAGATGGTAGTATAGCACTCGTAAAGCCGCGTTATGTCGGCGGATGTAGGCCGAAGTCGCATAAATCGGACATGCAGATAATAGATGCATGAGCGACTCCGGCGCCTGACGGCAGGTCCTGCAGTTGATATCAGGAACCTCTACACCCATCACGCGACTCCGATAGACCAATGTGTTAATAACACCATCTTGGCAGGCCACAATGAATCCCTCGGTCTCCGACTTCAGCCCCGCTGACCTTAAAAATGCGAAGGTCAGCTCCGTCGATAAACCCAGTGCTTCTATGTTGTTATAGAAAACACCGTGCAGGGGTTTATCGACGTGCTGCCTGAACAGATTCCTCTGTTCGGCAGCTTTAATTTGGGCTGTCAGACGATTCGGCGGAAGCTCAGTAACTGATTCTGCATCAGCACCTCGCCTGCCTCCTCGCCTGTAGTCGAACACGAGACCGAGTTCATCTGCGGCCCTCTGTGCTGCCTTAAACAATAAAGCGCCAACTCCCACGGTTTCATGATCTCTCACTAATCGTAGGAGCGGATCCGAGCTCCTGAGGATGTTGCATGCCATACTCAGTGCTACTCTGCCATGCATACACTCCAGACTCAAGAGTCCTCGGCCCCCCCGTTGACGTGGGAGGTACACACGAGGTACGGACGATCTAGGATGAATACTCCTATGGATATTCATCATCTTGCGGGTATCCCTGTCCAATTGGCGCAGCTCATCTACTCGCCATTTAACTACTCCAAAGGAGTAGAGCAGAATCGGAATTTTTTTTTTTTTTTTTCCGTTTCCGGAAGAAAATGCTGGACAGTCTCCCTGTGGCCTCCGACACCACACAGAGAGAGCGCCAGCGAATAATCTACAGCAACTCCCCACATCCCGCAGGGTTAGTTACTGTAGATTCCAGACTCGTGTGCCCTAAGTAGACGAAGGGATCCCAGGATGACCGCTTTCTGCATTTGACCAGCCAACCATTCTGCCGATGTTTGGCAGGCAGGCATGGTCTTCAATGCGGAGAGCAGCGTGGGCTTTATACCTCCGAGTACACCGATTATCAGGACGACCATTTTGACAGAGTAGCCTGGGTATAGCACTTGGAGCTCGTACCGGAGATCTCTGTATTTAGTCCGTTTCTCCTCCTCCTTCAAGGCGATGTTTGTCTCAGCAGGTGCTGAGAACTCGATGACATACATCACCTTGGTCTGATGGTCGAGGAGGACTATGTCAGGCTTATTGGCGTGAATTCGCCTGACGGTCGGGAACGAGTAGTTCCAGTAAATCCGGCATTTCTCGTTCTCGACAACGGACTCGATATCTCCGGGGACGTAAGGCAGCATTGGTGTTTGGTCTATCTGGTACGAGTGCCGTAGATGGTAGTATAGCACTCGTAAAGCCGCGTTATGTCGTTGGATGTAGACCGAAGTCGCATAAATCGGGCATGCAGATAATAAATGCATGAGCGACTCCGGCGCCTGACGGCAGGTCCTGCAGTTGATATCAGGCACCTCTACACCCATCACGCGACTGCGATAGACCAATGTGTTAATAACACCATCTTGGCAGGCCACAATGTATCCCTCGGTCTCCGACTTCAGCCCCGCTGACCTTAAAAATGCGAAGGTCAGCTCTGTCGATAAACCCAGTGCTTCTATGTTGTTATAGAAAACACCGTGCAGGGGTTTATCGACGTGCTGCCTGAACAGATTTCTCTGTTCGGCAGCTTTGATGTGGGCTGTCAGACGATTAGGCGGAAGCTCAGTGACTGAGTCACCTCGCCGGCCTTCTCGCCTGTAGTCGAACACGAGACCGAGTTCATCTGCGGCCCTCTGTGCTGCCCTAAACAATAAAGCGCCAACTCCCACAGCTTCATGATCTCTCACTAACTGTAGGAGTGGGTCCGAGCTCCTGATGACACTACATGCCATACTCAGTGCCACTCTGCCATGCATGCACTCCAGACTCAAGAGTCCTCGGCCCCCCCGTTGACGTGGGAGGTACACACGAGGAACGGACGATCTAGGATGAATACTCCTATGAATATTCATCATCTTGCGGGTATTCCTGTCCAATTGACGCAGCTCATCTACTCCCCATTTGACTACACCAAAGGAGTAGAGCAGAATCGGAACGGCAAGCATATTAGTGGCAGACACCTTGTTCTTCCCCGAAAGTTCTGATGACCAGATCTTTCGGAGTCGGTGTCTGTACTTGCCACGGAGAGAATCCTTTATTTGGTTCACATCCTGGATGTGGCGTTGTTCCACACCCAGGTATGTGTAGGTCTCTCCGGCATCCAAATGTCGTAGGATGCTTCCGTCTGCGAGCTGCGCATCTTCGTGGAATTCCCCGCATCGTCCTCTCTTGAGGTGGACGACTGCGCATTTGTCCAACCCAAACTCCATTCCAATTGCCCGCGTGTATTCCTCGACCACCCTGAGAGCATTTTGAAGTTCTCGCTCTCCGGAGGTATAGAGTTTAAGGTCATCCATATAAAATAGATGGGTGACCTTATGCCTCCGGTTGCTGGGTGGCCCACACTGATACCCGCGGGTTTGGCGGAGTCCAACAGATAGCGGCAGCAGTGAGATGCAAAAGAGGAGCGGACTCAAAGAGTCACCCTGAAACACTCCTCTCTTAAATGTCACCAACTCTGTCGAAACTCGCTCGGCACCGGATGTTATGGTGAAGCGAGTTCTCCAAAGCGGCAACAGTTGTTCGATGCATCTCACTAGTGGTGCTGGTACCGCAAGACATCCGAGCAAGTGTAACAAAAGCTCGTGGGATGTTGTATCAAATGCCTTGCGATAATCAATCCAGGCCATTGACAGATTCCGCTTGTACTGCACAGAATCCTGTGTAATACAGCGGTCTATCAGCAGGTTTTCCTTGCAACCTGCCAGGCCCTTCTTGGCACCACGCTGTTCGTTTACCTGTTGGTAGACCGGATCAACAGACCTCAACATCCTGGTATACAAGATACGAGTAAATAACTTGTAGCAGGAGTTGAGGCAGGTAATCGGTCTATAATTTTTTGGGTCAGACAGATCCCCCTTTTTGGGGATTAGCACAGTTCGCCCCTCGACAAACCAGTCCGGAATTTGCTGCCCCTCGTTCAACCATGAGTTGAAAACTCGGGCCAGATGGCGGTGGGTGGAAGGAAACTTCTTCCACCACCAGTTGTTTATACCATCTGGACCCGGGGCAGCGAAGTTCTTGGTTCCAACAAGTGCTTGTTGAACCTCTTCCGTACTGATTGCCGGGCACACTTCTTCTGGCTCTTCTAAGACTCTACGACAGAGAGCCTCGAAGTGTGCTATAGCTGGAGTGTCATTATCGAATGGACTCGCGACTTCGTAGATTCCTTTCCAGAAGGCTTCGACATTATCAACAGTTGGCGGATTTTCGACAACACGCTGTGGCTCTTGGAACAGGCGAGACGGGTTTGTTTGAAACAATTTGTTTTGTTCCAAACTCCGCATTCGCCTGACCAAAGTTTTCTTAATAGCCATTAGCGCTCGAATCCTATCTAGACAGTGCTGCTTGATGGTCTGCAGCACTGTGCGATTTAGAGTGTGGTGTTGGCGTCTCAGTCCGGAATCGGAATTATTATTATTATTATTATTATTATTATTATTATTATTATTATTATTATTATTATTATTATCATTGCATTCCAGAACAAATTATCTCGGACAACGGTCTAGAATTCAAAAATTCAGTAGTCCAAGAACTACTTAAAACTCACAAAACCGAAATACATTTTATAAGTTACCAACACCCAGAATCTAACGGTTTGGACGGTTCCACTCAACTTTAATAGAACACATTAGACTACTCAACAATCAAAACGGGTACAAAAATGACCCAATAGAAATCAAAGTAAACTATGCACTTCTAGCATATAACAACACGATTCACTCAATAACAAATATGAAACCTTACGAAATAGTAACCGGTCATATAGGCGCGAATTCCCCCTTTAATATCGATATCGAAAACCAATTAATTAATAATTATATTGAAAATCATAATGAGAAGGTCAAACTTGTATACCAAATAATAAACGAGGACATTCAAAAGAAAAAGGAAAATAGAATTTCTAAAGTTAACGAAAACCGCGAAAAACTTCCCGAAGTCCCGAAAAAAATGTTTATGAAAAATAAGCAAAAGAGAAAAAAAAAAGAGAAAAATACGCAATAAATATAAACCTCAGACGATCTCTAATATTAATGATTAATTTAAAATTGCCAAATTTCTAACAACATATGGTAACACCTGTGAAATAATCCACATTTCTAACATCAAAAGACCGAAAAGAAAACAAACTCACACATCTAAAACTATTTCAGGTCCCTCGCCTTCTAGTCCAATCATTAGAGACATAAAAAATGTGTTTTGGTGCAAAAGGTTGAGGAGTTTTGAAACTTGGCAGGAGTGTAGACTTGGAGGCCGGTGCCGAGCGAGTTTCGACAGAGTTGGTGACATTTAAGAGAGGAGTGTTTCAGGGTGACTCTTTGAGTCCGCTCCTCTTCTGCATCTCACTGCTGCCGCTATCTGTTGGACTCCGCCAAACCCGCGGGTATCAGTGTGGGCCACCCAGCAACCGGAGGCATAAGGTCACCCATCTATTTTATATGGATGACCTTAAACTCTATACCTCCGGAGAGCGAGAACTTCAAAATGCTCTCAGGGTGGTCGAGGAATACACGCGGGCAATTGGAATGGAGTTTGGGTTGGACAAATGCGCAGTCGTCCACCTCAAGAGAGGACG
This sequence comes from Rhagium mordax, assembly GCA_963680705.1. NCBI lineage: Eukaryota > Metazoa > Arthropoda > Insecta > Coleoptera > Cerambycidae > Rhagium > Rhagium mordax. The sequence continues at coordinate 42,625,553 of OY796657.1, forward strand.
ATGCGGGGAATTCCACGAAGATGCGCAGCTCGCAGATGGAAGCATTCTACGATATTTGGATGCCAGAGAGACCTACACATACCTGGGTGTGGAGCAACGCCACATCCAGGATGTGAACCAAATAAAGGATTCTCTCCGTGGCAAGTACAGACAGCGACTCCGAAAGATTTGGTCTTCTGAACTTTCGGGGAAGAACAAGGTGTCTGCCACTAATATGCTTGCCGTTCCGATTCTGCTCTACTCCTTTGGAGTAGTTAAATGGCGAGTAGATGAGCTGCGTCAGTTGGACAGGGATACCCGCAAGATGATGAATATCCATAGGAGTATTCATCCTAGATCGTCCGTTCCTCGTGTGTACCTCCCACGTCAACGGGGGGGCCGAGGACTCTTGAGTCTGGAGTGTATGCATGGCAGAGTAGCACTAAGTATGGCATGTAACATCCTAAGGAGCTCGGATCCGCTCCTACGGTTAGTGAGAGATCATGAAACCGTGGGAGTTGGCGCTTTATTGTTTAAGGCAGCACAGAGGGCTGCAGATGAACTCGGTCTCGTGTTCGACTACAGGCGAGGAGGCAGGCGAGGTGCTGATGCAGAATCAGTTACTGAGCTTCCGCCGAATCGTCTGACAGCCCAAATTAAAGCTGCCGAACAGAGGAATCTGTTCAGGCAGCACGTCGATAAACCCCTGCACGGTGTTTTCTTTAACAACATAGAAGCACTGGGTTTATCGACAGAGTTGACCATCGCATTCTTAAGGTCAGCGGGGCTGAAGTCGGAGTCCGAGGGATTCATTGTGGCCTGCCAAGATGGTGTTATTAATACTTTGGTCTATCGGAGTCGCGTGAGGGGTGTAGAGGTTCCTGATATCAACTGCAGGACCTGCCGGAGTCGCTCATGCATCTATTATCTGCATGTCCGATTTATGCGACTGCAGCCTACATCCAACGACATAACGCGGCTTTACGAGTGCTATACTACCATCTTCGGCACTCGTACAAGATAGACCAAACACCAGTGCTGCCTTATATCCCCGGAGATATCGAGTCCGTTGTCGAGAACGAGAAATGCCGGATTTACTGGAACTACTCGTTCCCGACCGTCAGGCGAATTCAAGCCAATAAGCCTGACATAGTCCTCCTCGACCATCAGACCAAGGTGATGTATGTCATCGAGTTTTCAGCGCCTGCTGAGACAAACATCGCCTTGAAGGAGGAGGAAAAACGGAGTAAATACAGAGATCTCCGGTACGAGCTCCAAGTGCTATACCCAGGCTACTCTGTCAAAATGGTCGTCCTGATAATCGGTGTACTCGGAGGTATGAAGCCCACGCTGCTCTCCGCATTGAAGACCATGCCTGCCTGCCAAACATCGGCAGAATGGTTGGCTGGTCAAATGCAGAAAGCGGTCGTCCTGGGATCCCTTCGTCTACTTAGGGCACACGAGTCTGGAATCTACAGTGACTAACCCTGCGGGATGTGGGGAGTTGCTGTAGATTATTCGCTGGCGCTCTCTCTGTGTGGTGTAGGATGCCACAGGGAGACTGTCCAGCATTAGGTTCGGGAAACCGAAAAAAAAAATAATAATAATAATAATAATAATAATGTTTATTGTGAAAATTTGTAGAAAATACACTGTAACAAAGCTATTTTAGAAATAAACACTCGAATTTCACAGAAGTATTTTAATAGATAGGTACTTGTTTGTGAGGTTGAGAGTGTGTGTGTGTGTGCGATTAATTTTTACATTCATAAAATAGTTACATATAATACACATATTATATAAACACGAATATTACACATTATAAATAAGAAACAGATAAAATATACACATATTAAAATAATAATAAATTTTTTAAAAAGTTGCCTTGCAAGATGTTATTTATTTTTTCCCTTGGAAATTCCAAAATCCATTTTTTTACTTTTTTTTTAAACAAAAACAAGTTTTTCAAATCTCTTATTTCATACGGTAGGTAATCGTATAATTTTGCAGATAAGTAAGTATGATTTTTTATTCCGACTGTTTTATATACTTTTTGTTTCTTGGTAATTTTGTTTTTTGATCTGGTATCATAATTATGATCTTTAAAATCTATATTTTTTGTTTTTTGTAGGTTAATTAACAGAGAGCATCCATATAATTGACGAACATCCATTACATTCATTTCTTGGACAAATTATTACTTGAGTATGTATATGTTTTATTTAATATAATTTTTAAGAACCATTTCTGTAGTACCTTTAGTTTATTCAAATAACAATTTGCCACTGCCCCCCAACCCATTATTCCATAGGTCAGGTGTGATTGTATCAATGCAAAATATATTGTTTTCAACCGACTAATACCCAGGTATTGTTTTAGGTATTTGAAGCGAGATAATAATCCTCTAATTTTTTTTGTGACATTGCTCACTTGTAAATCCCATCGAAGGTGTTTGTCAATGACAATACCTAAATATTTCATTGAATGTGATTCTTCGATGTTTAGACTTGCCGTTATGTTCAAGGGGCCAAAATTTGGAAGATTATTCGTTAAGGATGTAAAAGGTAGATATTTAGTTTTCACATTATTTATAGTTAGCATATTTGTATCGAACCAGTTTTTGATTTTAATGAAATCATCTGCCACTGTTTGTTTTAGATTCTGCCAGGTGTCTGCACTATAAAATACGGCGGTGTCATCAGCAAAACTTAGAATTTCACCTGCACTATTTAGGGTAAGTAGGCTGTTTATATATGATAAACAAAACCGGCCCCAAAACAGTACCTTGAGGGACGCCCCATTTTATAATTTTTTTATCGCTTACAGCTTCATTTATTCTTACGTATTGGGTCCTACCTGTAAGATAACTTGCTATAAGTTGGAAAGCATTTCCCCGGAACCCAAGATTTTTCATTTTTAATAATAGTCGTTTATGACAAACCGTGTCAAACGCCTTCACCAGGTCTACGAAAATACACAGGAACGGCTTGTTTTCATCCAATTTTTTATAAATTATCGGCGTCAAATAGGCTATAGCATCTTCTGTAGACTTCCTTTCCCTGAAGCCAAACTGTCTGTTAGATGACATTGAATTTATCTAAAAATTTCATAATTCTATTTCTCAAACAGTTTGGCAACATTAGAAATAAGTGTAATTGGTCTATAATTGATTAGTTTTAATTTATCAGCGTTCTTGTACAGGGGCTTTATAACACCAACTTTGAGTACATTTGGAAAGATGCCTTTCTCAAGCGAGTTATTAATGAAATAAATAAGTGGTTTGCTTATTTCATTTAAGGTATGTTTTAGGGTTTCGGCTTTAATATTATCATATCCAGGTGCTTTTTTCTCTTTCAAACTATTTGTGAGCTCTTTTAATTCCGCTTCATTAGTTGGTTGTAAGTATATTGAATTTTCAAGATATTTTTCATTGTCAATAAGTTGGCCAATATTTTGTATTTGATTTGCTAATGTTTCCCCCATATCAATATAGTGTTTATTGAACAAGTCGGCTGTATATCTATTTTTCGGTTTTATTAATCTGATTATCGGATTCAATTTCCTTTATAACGGTTTCACTATTACTTTTATTACATATTTTATTTGCGGCATTCCACAGTTCTTTTGTACAGTTTTGATTTTTTGTTATAATGGTATTATAATAATGCATTTTAGCATTTTTTATGAGTTGTGTTAATTTGTTTTTATATTTTTTATATTGATTAACTAGTTCTCTATTTTCTGGATTCTGTTTCATTTTGCAATATAAATATTTTTTTCTTTTGCAGATTGAAGGAGGCCTGCCGTTATCCATTCTTTTTTCCCCTGAATTTTATTTATTATTTTTATACATTTCGTGTTTTTATCAATATAATAAGACAATTTATTAATAAATAATTCCCACTGTAAGTTAAGATCTTCCGTTTGATATAATTCTGTCCATTGTTCGTTTTCTAGATCGCATTTTAACTTGACATAATCTATATATTTTTTTGTTGCATAATTCTTATTTGTTGTAGGCTTAATATTATTATTTGTATCTAGATACAATAAAATTGGGTAATGATCTGTAATGGGTGTTTGCATTATTATAGGAACAAAACGGTTTTCTTGGTCTGTACACATCATCTTGGAAGAATGGCGCTCAAAACATGCAACTCCGTTCCTGTAGGTTTTAGAGAAAAAGTTTCTCATTGAAAGTATAGAGAGGACAAAATTTGCTACAAAATTGCTTTTATAAATTCTTTCCCCAGACTAATACTTTCCGAGTTACAGAGCCGAACAATAAGGCCAATTTTTTTAAATCGCAGAAACGCGGCATTAGCGCGCTACTTACCAATTATCTGCCAATTAGCATATCAAAAGCAGTTTAATATAGTAAAGTAATGAAAATCAATGCTTCTATCAACTCGTTTCCACACCACCTATGAGGTAAAGTTGAGGGGCGCGCTAACGTGGTATCCCTGGCAGGCCTAATCCACACTCCATTACATGCGCGTTTTCTGTCGTTTTGCACTACGAGATATTCCTGGTTCACTATGTTCCCTATCTTTGGAATCCTGTTCACCTCCCGTCTCTACCAATATCCATTCCAACGAATCAAGGATGCCATCCGCTTCATATGGGTGCTCGGGGTCTGAATCCACTACCAAATCTGGAATGTTTTCACATTCTGTCCCATTACAATAGAGACACAGCATGCACATGCAATTAGTGGTTGTGACACCACCTCTGCTATCTTTAACCAAGGAAAATTGAAGTTCCTCAGTCTGCTGAATAAAAACGACTCGTTGCTTGACATTATAGCAATCTTCCCGGACTTCGAGCAGATGTGGATGCTCTCGCTGCGGCTGGTGAAGCGGTCTTATTGGCAGTGTACGGCGGCTCGTCTGCAAAGGACACATTAAATTCACTTTGCTATCAAAATTTTGTGAAGTCTGTGTCTAAGAACAAATATAATTTCGCGTCCCTGCCACCCACAAGAGATGCTGCAAGGTAGCATTGCCTGCAAGCGTACCACCAAGTCGCGATGTGGTGTGGCAGTGAAAAAGATCCTGAGCTAATGGCAGAAAACGAGTCATGGGCACGATGCTGTTCGCGCTAGTCAGAAGCAGACCCGGACACCATTTTAAAATTGATATCCTGTAAATGTAAAAAAGGCTGTGCAGGAGCGTGTGGATGTCGGAAAGCCGGCTTAAAGTGTTCGGTGCTGTGTCTCTATTGTAATGGGACAGCATGTGAAAACATTCCAGATTTGGTAGCGGATTCAGACCCCAAAGACCCATATGAAGCTGATGACGTCCTTGATTCGTTGGAGTGGGTATTGGAGGAGACGGGAGGTGAACAGGATTCTAAAGATAGTGTGGATTGGGTTTACCAGGGATACTACGATAACGCGCCCCTCAACTCTACCTCATAGGTGGTGTGGAAACGAGTTGATAGAAGCATTGATTTTTATTACTTTACTGCATGAAACTACTGTTGGTACGATAATTGGCAGATAACTGGTAAAAAGTAGCGCACTAATGTCGCTTTTCTATGATTTAAAATAATTGGCCTTATTGTTCGGCTCTGTAACTCGGAAAGTATTAGTTTGAGGGAAAAAATGTATAGAAGCAATTTTGTAGCAAATTTTGTCTAAAACCTACAGGAACGGAGTTGCATGCTAAAAACTAGTTTTGGGCGCCATTCTTCCAAGATGGCGGCGCGAGCGGCGGTCGCAAGAGGTCGCAAACTTAGTCATACTTAAGGCCCCCAAGTCTACAATCCTGCCAAGTTTCAAAACTCCTCAACCTTTTGTACCACAAAAGCACCTAATGATTGGACTATTCGGACAAGGAACAGAGATCACAAATATAACTGAAAATTTAGGCATTCTTCCGATTAATTTGGGCCCTGCCAGACTTCAGAAAAATGAACATACATTCGTCCACTATTTCGACCTCCAACCCTTATATGATGAGTACTTAAAATTAAATGAGCAGTATAATGAACTTAAACCAAAATTCGAACGACTGTCACTTCACCCAGCTAGAAATAAGCGAAAACCACGTCGAAACCGTCCCCGAGATCAATCAATACTTAGCCATCTTTCCGAAAGAAGAAAACATTGAGGCCCAATGCGAAAAGTCAATTGAAACTAGATCACTAGTGGGTGTTTTCTTAATCGAGCACGATTCCTGTAAACTACTCTTTAGAGGACAGCAGTTAATTTTACAGGAAACAAGTTATGGGAAGCCACTAGTTTTCAACTCTATCAATCTTCAACCAAGAACTCGCTAGAACCCAAAATTCAAAATCGAACTCAAGAAATTGAATCGTAAGAAACTGGCACTCAACCCACTGATTCCGATCCAAGAAGAGCCAATCAACAACTACCACATCCCAAGCCTTTGGACAGCCATACTTTATATTCTACTAATGGCCAGTATATCGTACCTTTACTTCAGGTGGAAAAAGAACAAAAGATCGAGCAGAAAAGAAGTGGCTACCCGCGAAACCACTAAATCCGAAGAGATAGAAAACGAGGCATGGGCACGATGCTGTAAAGAAAAAAATAGTAGCTCATTTAAGCCTCTATCTGACAAGTGTACCCAAGGCAAATGGTATCATTGTTCGAATAACTTGAAAACCAATTACAGAGCACCATGCGAAGAAAATATCCTGTTAACCCAAAATTCGAACGACTGTCACTTCACCCAGCTAGAAATAAGCGAAACCACGTCGAAACCGTCCCCGAGATCAATCAATACTTAGCCGTCTTTCCGAAAGAAGAAAACATTGAGAGGCCCAATGCGAAAAGTCAATTGAAACTAGATCACTAGTGGGTGTTTTCTTAATCGAGCACGATTCCTGTAAACTACTCTTTAGAGGACAGCAGTTAATTTTCCAGGAAACAAGTTATGGGAAGCCGCTAGTTGTCAACTCTATCAATCTTCACCCAAGAACTCGCTATAACCCAAAATTCAAAATCGAACTCAAAAAATTGAATCGTAAGAAACTGGCACTCAACCCACTGATTCCGATCCAAGAAGAGCCAATCAACAACTACCACATCCCAAGCCATTGGACAGCCATACTTTATATTCTACTAATGGCCAGTATATCGTACCTTTACTTCAGGTGGAAAAAGAACAAAAGATCGAGCAGAAAAGAAGTAGCTACCCGCGAAACCAATAAATCCGAAGAGATAGAAAACGAGGCATGGGCACGATGCTGTAAAGAAAAAAATAGTAACTCATTTAAGCGTCTATCTGACAAGTGTACCCAAGGCAAATGGTATCATTGTTCGAATAACTTGCAAACCAATTACAGAGCACCATGCGAAGAAAATATCCTGTTAAACCAAAATTCGAACGACTGTCACTTCACCCAGCTAGAAATAAGCGAAACCACGTCGAAACCGTCCCCGAGATCAATCAATACTTAGCCGTCTTTCCGAAGGAAGAAAACATTGAGAGGCCCAATGCGAAAAGTCAATTGAAACTAGATCACTAGTGGGTGTTTTCTTAATCGAGCACGATTCCTGTAAACTACTCTTTAGAGGACAGCAGTTAATTTTCCAGGAAACAAGTTATGGGAAGCCGCTAGTTGTCAACTCTATCAATCTTCAACCAAGAACTCGCTATAACCCAAAATTCAAAATCGAACTCAAGAAATTGAATCTTAAGAAACTGGCACTCAACCCACTGATAGAATTGGGAAACAAAAGAATCATCCTCCCAGGGGATGCTTCATTCTAAGGGTGGAGGAGTTATAGAGACAAGAAGATGCATAACCGCCAGTCCAGCGACACCAATTCCGCGGCGTAGTCAGATAAGCCAGTTAGCACTGTCATCAGTTCGATAACCTCACAATGTATTTTTTAGAATTCAGTCTGTATTAGATCATCAGCTTGTAATTATCGTTCTTAATAAAAATAAACTTTTGTTAATTTTTTAAAAAGGCTTTTTCGGCAATCAAATTTATTAGTTTAATGAAATATTCTTCTTTCTTTTCTTTTTTTCTCGTGATACAATACTAACTCATACGTAGCTGGCGAGATCGACGGCCCAAGTTGTGTGAAGGAAAACAATGCAGTTAATAGTGCAGTGATGGTTTTTCAATTAGTGACATTTTTATGTAACACACTAATTATTTTACAACCTGAAGATATATCCGAAGCATTCGTAATCACTGATTTTAATTCAATTATTAAAACTAGTCATAATAAACTGGAAAGACCCAAGAATTGGAGAAGAATGTATCTGTAAAATGACAACGGTACTGGGGTATTTGTAGATGAATATGAGGTATTTAAAAAATTTTGACAGTCGTATTTTGTACCATAAATTGATTTTCACAAATAGAACTGCCCGTGACTTGGATTGGATACCTGTTTTATGGAACGCTGACGTATTCTTTTTCGTATATGATTTTACTTATGTTTTGTATACTATTGTTTATATTTTTATCATTTTTATTTACTGCCCAGTATAGAACTTATTATGAAGATGTATGTAATTCATAAGATAATGCAATAAAAAAACTGTATATTTTAGTATAGGATTTTATTTACTGTAAGCGTACGGTATGAACTACTATGTTTTAAAACTGAATTTTAAAGATCGTGTAATATTTGACGAAAATTGTGTAACTGTTAAAATAAATCGATAAAAAATATTTTTTTATAAACCTATTGTGATAGGCTTTACTGTTTTGGATATTTCGAGAACTCAAGTTATATAAATTTCATTATGAATACATGAAAAATAAATTGTCTCTAGACTGCCTTAAATTATGCGAGACTGATACTGATAGTTTACTTTATGAAATTAAAATTAAAGATTTTTTCTTCAAACGTCATATAAAGTGACATCTTTTGTGACGCTACTCAACAGTATTAAGTGGCATTTATATGGCTAGGAGTATAAGTACTTATAATCCTAAGCGTATAAACACATTATAGTACTATGAATTCAAATTTAATAATGAACATTTTTTTTTTATATTTATTATTTATTATTAATATTTATAATAAAAGTACTGCACCAGAGTTCGTCGGCAGGAAATTCTTCTAACCACATCTATCACTTCGGGAGGTTCATCAGCCACTTCTACCCTCATTTTCAATCCTTAGTCACTGTCAACCGACGCGACGCTAAATTTTAAATATTTGTTTTGATAGATGCAAGTACCGTATCTATGGTAACGTTTTTTTTTTTTATATACACTTATTTAACGTCGGCCTATTTCCGCTACCAGGGCCTATCACCGACGCCAGGAGACGAGCAACCCCCAATCTGGAAATTTTGCCGAACCTCTTATCTTACTAAGAGTAGGGATTTTTTACTTGCCTAACATTTAATAGACAAGGGACCGACTGCTTTACATCCTCTCCGAAGGATGGTATATCCTCAATACACCTCTCGCCTACAGTTGTATTGCTTCTGCGATATAGCTGATACACAAGCCGCTAGAAGTAGGGAAACGAGACCGCGTCTTTCCGTGGATAGTCCCCATCCAAGTACTAAACGCGGTAGCTGTTGCTTAACTTCATATCGCTATGAAGTGAGTCAAGTCAGTCCTCCGCTCGCTGCCATATGGTAACGTTAAGTAATAGTATTTTAAATAACAAGTTTTGAAAACGAATCTTTTCACACGAGTGAGCGGCGAGGCCCACAAGTCGAATGAGTGTGAAAAGATGTTTTCAAACGTGTTGTTTACAATATTTTTTCTACGATTGGAAAAAACAAACATTTTGATAGATATTTTTATTTAGCAGAACAAATTACACTAAAAATTAAAATTACAAGTAGGTTACTATGAAACTGAATAAGCCTAGCTTACCTAAAAAAATACAAATAACAGATGTCTGGTCTGTTTCTGACAGGACTGTGTGAAAAACATGACAGTACCAGAGAAGAACGATCACAGAGAAGCGACAGTGCCGGCGGAACGTTTGAAGTTCTATGACCCAGCCGATTTGAAGTAAACCCACACGTTTACACTGAGAGAAGTTATCCTTTTGGTACATGTACACCGAGATGTACACTGAGCGAACTGCATGACAGTGTATTATATAATATTGTTTATGGCAATTAGAGCGCATGGGTAAATGTTATAAAATGTAGACCAATTAAAATATTTATAATCTCTATTGCAAAACTTTAGCATTATTTATAATAAAATATAAATGAGTTTGATTCACATATAAACTAATATTAGAGATGTTTAATGCATTTCTTAAAATACATTTTAGAAGGATTTTGTGCCACATTCACACACTTATATTTATTATTAATAATATGTGTTAATAGTATGTATATAAAAATAAAACAAGATGTTTCACAACAAATATTTTTATTTATATATGGGTTAAAATTTTCAATTTTCTATCTACTTTATTTATTTTGAAATCCCTATTATATATTTAACAGAATAAAATATTTTAATACTTTTTCCTGATGTAATGTGTTCGCATATACTTCATAGCGTTTTTATAACCTAAATAAGTACATCAAAATTGGCAAGTTGATTAGGTATTTCGTTTACTTTGTCTTTAATCGTTAAATGAAATAGATTTAATAGTCGTTATTTTACTGCTTGAACAAATATTTTCAATATACTTAGGTATAACCTAAAAAAATATTGAAATATACGCAAGTGACAAGTGACAACAACACACCATAGTTGGCGCATGCGTGTACGAAAACTTTTCACGCTGAAAGCCTTTATGTCGCTTCTCTGTGATCGTTCTTCTCTGACAGTACTGTGTTTTCGGATTTTTGCACACATCATGTGAAAAATGATAGTTTCGGGTCGTGGTTGCTGTGGGTTTTTTGTAATTTTCGAGGGCAGTCGTAGAAAAGGTATATACATTAAATAAGTTAAAGATTCAATCTTACAATCTTTAGTGTGGCCGTCGAATTTAAAAGATGTAAAATATATTTTAATAAACCTATTGTAGTGGGTTTTTCCGTTTTAGATATTTCAAAATCTCAAGTATATAAATTTCATTATGAATATATGCAAAAAAAAATTTCCATAGATAGTCTCAAGTTGTATTATACAGATACTAACAGTCTTTTTTTTTTAACCGCTTATTTAACGTCGGCCTATTTCCGCTACCAAGGCCAATCACCGACGCCAGGAGACGAGCAACCCCCAACCTGGAAATTTTGCCGAACCTCTTATCTTACTAAGAGTAGGGATTTTTTACTTGCCTAACATTTAATAGACAAGGGACCGACTGCTTTACATCCCCTCCGAAGGATGGTATATCCCCAATACACCTCTCGCCTACAGTTGTATTGCTTCTGAAATATAGCTGATATACAAGCCGCTAGAAGTAGGGAAGCGAGACCACGTCTTTTCGTGGAGCCCATCCAAGTACTAAACGCAGTAATGTTGCTTTACTTTCATATCGCTATGAAGTGAGTGAAGTCAGTCCTCCGCTCGCTGCCCTATACTAACAGTCTTATTTATAAAATAAAAACCAACAATTTTTATGCTGATATTAAGGAAGACTTAAACGAATGGTTTGATACTTCTGATTACAAACTGGATAATCCTTTCGGATTTCCAAGGGTTAATAAGAAAGTTATGGGAGTTTTAAAAGATGAATAAAAGGGTCCAATTTTTTATGAATTTTTAGGTTTGAGATCTAAAATGTATGCGATTAGAGCTTATAAATCTGAGAAAGATCAATGTAAAGCAAAAGGTGTTATTAGCGCTATAAGCAAATCATTAACTCTAGATGACTATAAGCATTGCTTAGAGACCGGTGAAAAATTGAGAAAAAAACAAAATATAATTATTTCAGTTGCTCATAACGTTCATACTTTTGAACAAAATAAAATAGCCTTAGATTTGTTCGATGATAAGCGGTATATTTGCGAATCAGGTGTAGATTACTCACTACGAGATGAATAATAATTTTTAAACTATTTTAATTGTTTAGGAAATATCATTGATTGTTACTAACGATTGTAAAATGTAATTCATTTTATATTTTATGTATATGTACAACATTATTAATTGTAATAAATATTGTTAGTATAATTTTATGTTGGTTTTCTGTATTTAAATAAAAGTCTGTTAAGATAAATAATAATCGTTGTTTATTTACTACATACAATGCATTAAAAACATTTTTCTTTTGTTGAATACAATAGGGGGGGAAGCACAATACATTTTTAATGAATATTTTACATCCTTTAAAAATATATTTATAATAAATCTTTAGAATCGATCCAAGCGTTTTTCTTCAGTCCTAAAAATTTCACGTAAACCTTTTCCCTTTTTTCCTCAAGACCTTCTCTACCAAATAAACATCAGAATATTTTGCTTTTTGTAATTCATGTTCGTAAAATGCGCCTGATATATCCGATCCATCCATGTCAGATAAAAGGTAAGTGACGGGATTAGTTACTTGAGTTTTTCTAATAGTGAAAAGTTCTGTGCTCCAATTAGGGTGATAACCCTTATCAAAAATACTTTTATACTTGCTTATACGGACTATGTTTCCTACTCTAAATTTTCCACTACCAAAAATTTTGATATTAGTCTATGCACTTTGAAGTAAATGCTTTTCGTTCTTTTTTCTTCGGGCCTCAATCGGGCGCATTCCGATGATTCTGTGTACGGTTTCGTTATACTTTTTAGTGGCATCATTTAAAACATCGATCCATTTGAATTTTCCTCGCACGCTAAATTCGAAGTATAATTTACTTTTTAACGTACAAATCACTCGTTCAGCTATAGCAGCTTTTATAGGGCTAAAAGTAGAGTACATATTAACAGAATTTTTTTCACATAAATCTTGAAATTGTCTATTCCAAAACTCTTCTCCTTCATCTACTAGAAGGTTTTTCGGTATTTCCCCCTTAAAAATTTTTGACAACCAAAGTAACTTCTTTTCCAGTATTATTTTTAAGTGGTTCGTTCCAAAGAAATTTACTAAAGCAGTCTATCGCCAATAAAATAAACCTATAACCTTTATTTTGTTTGGAATATTTTTGAAAATCTGCCAAATCAGCCTGCATTAAGTCATGTAAACCCTTAATAATTATCCTTCACCTTAGAAAGTTTTTACGAGCAGGCTTATGTAACTTGAAGCTTTTCCATGCTGATACACTTTAACTAATGATACCTTCTTCGAATAATTCCTCTAATATACTGGTAATTTGATCGTCCACTGAATTGTTTCCAGCACTTTTTTCTGCATATAGAAGTCAAAGACGATCAACTAATTCATTTATGGAGTTCCAATAAACGTACTGTGGATTAGTATTCGAAGTGACCCGAAGACCGCTGCCCGGTACGGAGAAGAACCTATCACTTAATCTAACCTCAACAGGAAACAGTTTCCTAATTATATTTCTGCATTCATTGGATTTATTTCCACTTATTTGACTGTCCGATTTATACCCTCTTTTATGAGCGTTGGTTTGGCGCAAAATATCTCCGTACCTCAGTAAATCCTGAGAATAACCTTTAGGATTTTTCATAAAAATCAATTGATACAATACGCTTGTACCCTGGTATTTCATATCTTTCACGATTATATCCTTTCCATCTATTTCAACATTACTATCGCCTATTATTATTATCATCCATTTCTGAGTGTCCGGATTGAAGCGTATTCCGTATTGATTGTCTGTCACCCCAATAGTATCGCTTATCAGCATTTGCAAATATTTTCTCGGAAGTTGTTCGAACTGGCTTACAGAAGTGTTTATTTCCTCTCGTGCTTCAGGAAGATTATAGCTTTGCTGCATAAGTTCGGTAGAAATACGAGGGGATGGAGTTTCGGCAACTATTTGAGACCGAACAAAATCTGGACCGATATTTCGAATGTTTCATAACGGGCTCTTTCCCCACTTTATTATTTTTACATCCTTGCTTCTTCTTTTAATTTCTTGATCTCTCTTCTTCAAATCGAATACATTATCATTGTCACCGGTTTCCTGCCTCCCCTGTTCTATCTTAGGTGGCTCGACTTTTACCTCGGTTTCCTTTTTATGTTTTCAGCAATTAGTTTTAGGGGGTCTATTAGAGGTTTCAAATTTTTTTCCATTCGATTCCTTTTAAGTTTTAAAAATTTCTGCTTTATATCATTGTTCGTTTTTATTAGACTCTTTTTAACTTTTTAGTTACTTGGCACTCTTCTTCATTTTCATGTATGCATGCATCAAACGGACTAGCAATATTTCGAATAGTTTTACATGTATATAAAAGTATCTACACCTTTGCGGTATTTCCTCCCCGACTTAATGTCTGCACTCTTGTCGATTAGTGAAAAATCAAATTTCTTATTCCAGCAAAGTTGACACATTTCCTTGAATTTATATTGGTGGAGATGTAATGGTCGCTGTATACGTGTTTCAAAATTGAGATCATCTTGCTTGAAAAGTACGATCAGATTGGTATTGTCTCTTACAAGATGCTTGGGAATATGGGAATAAGTTTGACACAGGTAAAACGTATCAATTAATCGATGTCTACCCATGGAGAAAAAATATCTGATAGGACTTTGGGGAGTGCACTGAACATAATGGGTTGATTTAGAGATTTTGAATATACGTAGATATTTTCAAAACACGCCGTTGGGGTTTTCGATGAGACTTATTACCAAATTGGTTTTCCCCGATCCGCTGGGGCCTGCGATTATGGATCGTATATCGTTGTTGAATAAGTCGCCGTGCCCCTTCTGATCTTTGATCGTCGTCGTCGCCGGTATAATTTTGGCCTTGTGATTTTCAATAGGAAAACGTTCATTATGTTTTACGAATCTCATAACGACACCAGCAGTAGTAAGCGATGAAGAGCAAACGTACACTGACTTAAAATGAGTAACGTCACATTTAAAATTAGAGGTGGACAGCTCGGGGGCGCGCCTCCGGGACCTGGAACCTGGAACGTGGACGGCGGCCTTACGCTTTTGAAAAAACCTTCGATACGATCCTCCTCCGTTTTAAATGATCTGATGAATAAACTCCCCTTCGAAATGCACATACCTGGCGGCTATCAGTTTTGTGGACTGGGTACGCGTCGTGAGAAACGACTGCGACGGGGAGACAGGGGGATAAATAAGCTCGATTCTTTATGTAAGGAACACGATATAGATTACGGCTCCAGTAGTGGTTTATCAGCCAGGCACGCGGCAGATCATCGACTTGCCGAGGGCGCTTGGAAACGCATTAAAGCGAAAGACGCCTCATTTGGGGAAAAGGCAGCTGCTTATCTCGTTCATAACGTTATGAAGGCGAAAATGAGAATGGGCGTTAAATGCCGTAATGGTCGTGGTGGCGCAGCACGTTTAAAAAAATTAAAAGGGACCCCCCAGAAAATTCAGGTTAAAGGCGGCGTGGTGAAACCGATTTCGATAAAATTGAAATCGGGTAAAATAGACGCTTTAAAGAAGGGATCCAAACTTGCTTTGTTGGCAGCTCGAAAAGCCGTTCATCGGGGGGCGGGAGGATCGAAAAAGTTTAATTTACCTCGAGTCATACCTATCTCGAAAAGAGGAGGATTTCTTCCGTTTTTATTTCCCATGTTCGCAGGACTTTCGGCATTAGGCGGATTAGCAGGCGGAGCGACTGGTATCGCTAAGGTGGTAAGTTCCGCCAAGGATGCCCAGAAACAATTTGAGGAATCACAGCGCCACAATAAAACGATGGAAGCTATCGCAATGAGGAGGAAAATCCGGAAGTGGGCTATATCTGAAGCTGTATAAAAATGGACTGGGTCTATACATTCAAAAAAACTAATAGCCTCGTTACCTCGACGACCTCTAACCAATTTCGATCATATTACATATGCTAGAATATGGAAGATACCTCATTTTTCGGGTGTCTATATGAGAAATACTCTCCCTCGTAAAACTCCACCTGCTCCGTACGAAAGAGGTATAGTGAATTTGGATATGGGTACTCACTGGTGTGCGTATCGAAAAAATAAAAATGTTGTAGCTTGGATTGATAGTTTCGGTTGTATCCCTCCCCCTAAAGAAGTTTTGGAATATTTTCGAGGTAACGACATTATTTACAATCACGACGCTTTTCAGTCTTACAACACCTACATATGTGGACATTTATGTCTACTCTTTTTACGACTCGACGAAAGCGATATTTAGAAAATGTCTTTAACATTCACGTTAGTAGGAAAAGTGTTCTGAATGCCTCGTATTTCCCGCCTATAGAATTGGATCCGATTAGTGGGGTTTTACAGCTATCATTCAATATCGAATATAGAAGGATGTAACAAATTCTATTTCGATAAGAAGTCTATCACTGTACCTGTCGGATCCTATGAAATAGGCGATTTGAAAAGATACATAAATGAGCATACGGAAGAAAAGGACAACATTGTATTAAGACCCAACCTTAATACGTTTCGTGCCGAGATTTTTAGTGCCAAAGATGACATCGATTTTACCAAGAATGATTCGTTGTTTCGTGTTTTAGGATTCCCCCAAAAACTATTAAAAGCCAACCAAATTCATACTGCCGATAAAATACTTCAACAATTTTCAACGTAACTACCATAAGAATTTCCTCCAATATAACTTCTGGAGCCTATTTAAATGATGAACTCGTTCACACGATTCATGAGTTTTCGTTGAACGTTGCTCCTGGTTAAGCGATAAGTGAAGCGCCCCGAAATATCATTTACTTACCAGTAATAGCTAGTTCCATCAACAATATAACACTGAGAATTACCGATCAGGACAATAGACTAATTAATTTTCGTGAGAAACAAATTGTTGTGAGATTGGAATTAAAGAAATTACAATGGGGTTTTCTTTTAATAATCCTTTTTCTGCCGCTGGATTTTCTTATCAACAACGCCATCATCATGATCGTATAAAAATACCTATTTCAAAGAAAAATTCAGATAGTCGTCTGAAGTCCAAAGAACACCTAACACCGGAAAACGTTATTTTTCTCGAGTCGTTAGGGTATAAAGTAAAAAATGAGTGTTAATCAGTTAAATGTGTTTGAAGATGTCCCCTTCGATGATATAATTACGAAAAATGAATTCCACACCTACTTACCATATAACAGTACAACGTTTAATCAAAACGACCATACAATCACAGGGTGTCTACACCCTTCCCAGTGAAAGTTTCATTTACTTAGAGGGCACCTTTGCTCAATGCTCATGCCATAGATGCAAACTGTAAGCTTGCAAATAATGCATATGCATATCTTTTCGATGAATTGCGATTTGAAATTAACGGAGTAGAAATAGAAAAAGTTAGGGATGTAGGATATACATCGACGATAAAAGGATTAGCATCTCTCGACAAGGCGGAGAGTAAAGCGTTAGAAATCGCGGGATGGAGCCCCTTTAAAGCAAATAAAACATTAACAGCTACCATTTTTAATGCTTGCATTCCACTAAATTTTCTAATGGGATTTGCAGAATTCTATAATAAAATTTTTGTCAATTGCAAATAGAATTGGTTCTTATAAGGTCGCACACGGATGATAACTACTTTATTGGAAAAGTAGGTGACATCAAGATCACCAAACTTCAATGGCATGTACCACACGTAACCGTTAATGACGAATCAAAATTGAAAATGATGAATTCCCTGAAAAAGGATCGCCCCATAAGAATAGCATTCCACAGGTGGGAGCTGCATGAATTGCCTATTGTTAGATCAAACACATCTGATAAATGGACAATTCGAACATCTACATAATTGGAAAAATCTCGTTACGTTCTGGCCGCATTTCAAACTAATATAAATAATGTCAAAGAACAATACCCCACCGACGTTGACCATATACGAATCCGAAATATTAAATTATATTTGGACTCTGAAAGCTCTCCCTACGATAAACAAAATCTTGATTTTGGATTGGGTCGCTACGCCATGGCTTAGTATATATATAAAATATTCCAGAAAAACTACTACAATAGAGAGAAAGGTCAACTATATATATCATTTGAACAATTTAAAAACTGTCCTATTTTTGTTATCGATTGCAGTAAACAGCTCGAATCAATCGTTACATCTACAGTCGACATACAATTGGAATTTGAAGGTGACGAACCCTTTCCCGATAATTCTTCACGATGCCCTAGTAGAATACAATACCATCGCCGGCATAGTTCATAAATTAATTTAAAGTGGGAGGGCTATACAAGGTGCTTCACGCTGAGTGGCCTATTAGACGTTTCTGGAAAACCGCAAATAATTTGGACCTGAAAATTTATACATAGGGGTTTTCAGAGGTGCTCTATTCAACGAAAATAATGGCCGCATTCAGCGAGCTCAACTGTTGAGGTAGCGTAGAAAGTTTTAAGGTTACAGCCTTCATTGGGAATTAAATTCAGTCATCACAGCGGCAGCTGTAACCTTAAAACTATCTACGCTACCTCAACAGTTGAGCTCGCTGAATGCGGCCAATGTATGTAGCACTTCTGTTTATACCGGAGTCGACGTCAACTTCCTTATTTTAAATGGAATGCTATATTTTTATGCCAAATTCGAAATCTGCTCATAATTTTGAGATAATTTTAATTCGCATTCCCTATCTCTAAAATTAATGGTTTTAGAGATATTTCGATTTTATTGAAATCATCTACAAAGACGAAGCCATATTTGAATAAAATAGTGCAACGAGTGGCATTATAAAAAATGGTATGTTCCATTTGAAATGAGCGACATAATAGACGCTGAAGTTGCCGAAGTTCGACTTCTATTTCTGAGTACCCTGTACATCTTACCATATTTGTAGATTGCTTAGAAATAAGCTCAAACATTTGAAAATATATGGTAAAAATTTCGGCTACTAAAATTTACCATAGC
The DNA here is from genome assembly GCA_963680705.1 of Rhagium mordax. Taxonomy (NCBI): domain Eukaryota; kingdom Metazoa; phylum Arthropoda; class Insecta; order Coleoptera; family Cerambycidae; genus Rhagium; species Rhagium mordax. The sequence goes on from OY796657.1 coordinate 42,644,337, forward strand.
GGAAGTTATTAATTTTGGCTTCGTCTTTGTAGATGATTTCAATAAAATCGAAATATCTCTAAAATCATTCATTTTAGAGATAGGGAATGCTAATGAAAATTATCTCTAAATAATGAGCAGATTTCGAATTTGGTATAAAAAATATAGCATTCCATTTAAAATAAGGAAGTTGACGTCGACTTCCGGTATAAGCGGAAGTGCTACATACGTGCCATTATTTTCATTGAATAGAGCACCTCTGAAAACCCCTATATATAAATTTTCAGGCCCAAATTATTTGCGGTTTTCCAGAAACGTCTAATAGGCCACTCAGCGTGAAGCACCCTGTATATAAGTGTAAAGATAAAAACCTATTGGTTAGTATTGTTTAAAATTCACGTGGTGTTTAAGCACCGCATTTAGTTTTAAGTTAAATTTAATTACCAAATTTTTAATTAATATTTTTTACTTATTTGTCCAAACAATAATTCTGATAACCCCGTATCTTGTATACTTTTGTGGTATTTTTTGGTATGTTGTAAAAAAGGGCCTCGGCCGACCGTGAAGAGATACGAAAGATAGACACTCCGCTAAAACTCGTTGTCTTCAACACCACGTGTGTGTGTTCTCTCGATTATATTAATAACTAAAATTTAATCTATAATAAAATTAATTAACTCGCTCGCTCTAAAGAAAAGTGCCCATTCTTTGTGCCCTCAACAAATCTACAGTCCACAACCCCTTGAGGAGGTGGTTGCGTAACATCAAGACACTCAAGACATCGAAGAGTAAACCTGAAGTCCAGGTAGGTCCGTAGCCTAAATAAGCAACCATACCAACTCAAACTGCCATGTTAAATCATTTGGTCCCTAGCCGCGATCTTTGATTCATAATTATTGTTTGGAAAAATAAACTATTATTTTTGTTCAGAATTATTATTCGCGATATTAAAATTCCATCAAAAAGCAGTGTATTTAAAACTCTTATCAAAGATAAATTCACAAAGAAATAGGTAAATTCTTTTATCGCAGTTTTTGCGCTCTCGCTGTCCGTGGTTTTACCAAAGTCTACAGATATTCTAATTAGAATATCTGTAGACTTTGGTTTTACTAGCCAGCTGATAAGTGTTTACATTTGTAACTTATAAAATAATTGATTTTGAGTTTGACACATAATTACTTGATTACTTATAAGATTAGTTTAGTATATTATTACAACTCACATTCAGATTTAATTTGATACTTCGTTCTCATTTAATTTTCGCTCATTTTTATTATTTTCGCAATTTTCGAACACTCATAGCTGTAAAATCAATAATAAATAATTTGATACGTTACCTCAAGCAGGTCTAGTTTTATAAATTACATACTGATTTTTTTCTCCTCATTGAATAAGGTAAATAGTAACAATTACAACTTAAAGTTTAAGTTTTATTGTTGTGGTTTGGTTTGACCCACTCAACTTGGTTTCAAGGGTTAGTTATTTTTTAACTATTAAACTTGTTTAATTGATATCATACAGTTGGATTGGATTAAATTTGATATTATATTTATATTATATCAATCTTAATTTTGTGCTTTACTTGCCAAATAATTTGAATTCACTTTTAATTTCAATATCAAATTGTTTATTTGTTTCTCTCACCGTATTTTGCTACAGAGTGGCTCAAATAATCTATCGTTTATCTCATATTTATTTATTTATTTGGCGAAATGGCGGCTAATAAAATAAAACAGCATCGCGCTTATAGAGACATTGCTCATGCTAGACTCATAGAGATATACACTGTGGCACATAATGCAGTGGAAGATGCAAACTCACATACAGCCCTAAAAATGCGTTTTTTGAATTTAGAAGCGATTTATACTGAATTTAACTCTCAACATACTAGTATATTACATTATCTAGTAACCACAGAAGATGCAAATGTCGAAGCAGAAGAAGAAGTGCGTTTCGTTGCAGATAAAAAATATTTTTCTATTAAAAGTGTATATCATGATTTATTTGAAAAGTCTCAAAATAATACAAAGCCAGTTGCAATTCATTCTAATGTTAAGTTGCCAAAACTTAATGTGCCAAATTTTAATGGGAGCTTAAAGGCATGGCCAACCTTTTCAGAATTATATGATTCATTAATCCATAAGAATGCAAGTTTAACCGACGTTGAAAAGTTTCAATATTTATTGTCAGTAGTATCTGGAGAGGCTCTCACTCTTATAAAAAATCTACCTCTTTCTGGAGAAAATTATAATATTGCTTATCAGAATTTAATAAAACGGTACCAAAACACACGCTTACTAGCAACATTTTATTGGGAAGAAATTAATAATACTCCCAAACTCTCAACAGAATCATCTCGTAATCTTAGAAATTTATTAGATATTTTTTCGGATAATTTAGCAGCCTTAAAAAATTTTAAATTTCCAGTAGATCAATGGGATTTCATTCTATTTAACACACTCAGTAAAAAAATTGATTCTGAAACTCTAAAACGGTTTGAATTGCAACATGGCTCCTCGGAAATTCCCACATATCAAAACCTGTTTGAATTTTTGTACAAACAGTGTATTGCCTTTGATTCAATTGCTCTTGTAAAACCACAAAAATCTCAGTACAATGCACAGCAAAAAATTCAGTATAATTCGAACAAATTTAATACTCATTCAACTCTTGTAATTAACACCAACAATAATCAATGTCTGTTTGTAAAGCGGAACACTCTATTTATAAATGTCTCATATTTTCCTCAAAATCACCTAAAGAAAGATATAATTTAGTTAAAGAAAATAGATGGTGCACTAACTGTTTAGGGTTTAAGCACTCAGCAAAGAATTGTGATTCAAAAACTTCTTGTAGAGTATGCAAAGGCAAACACCACACTCTCCTTCATTTTGAAAATAATGTTTTGCCGGCGTCATCGATTACACCAACTGAAAATACATCTCAGATATTTTCTAACTCAACTCAACAACCTGTCGCCAGCACCTCGCAAATCAACTCCCTCACTAATGTCCTTCCCACTCCCGGTTATAATTCTACAGTTCTCCTCTCGACTGCCCAGGTTGAGGTATTGGACTCGTGGGGAAATTATCAAACAGTTAGGGTTTTATTAGACAGTGCAAGTCAGGCTAATTTCATAACGGAAAAATGTGTTAACAGGTTAGGTTTATCACGTCATAAGGCATCTCTCACCATTCATGGTCTAGGACAAATGTCTTCTGTAGCTTCTAACGGAGTTGTTTGCACAATTAAACCTAAAGGGCTCGTAGAACCTAAGTTCACTTTAGATGCATTGGTTTTACCCAACATTTGCTCTAACATGCCTACCATTAATATTCCCCTTAATCAATGGAATCATATTGCAAATTTAAATTTGGCAGATCCGCAATTTACGTTTCTGGCCCTATAGATATGTTACTTGGTGCAGATATTTTCCCACTAGTATTAAAAAATGGACGCTTGTCAGGTGGTGTTAAAGAACTCTGCTCTGAATACAATTTTTGGTTGGATTCTCATGGGAAAAATTACTGTTCAGTCCCCCTCTATTATTAACACCTTTATTACCTCTTTCGAAAATTCTCTCGATTGTACCCTAAAAAGATTTTGGGAACTTGAAGAAGTTCCTCAGAAATTTTCTATCTCTCCTGAAGATAAACTCTGCGAAACTATATTTAAAACCACATATTTTCGAGAAAATTCAGGACGATTTGTGGTTTCTCTCCCCTTCAACGGCCCTGAACCCTTATTCGGGGATACCCGTTCTCAAGCCCTTCGACGTTTTTATTCCTTAGAACTTCGTTTAATAAATAATCCTTCTCTGTATTTGGAATATTCCAATTTCATGCAAGAATATTTACTCAATGGACATATGGAATCTGTCGACAACTCTATAATTCCAAGTAAAAATTATTATATACCTCATCATTGCGTATTTAATCCGAACAGTTCAACTACTAAACTCAGAGTAGTGTTTGATGCTTCCGCGAAGTCTCTGCAGGGCACCTCGTTAAATGATACCCTTTTGAATGGTCAAAAGCTGCAAAAGGATATTGTTACTCTTCTACTAAATTTTCGGTTACATCCTTTTGTATTTACAGCTGATATAAAACAAATGTACCGGCAAATTTATATAACCGACAGTCATCGCGATTATCAGATAATTATTTGGAGATTTTCGCCATCCGAATCTATTCAAGATTTTCGACTTAAAACGGTAACTTATGGCGTTTCTGCAGCCCCTTTTCTGGCTATCCGTTCTTTAATTGAGCTAGCCAACGTAGAAAATTCAAACTTTCCACTTGCTTCTCAGGTTCTTTGTACTGATATTTATGTTGATGACGTAGTCACCGGAGGTAGCACTTTGCGTGAGACGAAAAACATTCAAGGTCAACTTATTTCTCTTTTAAATAAGGATGGCTTTCAGTTACGTAAATGGGCAAGTAACGATTCAGCTCTTCTGGAAGGTTTTCCTCCCTCTGATTGTCAACAATCCTCGCTCTCATTTGATTCCAATCCCGATGCTATAGTTAAAATTTTAGGTCTAAAATGGCACCCTTCTCTCGATTCATTCTCTTATGAAGTTTCTCCAGTAGATAGACCCTGTACTAAGCGGACTATACTATCTGAACTCGCGAGAATCTTTGATCCACTAGGTTTTCTAGCCCCATTATCGTTTTTTGCTAAACACCTTATTCAATATTTATGGAGCTTAAATTTAGACTGGGATCAAATACCTCCATCTTGTATTGTGAACCGGTGGACTCAATATAGGACTGAGTTACCTAATATTTCTCGTATTATTATTCCTCGTCGGTTAGCAATCGATAATTTTACGTCTTGCGAACTTCATGGATTTTCCGATAGTTCGGAATCCGGATATGCTGCTGTGATTTATTGTAGATTCGTCATGCCCGATCAGAGTGTTAAGATAAGTTTTGTCTCTGGAAAATCTAAAGTTGCTCCTCTAAAGAGGCTTTCTCTTCCTCGCTTAGAGCTCTGTGCAGCTGTTTTATTGTCAAATTTAATGGATTTTGTTTTAACAGCATATTCGGCAAAATTAAAAGTGGATAACATTTTTGCCTGGACCGATTCAATGGTTGTTTTATCATGGATAAAGTCCTCGTCTCATCGTTGGAAAACCTTCGTTAGCAATCGCGTGAGTCATATTCAAGATAAGGTTTCTCCAAATGTATGGTATCATGTAAGGTCTGAAGATAATCCTGCGGACTGTGCCTCTCGAGGTTTAATGCCCTCTGAGCTTGTTGACCATCCACTCTGGTGGACCGGACCTCACTGGTTAAGTTCTCCTCAAAGATCTTGGCCTGTTAGTAAGTTAATAATTCCTCCTGACTCTCATGAAGAAGAAAGAAAACTAACTCTCACCTCTTTTGTCCCTCTCGACTCAATTGATATCCTTCTCGATAAGTTTTCATCTCTCCCTAAAATTAAACGTATTATAGGTTACTGTCTTCGCTTTATTTACAACTCTAGAAATAAGAATGACAAAAAATCTCAACCTTTTACTCAACATGAACTACACCAAGCACTCTTAGTTTTGGTAAAACGGGTTCAGCATATATCCTTTATTAAAGAAATCTCAAGTATAGAAAATGGAACTTCTATTACTAAAGGTTTACGTAAGTTAAACCCTTTTATAGGAGAAGATGGTCTCCTCAGGGTGGGCGGTCGACTAACGCTCTCTGGTTTGTCATATGATCGCAAGCATCCTGCTCTGTTACCGCGACAACACCGGTTGACAGAACTCATTATTGATAGTACTCATCGTGAAAATCTACATCCGGGGCCTCAAACTCTCCATTTTTTACTTGCTCAGCATTTTTGGATTTTATCACCTCGGCGAGCAATTCGTCACACTTTATCAAATTGTTACCGATGCTTTAGAGTTAAGCCTAAACCTCTTGAACCCCCCATGGGCAACTTGCCTTCTGCTCGGATCAGTGTATAGGTGTTGACTACGGTGGGCCCTTTAATATTACTCTTGGTAAAAGTAGAGGCATAAAATCTCAAAAGGCATATATTTGCCTATTCGTATGTCTTGCTACTAAGGCCATTCATATAGAATTAGCCTCAGATCTCTCTACAGAGGCATTTCTTGCTGCACTTCGACGTCTCATAGCTCGACGTGGACGCTGTAATCGTATCTTTAGCGATTGTGGCACTAACTTTGTTGGCGCTAATCGATTATTGTCTCAATACATGGAAAAGGCCACAGTGCAAGAAAAGATTGAATGGTCCTTTAATCCGCCTTCTGCCCCTCATTTTGGAGGATTGTGGGAATCAGGGATAAAGTCGGTGAAGTCCCACCTGAATCGCGTTGTAGGTGAGCAGGTTTTAACCTATGAAGAGTTCTATACCATACTTGTGCAGGTGGAGGCTATTCTCACTTCCAGGCCTCTTTGTCCGTTAAGTACCGACCCTAATGACCTGTCTGTTCTCACGCCAGGTCATTTTCTCACTCTTGAACCTTTAACAAGTCTCCCTGATCCTGATCTCACTCAGCTTAACATTAACCATTTAAAACGCTGGCAGTTGCTGCAAAGATTACATCAAGACTTCTGGAAAAGGTGGCATAGTGAGTATTTGCATACTGGAGAGTATGCAAATACTCTGTTGGAGCACAGCGTCATAAATGGACGAAACATGAAAAACCTATTGGTCCAGGTACCTTAGTGCTGGTAAAAAATGATTTGCTTCCTCCTTTGCAGTGGCACATTGGTCGCGTTGAAAAAACTCACCCCGCCTCTGACGGCATTCCCAGGGTAGCAACTCTACGAACTACTCAGGGGTTGCTACAGAGACCTTTCGTAAAACTCTGTCCTCTACCTAACCAATAGCGCCGAAAATACAATGTATTTTGGTGGGCGGTATGTTTAAGCACCGCATTTAGTTTTAAGTTAAATTTAATTACCAAATTTTTAATTAATATTTTTTACTTATTTGTCCAAACAATAATTCTGATAACCCCGTATCTTGTATACTTTTGTGGTATTTTTTGGTATGTTGTAAAAAAGGGCCTCGGCCGACCGTGAAGAGATACGAAAGATAGACACTCCGCTAAAACTCGTTGTCTTCAACACCACGTGTGTGTGCGCTCTCGATTATATTAATAACTAAAATTTAATCTATAATAAAATTAATTAACTCGCTCGCTCTAAAGAAAAGTGCCCATTCTTTGTGCCCTCAACAAATCTACAGTCCTCAACCCCTTGAGGAGGTGGTTGCGTAACATCAAGACACTCAAGACATCGAAGAGTAAACCTGAAGTCCAGGTAGGTCCGTAGCCTAAATAAGCAACCATACCAACTCAAACTGCCATGTTAAATCACGTGGTAATATGAAGTTTTTGGTGGTAGATTTACAATTTTTCCTTTCGCCTCTTCCTGCTGTAAAAGAACTTTGTGTTTACGATGGTGAAAAACTAGGACATTTCGTGTTTCTACCAGAAATTAATTTCATCTCCTTACCAGGCGAGTCTAAAAGACAGATCAAATGGCTTCAAAATAATCATATATGCATTCCGTATAGCAGTGGTTACGTAAGCATTTCGGAAATTTCGATCATATTAACAAACTTAACCAAGGAGGTGGATAGACTATACATTAAAGGGCAAATAAAGAAAATTTTTCTGAAGGAACACTTACCAAATATAGAAATTATAAATATGGAAAATATGTAGGACTGCCCTACTATCGAAAAAAGTGCACCGTCATGTATATTTCACACCTTTTCATCTTGTTATTGTAGCATTACTATATCTAAACAAATGTTTCAATTTATACTATCTAAAATATCATATGTATATTTTTATGAATAAAACACTGAATTAATATATTAAATTTTTTATTTCATCATCTTTTGAATTACACACACCTTTATAACAGGATCTATATTTAACAGTTATTAAAAATGTTAGAAATATAGACGATAGTAAACAAAACATAATTAGAAAAATCAAATACAAAGAATAATAATACGTATCTGGATACACGTCAGCATTCCATAAAACAGGTATCCAATCCAAGTCAAAGACCGTTCTATTTGTTAAAATAAAACGTAATTTATAATACAAAATAGGCTTGTCAAAGTTTTTTAAAAATAAATCAGGTTCATGTATAAACACTTGTCTCATTGATACTTTGCATATGCATTCTTCTCCAATCTCTGGGCCATTCCGGCTTATAATGAGTAGTTGTAATGGGTGAACTAAAATCGGTGAATATGAATGCTTCGGAAACATCTTCTGGTTGTAAAATAACTAGTCTATTATGCAGGAACCCAACCAATTGGAAAACTGCCACTACACTATTAAACTGCATTGTTCTTTCACGCAACCGGGACAGTCAATAATTCGTGGACCGGGACCATCGATCGTATCACATCCAACCTCTGAAGGTTTATGCTTGCGACATTCGATGTAGCGCTTCATAAGAGGATTATTCCGTATATAACCGGGCAATATATGCCAACCTCCTTCCAAATCCCAAACGCTCAACGTTTTAATGAAATTTTTCGCTAGATAATTAAGATCAGCTTGATCCATTTTTGGTAAAGAACGTACATTTTTGTGAGAGACAATAGCACTCCACACCTTGTTTGCAATAATTTGATCGTTCGTATTCATTTCGTAATGGACTGATTCTTTTGACGAGTTACATTTTGCTTATATTCTTATGAGAAGGGAGGGGAGGAACATATTATTAATATGAAACAAAATGTTAGACAGTTTTATCAAATCGTTCGAAATGAATAGATCAAAGCTGCTTTTGTAATCTAGATATTTTCTAAACAAGTCGTTATCATTACGTTTATCCACAGGAATTAACGTCGAAAATAATTTCGAACCGTCTGTTTCTCTTGGAATATTTTTCGTCCATTACTAGTGTAGAAGAATGCCAAAATCTAAATATCCAATTTGAAAATTATGTTTTGAAGTTTATGGAAGAAGCAGGAGACCGAATGTTAAAAATTGTTGCCATAAAAGGTACCGTTAATATTACGTTAAATGCAGAGAGTTTCAGTAATTTACTCCCCCTTGAAACACCAATTAACCATAAAATAGAACAACTTAAACAGATTGGCGTAAAATGGTATTATAGTTCCTGTCTACACCGATATTTGAATACTCTCTCTACGCAGACGCACCTCACTCTACATGAATTCATCTTGAAGGAGAAATTGGAAAATAAGGCTAGTGACGACTTAATAACGGCTATGTTTGAAATTCTATTGTTTCACGAGAGAGAAATTTACAAAGATATTGCATTAATTAAAATATATAAAATTTAAAAATATTTAAAGCCTACCCTGTTTTTATTTGTTTACTTCAGTTTATATCTGTATTTGAAAGAGAGGTAAGAGAAGAAGAGTTAGGCCAACTTTATTTTCTAAGAAAGAATATTCGAAATGAACACGTCAAATAAGTCCGAATTCGTTTTAAATAAATCTGATTAGAAAGTCTATGATATTCTAATCAACAAACTTCAATGTTATGGGGTCGCACATCAATGATGAATTAAAATTAAAAATAATTAATTCTCTAAGAATCATTCCTGGTGGGAGCTGCCGCCGTACGAATTACTCAGCATTAAATCAGATGAATGGAGAATTCGAACACGTTCTCAACTTGAAAACCCTCGTTGCATTACATTCACATTTGAAAGGAAGAAAAGCATGAGCAGAAGACAGGGTTAGACTATTCATGTGATGAAATATTTTTCAAATTTTCAAATAATGTATGTTTGAACTGCTACTCATTTATTTAATTAATAAAGATATGTAAATTTTATTTGTGTTTTATTTTTGTTATTGAAATAAAATTATTTAATAAATCTTAAGTTTCTACTTAATGAACAGGTATTTCTATTTTAATTTAGTTACAAATTATAAGTGAAAGGAAATATTTAAAAGTACAAATATGGAAAATTGTTACTCTAGGTCAGTATATCTTATAATATTGTTATGTAATGGGGACTTTATTTGATTTATATTTTTAATTTTATTGTTTTTCTTTCTTTTGGGCCCCACGTTGGGCGCCAAGATATATGTTTGATAAGAGGATTTTGGGAAATATTGTTTATTATTTTTAATTTTTGGTTTTATTAAATATATTGATACAATTCAAAGGTAAGTTTAAATTTAAGATTTTATATTTGCACGTTCTAGATATTAATTTTACTTTTATAATTTTATGCATGCTATAGTAATTAGTTCTTTAGTTTTGAAATTTAAATTTATTTTTCTAAAGTAGTAGTAAATGGTTTATTCAAAAGAAATATTTTTAAGTTCTTGTATATAGTTTTCGAATTATCGACTTTATGGCATACGATCAGTCCGCCACTGGGCAGAATTTTTCAATGTTTTATTAATAAGCGACAGTGCGTATTTTATGATAATTTTACGTGAAACTTACCATAGGTTTGCTATAATTACTCTTTTACCTTTCAGGGCCTTTGGGGGTTCCCTTCGACCATCGAAGAAATATCTTACCTATAAATCTTGGTTTTGAATAAAGGTTATTTAAAATTCGTGCTGGTTTGTTTTATTTGACTTGTAAGGATTTAGAAAAGTTAGAGATCTTTATCAGAATGAATATCACTTTGCCATTTGACAGCTAGATGTCTCTGAGTCCGCTGTATTTTAGTACAGAGACTTTATAGAGACAGAGGCGACAGTAGGTGGTCAGTATTTTGATTGGTAGTAGAGGTCACGTGGTATAAAATGGGCTAAAATTTTTAAACAGATCATGTGCAATCATATTACTAACATAACCTTACATTTTTAGTTTTTGTAAATTAATTTTCAATTTTAATTTTAATTTTTGTAGTTTCAGCTTGGAACCATTATAACATTTAAAAACGTTTTCAGACAGTAGATATAGAAAGTTTCAATATTGTAGATCATTAAAAATAGACTGCTAATTATAGGTTAAATTTCCAACCAACAAAAAGCATCTTATTTTATTAGATCAAGGTAATTACTCTTCAGTAATAATGCACTGAACAAGATTTTAGTTGATAGTACAACAACTAAACAGAAATTTTGATAAAAGCGACGTAATACTCCAAGAACTTAGAAAATGCACATTTTTGAGGTTAGTTGTAATACCACGAGCACGGCACTAATTGTCCTGTCATAATTAGATATTCCTGATTATTTTGTGCTGTCATACTGGAGTAATTTGCAAGTAAATCACTTGGTAATCACACATAACTTTATCTTTTATGGAATTACATTAAATAATACGTAGATATCATTCAGACGTGGTTCCTGATAACTTCAGCAATACAAATAACGAAAGTATCACTCTCAACAGAAGCTTATTCAGTTTTAGAAATGAAGATTTCGTTAATATGCATCGAATTAAGCTTTAACTTCACAATCACCGTTGGAATTGTCTCGACCTTCAAGCGACGATACAATACCTAAAGAATCAAATCCAGTGATTTTTCATAAATTAAAAAAGAAGCAGAAATTAGAAAAGTGAGAGAAATTGTACAAAAGAAAGATATTATTCTCATTCAAATCTTATCGTAATAAATTACAACATTGTAAAACTAAAATTAGATAGAAAGGTAGAAAAATTTGTGGAAAAGAAAGAAATCGTCTTTGAAATCATACCGTAATAAATTACAGAATTGTAAAACTAAATTTAGACAGAAAGGTAAATGAAAAACATTTTTAGAAAGCAATTATTGCCATTATTTGAAGTGCTTTCCTCACACCTTCATTTTGTATTGTTTTGAATACAATCGTGCATATACTGCAAGTGATTATAATGATAATTTTTCTTATATAATATATTTCTATATAATATAATAATATTTCTTATATATTTACTGTACCCATGTAATGGAATTTTGTTTATATTAAAAAATAAAATAATAGATGTTAAAAACTGTCTGTGTCTTTCGCTTATTGTTTATTTGTTATTCTGTAGATGAGAACCATCAGATGGGATAAAGTACATATTTTTATAAACTAAATTTTGATTAGTTTTGCTTCAAATTAAGAAAAATTTTTAACTGATATCTTTATTTTATGTTGGCATAATTTATACAATCATATTTAGGTATTAAGCATAAGAACCAATCTTTCATTCCCTCTATTCAGTTAAGAAAATTATTAATCTTTTCAAATTAATGTGCTTACGTACGGATCATGGGCATCCTATTCAAATTCAAATTCAAATTTATACATCTCGGTAGGGTGTTTTCCATCTATAGAAATTCACCTCAAATTACATACTAATATATAGTAAAACATATACAGGTAGGCCTAAATGTGTTCACGTTAGTTATATCATAAGTATTAATTAAATATTTATTAATTAAATTCAACTGAAATTCAAATTATTGAAGGGTTTCTAAAACGGTTGTGACGTCAGAGCCCATATTTATATGGCGGACTGTTTATGTCATATGCGTGTCATCAGTATTGTCCTGTGAGTTTTTATAATTTAAAGTGTGTTATATATAAATTAAAAGTGAAAAATGGCTTCCGAGGGGTTTGTTAAAGCTTCTTCAAACAATTTACCAAGTGTACATATTTTTATTGTTCCCGAATTTATCAAAAGTGACGAACTTTAGCCTCAAAATTGTAGATTTAAGAATTTAGATTGTTGTTGTTCAATTCATTATTAAAATGTTAGATACTCTTTAGTAAATGTAATAGATAATGGTAGACATTACTATTAATTTTAAAAACTAAAATACATAAATTTAAAATTTTGCCTCAAAAATTTTAAGGTTAAGGTACTTGCCTTGTTTTATTAATTAGTTTTTACTTACATTAAAATGATCTGAGCAACAGAAGAACTTCGATTTTGATTCAGGCAAATCACGCCTGGCAGCTTTAAATCATTTAACTTTACGTGAATAATCCTGGGGGACACTTAAAAATGTTTTATTAGAGGCACTTACAGAGGTATTTTTACATCCTGGCACAAAACACCAGTTATTCTGCGATCCATACATGTTTTACTCTTTTAAAATACAAAAATAAACGAAATTAAATTAACTACTACAAAAAAATAACAGTAACACGAATATAACGACAAATAAGCTTAATAAGGTGCTTTGTTGATAATATGGGCTATTACGTCACAATAGTATATGCAACCAGCATTACTCCACTTGGTGTTTTTCGCGGCAAACCTGTGATTTGAACTAATATCTGCCTTAAAACTATTATAAAAAAAAATTTTAAACAAAAAAGTTGTCAGTGATTATTTATGTTGTAAGAACTTTTCATTTTTCGAGTTTTTAAAAAATGTGAAAACACCCTGCAATTTGCATAATAAATAAATAAATAAATATGCTAAAGATAATAGAGCACCCTCCTCTAAGTTTACACTCGTGTTGGGGGCCCTCGTATTAACATTGTTAAGATGGTGTAGACAATAATTCCATTACATTACATTTTTAAGAATATTGTAGCATGGAAGGATACAAAATACAGGTTATTATATTTTTTCATTAATTGATGGTAAAAAACTTGTCAAATGTTTGATAATTTTTTTCTAAAAATAATTTTATTTATTTTTTGAAACGTTTTTGACTCTGTATTGTTTTAATTGAATTAGGAAGTATATTATAAAATTTTGGAGCATAGTATGATATACACTTCTGCGTGTGTGATTTATGGAATAGTGGAATTTTTAAGGAAACATTCGTATTAAACCTAGTTTGGTGATAATGTTCCGATCTGTTAAATAAGTGGGGCTGATTAAATACTTTATTTAAACATGAGTGGATATATAAAGTTCTTATATTAAATATTTTTGTTTCTTTATATAGTAATTCTGTTGAGTATCTGTGTTCCTTTTTAAAGATTATTTTTAGCACTGTGTTTTGACATGTATTTAAAATATTTATAGAGTTATTGTAGGAAGCGCCCCATGCTGCAATGCAGTATTGGAGGGTAGATTTGACTAAGGCGTTATAAAGTATTAGAAGTAACTGCTTATGGAGTATATCTCTCAATTGAAATAATTTATGAAAAAATTTTCTGATTTTTATTGTCACATAATTACAATGTTCGTTCCATCTCAGATGCTGATCAATCATTACTCCGAGATACTTGATGTTATCTACTCTGCTTATGATTGAGCAGTTGCATATTGTGTTGTTATTTTTGCATTCGTGAATTTGTATAGTACTTTTGTTGGGTTGATCAGCATTTGATAAGGAGAAAGTGATTAACTTGGTTTTGCCCGTGTTTAGTTTTAAAAGACTAGTATTCAAATAATTTGAGATCGTGGTGAGACCCATTTCTGCTTTCTCATATACATCATCCCAGCTGTCACCTATGAACAATAAATATGGCCGTATCATCTGCATCAGAGATGATATTGCCGATTGCATTTAATTTTTTAAATCCGTTGATATATATATAAGAAACAGTATCGGTCCCAGAACGGTTCCTTGTGGCACTCCCATTGTAATTTCTTCATAATTACTTGTTTCTCCATTTATTTTTACTTTTTGTTTCCTGTTTGTTAAATAATTTTTAAATAGTTGCAAAGCTACTCCTCTAATACCTATATTTTCAAGTCTTTCAAATAAAATGTCAAGACACACAGTGTCAAACGCCTTACCCAAATCCAGAAACACCGCAAGACATTTTTTATTTACATTCATATTATTTATAATGTCATTACATAATTCTAAAACAGCATCTTCAGTATTTTTTTTGTTTCTAAAACCGAACTGTTTCGTGTACAATATATTTTCACGTTCCAGAAATTCATTTAGCCTAGACTTTAGACATTTTTCAAAAAGCTTACCAAAATTATCTATTACAGATATTGGTCTATAATTTTCAACATTTTAAGAATTTCCCGCTTTATATATAGGTGTAACTATAGATATGTTCCATTTATCTGGAAAAATGGTACTAGTGAGACTTAAATTAAAAATGTGTTTTAATGGTTTTGTTAAAAAATAATGTGTCTTTTTTATTAGAAGTGCAGATATTCCATCTTGACCAGGATAGGATGAATTTTTTAAGGAGGATATATTTATAACTATTTCACTTTCTGTTATCGGTTTTAGGAACATTGAATTCGGATGGGCTTCTTGAGATTCAACAGTTAATTTTCGTTTTATATTTTTTGACATTTTTTCCCCAATGTTAATAAAGTATTTGTTAAATAATTCAGATTTTTTTTGTCATCAGTTATTAATTCACCATTTCCGTCAAGTATATTAATTATTTTATTTGATTTAATCTTGCGTATTGTATTGGATGCTTCATTCATAATATTCCAAATTTCCTTGTAATTATTGTTTGCTGCCTGTATTTTTATTTTATAATATTAATTTTTTGCTTCTTTTATGACTTTATTCAATTTATTTCTATATTGTTTGAAATTGCAACTCATATTTTCAGTATAATTTTGATTTAGTTGTAATTTTAATCTGTCCCTTTGTCTAATAGAATTTATAATGCCAGTGGTAATCCAGGGCTTTATTTTTTTATATTTATTATTAACTTTTATTTTTATTGTAGCAAGTTTTATTTAGTTTGTATATTTTAACAAAAAAGACTCGTAAGCTTGCTGAACTTTATCGCTATTTAGAACGTCATTCCAGGTTTCATTTTCCAAAAGTTGATTGAGTTTGTTGTAATCTGTTTTATTAATATTTTTTACATTATCTTTATATTTTTTTAAATTATTTAAGATAAATGATACTGAAGTTAAATAATGGTCAGTTATAGCTGTTTTAAGTATTACAGGTTTTACATCCATTGCTTTGTTTTCAAACAATTTACTTTTTACAAATATATGGTCTATTGCCGTAGATGATATTTCGTTATGCCGTGTTGGTTTATTTATTAATGAATAAAATCCATGCTGTGATAGTATGTTTAGATAATTATTTACGTCCACGTCAAGTTCATTTAAAATATTTATATTTATATCCCCTACGAACATTTCAGAGATAGAATTGTTTTTATTTTCTTTTAGGTAGCTTTCAAATTCATTTAAAAATAATTTAACATTTGTTGAGGGAGGTCTATAAACAGCGGTTATACAAAATGTTGTTTTATTTATTTCAAAGTTGCATCTTATTAATTTTGTTTCACTAAAATGTATAGTCATAAAAGTTGCCATAATTGTATCCCTTACATAAATAACTAGGCCATCATTTTGATTATACTGTAACCCGTTATAAAAAATATTAAAATGAGGAAGATAAAAATTACTTACTGATTCAATTTTCAATGTTTTTTTTATTAATTTCGTCCAGATATATACCAAACTCCTCAAAATTTTTTCCTATACTTCGTATATTTAAATGCACTAAATTTAATTTATTTTCACCATGTAGTATATCTCTTAAATCCTGTATTCTTTCAACATACAGTGTATCTACCCTTCCATGTTCATCTACTGTGTTCAAAAAATCAACAATCATTAATTAATTATAAAAACTAATTATTACTAAATTAACCTAACACTACTACTCTTTTATACGAAATAAAAAGAAGAACTCTATATTGCCCGCTTATAATTTTCGATATAATATGTGGGAATGTTAAAAAAAAGAAATTAACAAATTTAATTAATTATAAAGTTACACATTTTCATTCTATAACAACGCCACTGTCTTGAATAATAAGCAAAAGATCACTGCTGCTTTTTATTTTATGTTTTTGTTTGTTTTTATCCATCACAAAAACTTTACCGTCTCGTGTAAATACGTTTTTCTTACTTAACTTCGCCTGTGCCTCTTGATATAATTTTAGTCTGTTTTAATTAAATCTTCTATTATAACTAGACCACTTCCTTTAAGTTTTTTGCGATTTGCAAGGATTAAATTGCGTTTATAGATACTATCAAATTTCACCAATTCTATAGCTTTTTACCACATGTTCACTTTTAATACTTATTTTCATTTTATCGTTGAATATTTGTAATACTTTTTCATTAAGTTTTTCATTTACTTCTTGCTGAATTCCGTAAATGCATAGGTTGTTTTGTTTTTCAACCTGTTGCATATTCTCAATTTTTGTTTCCAACACTTCTATTTTTTCTTCTCTTTCTTTTAGTGCCGTTTCAAGGCGACTTATTTTATCAGTGATTTTTGTAAATATAAAATCCAAGAAATCTTCATCTGATAACAGTTCACTTATGGTTTCTTTTACAAGTATTTTCATATCCTTATCTTTAGCACCTTTTTTAAACGCTAGTATGTCTTGATAGTGTAACTTGATCGTAATAATAAATAACTTATGTTTTACTAATAAATATTTAATAATATCAGCGGAGCAAACTATACTTGACTACTCAGTTTGCGCCATCTTGTATATCATATTACTAACATAACCTTAAATTTTTAGTTTTTGCAGATTTATTTTCAATTTTAATTTCGGCAGTTTTAGTATGGATCCATTATAACATTTAAAAACTCACTCAGATAGTAGATACCTATATATAAAGTTTCAATATTGTAGATTACTGAAAATAGACTACTAATTGTAGGTTGGATTTCTAACTAACAAAAAGCATCTTATTATATTAGATTAAGGCAATTAAAAGTTCATTAGTATCCACTGAACAAAATTTTAGTTGATAGTACAGGAATCAAGCAGAAATTTTAGAAAAATTTACATAACATGTGAAAATTTTAGAAAATGCATATTTTTGAGATTAGTTATGAACGTTAAATACATAATTAATTTTCTTCGTTATTATAATAAATTAAAATATTCTAGACTTTCATTAAATTACATTAATAATTATAACATTATAATACGAATGTTTCAATAGTGAACTAAATAAAACCAATCTAAAATTAAACTATTAAAATATGCTTGCATCATCTTATAAATTTAAAAGCGCCATTCATTTTCTTAAAATTTAGACTCATTTTGGTGGGCGTGGCCTTATTGTCGTCTCTGTCTCTATAAGTCTCTATAAAGCCTCTGTATATTCAGAGCTGGGCAGTAACTAGTTACTTTTAACTAAAGTTACTAACTTAGTTACTTTTTTCGGTAACTGTAACTGTAACTTGGTTACTTTAATAATACAAATAACTGTAACTGTAACGTAGTTACTTTTTTAAGTAACTAACGAAAACTTTTACTTTTGGTAACTAAAGTTACTTTTGGTAACTAAAGTTACTTTTGGTGACTAAAATTTTTGAAACAAATTAATTATTGTTTTATTTATTCTTTACTCAGTATACTAATCACAGAAAAAATTAACCAGTAACTCCAACAAGTGACAAAATGTAACATTAAATATAAAATAAGTAACTTATTAATGTAACTATAGAAAATAGTTACTTTCACAAAGTAACTAGTGACTTAGTTACTTTTTAAAAATAGAAACTAAGTTATTATGTAACTAAGTTACTTTTTTAATGAAATAACTGTAACTAGTAACTAGTTACTTTTTAAAGTAACTTTGCCCAGCTCTGTGTATATTTTAGATATCCAGCTGAGATTAATTTATATGCTTTAGTTATTTCAATTAAATATAGATGGAACTCAAAATGTTAGGTTTATTGCAAATATCAGACAATCAAAAGCAAAAACGTTTCTTAACCTATGTCCCTGCTTTAATTAAAACTAATTAAATCTACAACAGATATGGGATAGTGTCCTTTTGGATATTAACAAAATTAATAAACTTAAGGTTTTAACATTTCAGTTCAGAGTACGCTCTGCACTTTCGGGTTACCGTGTCGTTTTAATTGCACTTGAATTGGCACACCTGTTTTAAGTTTTTGACACTTGTGGTCCAGATATGATGGCTGACTGTTCTAGAATTTATTACACCGTTTACTGGATTTGTGTAAACCAAATAGGCCTTGGATGCACTTTTGGATTTCGACCAATCAGGTGGCTGCTCGTTAATTAGGATAATTTTTACCTTTATTCCTGGTAAGTTGAAGCCGCTTTTCCGTTACTTTTTGTATTTGGCCTTGACGCATCATTTGAAAGTCCTGAAAATATAAATTTCCAGTTTAAATTATAATTTTCTGAATTTATTTCTGGAGCGATCTTGACATGGGTTTGCTTCTTTCACTACCCAATAACAACTCAACTTTTGTTTCGTTTCTAAGGAACATGCAGAAAATTTGCCAAACCATGGATTTCTTGATTCCCAACTGTCATTATGGTTTGTATTTTTGCCTTTTTTTAACTTTATTATATAATTTTCCTATGAAATTATGTTATTTTTAGCATCCTTATTTGAAGACGAATCTGTAGATACCCATTTGTTGATATTACGTGAGATGAATTTTTGATCTGCCGTTCACTTTGACGAACCATCACCGAATCTTTCGAAGATCACTACAGAACACTTCTTAGGATCTAATTTACATTGTGTCCAGTCATTTGATTAGACTGGAGGTTTCACACGTAAGTCTAATACTATTTAATTACAATTTTAATAGAAATTTACAGAAATAAAGTCCATCTTTGTTTAACTGTTATGTTGAAAATCATTCAAACTTTGTTTAAAGCATGTAACTAACCGCTGTTCTGTTATTGGTTACAAACAGCACAATGCATTTACTTTATTTACGCCTTTAATTTGTTTACTTTTGGTTTGTTTTAGCGTAGCTGACCCTTTGTTTACATATGGCTCGTTGACCTCTCTCGCATCAACAGGTGTTCTACAGCAGATTTATGCAGATGGTTCTCCGATATGATAGCCCTTTTTTTTATAAACTTGTATTAATCTATTGAGTATACGTAAGTTTCTCGTTATTTGTTTTATTAAGAGGATTATTTCATTTTACCCTGGTTTGATCTGAGTTTATTTTGAATTTTATTTATTTAATAGTCGGGTTTTAGTTTAAAATACATGACAATATATTATGTAAACAGTGTTCAGCATAAAGGCCATAAAAATATTGATGTGATTCATATAACTAGGTCAGCTACTTATTATTAAATAACCAATTATGCATCAATTAGAGACTACCTTTCTCTTTTGAAGTTGCTGGGGCCAGGAAAATATCTGTTTAAAAAATTCAAATATCTCTTCCTGCATTAAAGTTAAATATAGTAGAGCAAAAATCTTTTTAAGGAATTTATATATCTCTTTCTCCGTTATCTAATTAAAATGTATCGATTCTTTTTTATGAATATCGCTACGCTATTTGAAAACGTTTTGTTAAAAGTTACAGGAAGACAGTTCGGGATGTGGGCTTCCGGGACATGTTACCTGGGTCCTGGGTGGCGCCTTTACGATTTGAAAATAGTCAGAAGCCAAGTTATTATTATTATTATTATTATTATTATTAATATTATTATTATTATTAAAACTACAGAAAATTTACCTCTACTTGTTTTACAGGGTAAATTTTTTAATGAATTTTAGGTTTTCTTTCATTGTTAACGGAAATACTTTAAGGTAAGGCCCTTTTGACATATTACGGCAAACGAACTTATTTTATGTCTAATATATCAAGTGTAAAATATTAGATCGATCTGACGTAATGAAACTGAAATATTAAAGCTATGGAAAATTTACCTCTAGTTGTTTTATAGGGTAAATTTTTTAATGAATTTTAGTTTTGTTCTCATTAAAAATGGACAAAGTTTAAGGTAAGGCCCTTTTGACATATTACGGCAAACCAACCTATTTGATGTCTAGTGTATCATTGTAAAATTTTATATGGATCTGACGTCATAAAACTGAAATATTAAAGTTACAGAAAATTCACCTTTAGTTAATTTATAGGGTATTTTTTTAAATTAATTTTGGTTTTTGTTTAATTAAAAACGGACAAAGTTTAAGATAAGGCCCTTTTGACATATTTCAGCAAACGAGTCTATTCCGTGTCTAGTGTACCACCGTAAGATTTCGGACCGATCTGACGTCATAAAGCTGAGATATTAAAGTACCATAAAATTTTGCTCACCCTATATATTCCACTTAATAGAAAGATGAGCAAATCCTTTAAAAAATCAAATATTTCTTTCAGTTTCAAAGTTACGGGGCTTTTACTGATCGACCAATCAGAACTAGTCTTTCTTTTTTGTATAGGTAGAGTGGGGTTAGGTAAAAAATCATGTGATGAAATCCTTTTAAATAATCCAAATACCTCTTTCCGTTACCGAGCTATACGCTTTAAAGCTAGGACCAATCAAAAGTCGTCTTTGTTTTTGTAGGTAGGTAGAGAGAGGGCGGGGGAGCCAGAATGCCGTTCTTACACTCTTTTTAAAAAATTAAGATATCTCTTTGCGTTACCGAGTTAAAGGCATTTGAGCGACAGCCAATCAGAGACGACCTTCCTTTTTTGCTATACTTGTGGAGCGGGGGTCTACACCTTTTCCAACTGTAATTGAGAAAGCGTGAAATGTAATTGAGAATAGTCAAATGTAATTCAGAATACGTTAATTGTAATTGAGAATAGTCAAATGTAATTGAGAAACCGTCAAATGTAATTGAGAATAGTCAAATGTAATTGAGAAAGCGTCAAATGTAATTGAGAATAGTCAAATGTAATTGAGAATGCGTTAATTGTAATTGAGAATGCGTTAATTGTAATTCAGAAAGCGTCAAATGAAATTGAGAATAGGTCAAATGCGAAATTGAGATCATGAAAATTTGAAGATGTCATATACAGGGAGCCACAAATTATATAGTGAGAATATATGGGGAAACTGTAAGAGATGTTGGTTAAATAATCGATTTCAAGCATAAACTATGTAAACTTTTATGTAAAAGTTTCGAATTTTGCATGATCTCAATTTTAATTGACCCATTCTGAATTCCATTTGATGCTTTCCGAATTACATTTAACGCTTTCTCAATTACATATGATGTTTTCTCAATTAGATTTGACTATTCTCAATTTCATTTGACGCTTTCTGAATTACATTTAACTATTATCAATTACAATTAACGCATTCTGAATTACATTTGACTATTCTCAATTACATTTGACGGTTTCTGAAATACATCCAACCGTTTCTCAATTACAACTGGAATAGTGGAATAGGTGTAGAGGGAACTCCACACACTACTTACGCCAACCGTCACTTAATAATAATAATAATAACTTTATTTGCGCAACAGGTTGACCCCAATTACAGGACAAGTATATAAAAATCATGACAAATACATAGAAAGGAAAATAATATATAAAGATAAAATGATATAAACAAAACACTGTTCGAAATAAATTTCCAATAGGTACTGTATTTGTTCATGTAACAGAATTTATGGTGAATAAATGCCTATTCTATTCTATTCTATTCTATTACTATAAGTGACTCACAGCTGTATTTAAAATTTGCTTTTTAGTACACATATTAATATCACAGAAATTACTTATTTGATTGAAATTGATACACATATTTGTAATAGGTGACTTCAGCTGCATATTAGTTCTTGAACTATTGCAATAAAATCATTGATTAAGGAATGAATAAGATACGCGACTTCAATGTAAAGTGCGAGGCTAATTTTGGCAGCGAGAATCCCGGTAAGTTGCGAGCATTCCTGTGATTCACGTAGTATGCTTTTGATAAACCTGTGTCGTGTCTGGTTTTATATAATTTATAATCTAGTGAAAACAAAAATTGAATGTTCAGATTGATTTTAGTTTAAAATTATGTGACGGTTAAAAGTTAAACAAACGTTGAGAAATAGCTGGCAGAGAGAACATACTACGTTAATAATTTTAAACTAAAATTAATCTGTACATTAAATTTTTATTATCACTAGATTATTAATGATATAAAACCAGACACGACACAGGTTTGTCAAAAGCATACTACGTAAATCACAGGAATGCCCGCAACTTGCAGAGATCTCGCTGCCAAAAAAGGCCTCGCACTTTACCATTGAAGTCGTGTATCTTATTCATTCCTTAATCAATGATAAAATGTAATATGTTGTCTCGATTCCAATCTAGGCACCAGGAATTTTAATTGAGCAAGTATTTCAGGGCAGTCAATTTCAGCGTGTACTATTTAATATAAAAATGACACATTGACGAGATCTCTGCACATTTGCGTCTTAATTCTAATGAGATATAATTAAATCGTTCAAGGAGGATACTATGCTCAATTCCTCTAACAGAATAAGCACCATGAATTTTAAAGGATAAAAATTTTTAAAATTTGAATTTTTTCCAGAGCATTTCTTTGATAATCATACATATATAGGATTCCAGATTAAAGAACCATATTCAAGTTTGGATCGCACAAATGAATAGTATAAAGTATTTAAGGCTTGTAAATTATTAAAACTTTTACAGTTTCTTATTATAAAGCCAAGCATTTTCATAGGTTCTGATATTTTTAAATTAATATGTTGATTAAATGAAAGTTGAGAATCAAAAACTATGCATAATCTCGTGATAATTATACTCCACTAACACTTCGCGGTATAAATGTGGTACACTTCAATTTATCAATATAAATCTGACTCAACCTGTCAAATTTGACATTATAAGATCTGTCACAGATACTTATAACGGGGCCGTTCGATTTCACGCCTCGAGGCGTTTTGTGTCGTTTTAAGCGTTTTAGTTAAGACTCGGAGCGTTCTCCTTTGCGTTTGAGATGGCTTGGGGCAACATATCCGAGCGCGCTCGATATTCTCGGTGTTTGAAGGTCGAGCGTCAGGATTTGCTAAAAACAAAACCTAGTAAAAGCTGTACCAAAAAGTGTCAACGTCTGTCGTTGCCAAAGTGTATCAATCATACGTTTTGTGAAAGTAAAGAAAAGAAGTACTCCTAATTATTTAGTGCAACGCAGTTCCATTACGAAAATATCACGAAAATATATGCAAATATTAAAAACAAAATTTGAGGTTGTGTAGTTTGCTCGCCACACATCGTTCGAGTTAAAATCAACCGGTACGCTCGACTGACGTCACAATACCTGTTACCCTGCCCCAGTCAAACTCGAACGTAGCCAACATGAACGGAGAGGTTGCAATTCTGACGTCTCTGATCTAATCATTAACCGACAAAGCTCTTAAATGACAGTTTACATCAGTCACGCTCAGGAAGAACACCTTACACAACTAAACAAAACCTGATTTTCGGGTTAAAGCTGTTTTACATTTGTCAATTTATTCATGAAGAAATTTATGAACTTTCTCGCCAAATTGTTCACAACAAGTAATTGTTTTACATTACCCTAAATTTTACTGTCACGAGTGTAACTTCTCAGTGTGTACCAACCTACCAATAATAGTAAGACAGTAATATCTCCTCTATGCTAATATAATAGTTATAATTCTAAATATTTTAGCCACAATATTATTATAAAATTACCTTTTCACAGCCCATGTCTTTGAATCTTCTGCCATTGAAGGATACAGGATCTTAACCTTACTTTCAATTAGTTTCTTGCGATTGGTATGACTGAAATTCACGCAAATATTTACGGAAATTAGAACATGTTCTAATTGTGTGAAGAAATACACTTATCAAATTTCGTCGTGAAGCTACTTCGTGAATAAATTCATGAAGAAATTGACAAATGTAAAACAGCTATTACAACTGTTGTACCACATTTATATGAAGCGCAGTGTACTACTTATTACAGAGAATTATTTTTTTGTGTTATTTAGTAAAAAAAACTTCTTCATTTTAAGAAGATATTTTTAAGAAACTAAAAAAAACATTCTTGAACATGTTATTGAACATGTTATACCTAAAATTTCAAAACCGGGTGGTACCTCTCGAAACATTCATCTGCACATAATGGTACATCACACTTTTTACAAGTAAATGTAGTTCCTTAATGCTTCTTATGAACCACCTTCAAGTAATATAAAAAAACTGAGCATGAGAACCGGCTATAATCTATAATATTGACGACATTATCCTGTAGAATTCATAGAAGGGGAAAAAGATGCCTCAAAATAAAAAATATACGGAAAATCCCTTGCCGTTGACGGAGGTGGGACGATTAAAAATAAGATATGATTTTTTTTTAAGTAGAAGGAAAAAAGGTGTCACTTTGAAAAAATGCATAGAACTGTAGGGAATAGAGTAGAATGTTAGCCTACAAGAGAAAAATCTCTAGCCGGCCGTTGAAGGGGGTGAAAACCATTGAAAACTAATAATAAGATAACATTCTTTTCGAAACAGAAGGAAACAGGTGTAACTTTGAAAACTGCATAGAACTGTAGGGAATAGAGCAGAATGTTAGCCTAAAAGAGGAAAATCTCTTGCCGGCCGTTGAAGGGGGTGAAAGCGATTAAAAACCAAAAATAAGATATAATTATTTTTTGAAACAGAAGGACAAAAGGTGTCACTTTGTAAACTGCATGTTAGCCTACATGAGGAAAATCCCTTGCCGACCGTTGAAGGGGGTAAAAACGATTAAAAACTAAAAATAAGATATCATTTTGTTTTTGAAATAGAAGGAAATAGAAAAAAGAGGCGCAACTGTCAAGGTTTCGAGATTTTAGTAT
Organism: Rhagium mordax; assembly: GCA_963680705.1. Taxonomy (NCBI): domain Eukaryota; kingdom Metazoa; phylum Arthropoda; class Insecta; order Coleoptera; family Cerambycidae; genus Rhagium; species Rhagium mordax. The sequence continues at coordinate 42,669,742 of OY796657.1, forward strand.
TGCATTTTTTTGCCAATAGCTTCAGGATTTTCACCAATTGTTAGTACTACGAGAAGGTATTTGTAATTCGGCTGCATAGTTCTAAATATTGAAGATAATTCTGTAGTTAGTGGCAAAAAAATAACAATAAAATCTCGAAACCTTGACAGTTGCGCCTCTTTATTATTATTTACTTAATGACAGAAGGAAAAAAGGTGTTACTTGAAAACTGCATAGAACTGTAGGCAATGGTGTAGAATGTCTACAGGGGGAAAATCTCTTACGGAGGCCGTTGAAGGGAGTGAAAACTATTAAAATTTAAAAATACGATTTTTTTAAACAGAAGAAAAAAAGGTGTCATTTTGAAAACTGCATAGTACTGTAGGCAATAGAGTAGAATGCAAGCATACAAGAGACAATCACTTGCAGGCGGTTGAAGGGGGTGAAAACGATTAAAAACTAAAAATAAGTTATCATTTTTTTTTTTGAAACAGAAGGAAAAAAGGTGTAACTTTGAAAACTGCATAGAACTGTAGGCAATATAATAGAATGTTAGCTTACAAGAGGAAAATCCCTTGCCGAAGAGGGGATGAACATAATGAAGCAGAAGGTAAAATACTGCCAGGTAGAAGGGCAATTCTTTAGTGGTCATTGAAGGGTGCGAAAATGAAATGAAAATATTTTTGGCCTAAAACGTCATCGATTTAGGAATTGCCTATATCTACGTTTCATTAAATTTTAGATTCTTCATAAGATGTATAATCTCGGGAAACTTGGTCAAAAAGGAAGACTTATAACTGATATGCATTTTAAAAGCAGTTTTTTTCAAAAACCGGAACAGTCGGAAAATAAGGATAATAATATTTGTCAGATTTACTTGTTTATTATTATTAATGTGTTTGTTGTGGATGCGACAACTGACCAGAAAACCGCATCGATGCAATGCGGTGGTGAATTTGTATGAAAACCACACACTGTTTATATTTTAATTTTATGCAAATCGATTTTCAATAATATACAGCCTGTCCCACTTTTAATGCACCCCCCCCCCCCCTTTATATGTCAGTTATTTGTTATCTGATTTCAACCAAATTTGGATCGGTATCAACGACCTTTGATGTGATCTTTTTGAATTAGAGAAAGTTTATTTTTGTCAGTGGCGTGCATTTTTATTAAGAAAAAATGGATCGCTTTTTCGAGAAGTCATATTAGGCTTGTCTTGGGAACCGTCAAGAGAGAAAGTGCTGTTTCTTACTCTATAAAATAAGGAACTGACGCACGAGATTCCGTTTAAAAAAGTGTTACAAAGCTGACAGGGACTCTTTGTAGTAAGTTGCAAACAGCCCCAGAAAGGTAAAAAAGAGCGTCACAATATCGAGCACAGGGCTTTCTCTGTGACATTATTTTATTGTGTATTTTATTGTTCCTGATTATGAAAAACAATATCATTATATATACACATTGCACGAGAATTAAATTAAATCTGTATAGTACTATTTCTAATGTGGTAGAAAGATAATTTCCCTCCGTGTAGAGATATTTGAAAGAGCGTTCTGCTTGCTCCGTTACATAAAACAAGTATACGATTTTTATATAGAGAGTAAAATGATTTTGATAGTACCATGTTAAATAGCATAATTAGTAACGTGTAGAGTATAATGAAACAGTACTATGCATTAACTGGTATACACAACTTAAAAAGAAATGTTCAATGTTTAATTGGGTAATTGCGTGTAAAAATGAAATTTAACCGACGATTACCTATTACCTTCTAATAATTTATTTAATTCTACATTTATTTAACCTTTAAAGAAACTTACAGGGTTTCCTGGATATCCCCTAGGTCCAATTGGGCCTGGTAAACCACTGTCTCCGCGTTCACCTTTATCTCCAGATTTTCCAGTTAGTCCCATAAATCCGTCTATTCCTGGTTGACCAGGTGGGCCTTTTGGTCCTGTTGGTCCTGGTTCTCCTCTCTCGCCGGGGGAGCCCTAAATGATATCAAGTTAAAACGATACCTCTAAAGAACCTCATTTGTTCTATATTATTATATTATTAATGTGATGTAGTAAACAAAATTGAGTTTTACCGGTTCTCCATCCTTTCCTGAAATTCCTTCTGCACCCTGAATACCAGGAGGACCAATATGACCTGGTGGTCCAGGTAATCCAGGAAAACCTCTTTCTCCTTTTTCTCCTATTTCTCCAGTATACCCTCGTTCTCCAGACGGTCCTGGTGGACCTATTTCACCGGTGGCTGCTGCGATTCCCGGAATTCCACGAGGTCCTGGTTCACCTGCGTCTCCTTTTTGTCCAGTTACTCCAGGTACACCAGGAGGTCCAGATGAACCCTAACAATTAGTATATTATACAATATACACAATATTTATATTTAGGTTTTTTTCTTAAATGTTTTTCTTAACCGCCTCTGAAGTTACTGAAATAACCCTAGGAAAATCTTAGGATTTTGTTAGATAAAGGGAGAAGTGGCCCTACAGTTTATTGTGGGGTCCGAACACATACAGGGCTTTGATAATTATCTCTTCATCTAAGTCCGAAGGTAATCAGAAATAAGATGGATCGATCTTTGTACCACGTATCAACGCATTTATCCACTCGACTACCGTGCCCTCATAAAGTAATTATAGTCATAAATGTTGTCTTCCATTGCATATAGATAATCTAATTAAGGCCGTATAATAATATCTCCTAAAGTTAAAAATTAGTGAATCTTTAACCTTACACCAATTTCTGACTATGGTCTATATCTCTTAATGTTTCACTTGAAATTCATTAATGAAATATGCATGTAACAGATGTTCTACAAATTTAAAAAATATATATAAATATATAGACTGTTACACCCAGAAGTCACCAAGAAATAATTCACATTTAAGTTCAACACCGTTGATGTTGATAAAAGTTAATGAACACTAGAAATTGTAAAATTCAGTCTTTCTCCGTGTGGTGTCGGAGGCCATAGAGAGACTGTCCAGCATCGGGCAACCGAAAAAAAAAAAAAAAAAAAAAAATAATAAGGGGTGCGAAATGCGGACCGGCAACCTCCTCGCGGTGCACCCTGGACAGGGAGGGGCAACCCTCCTTGACAAATGTCGGACGTGGGTCCTCAGGGCTAACCATCCTGGGGACTCTTTTCCTCTGGTTTTCGACCGAGACAGAGGACAGGCCCCTCACAATCGACCCCAGTCGGATGGGGGTCAGAGACAGGTGGGAGGGGCCTTACCGGACGGTCTCAACGACGACGACTTGGCAAATGTACATGGACGCTTTAGGTGGACGGAGGGATTAAGGGATGACCTGCTGACCTGCTACGAGAGCAGCGAACCTGGGCGCAGGGGATACATGGCGCGATTACACCGGTTGTGGTGCGATATGCACCCGGAGTATCGCGCCTTCTCTCAACAACATCTGAGAGATCAAGTATCCTTCCTGCGCAGAACAGGTTACGTAAGGGCACCTCGTCAGCGTGAGGAAGTGCCTGCCGCACTTCCACCGCGTCAAATACCAGCTGACGAGGAACATCCTCCTGAGTACACCGATATCGCTTTAAGGACGAGGGTTAACCTTAACACCAGGGTTAACCCAAAGCCACAAGACCTGGCACGAATGGATTCGTTGATTAGTGAGGAGCTTCCAGAAGATGCCAACATCTGGCAGATCAACAGCGCGGTGTACGCTGCCGCCAAGCAACTCGTTCCACAACAGCGCCTGGCAAGCGCAGTTGATAGGGTCGGGAAAGCTAAGCGGCGCGTACAGAAGATCGAAGCTAAAATTCGATCAGCAAGGCAACACGCTTCTCGAATCCAGAGTGTGGTGGATTATATAGTCGCAGGTAGACCATTTACACCGAAGGTCCGGCGAGTGGCAGCCGGACTGAGACGCCAACACCACACTCTAAATCGCACAGTGCTGCAGACCATCAAGCAGCACTGTCTAGATAGGATTCGAGCGCTTATGGCTATTAAGAAAACTTTGGTCAGGCGAATGCGGAGTTTGGAACTAAATAAATTGTTTCAAACAAACCCGTCTCGCCTGTTCCAAGAGCCACAGCGTGTTGTCGAAAATCCGCCAACTGTTGATAATGTCGAAGCCTTCTGGAAAGGAATCTACGAAGTCGCGAGTCCATTCGATAATGACACTCCAGCTATAGCACACTTCGAGGCTCTCTGTCGTAGAGTCTTAGAAGAGCCAGACGAAGTGTGCCCGGCAATCAGTACGGAAGAGGTTCAACAAGCACTTGTTGGAACCAAGAACTTCGCTGCCCCGGGTCCAGATGGTATAAACAACTGGTGGTGGAAGAAGTTTCCTTTCACCCACCGCCATCTGGCCCGAGTTTTCAACTCATGGTTGAACGAGGGGCAGCAAATTCCGGACTGGTTTGTCGAGGGGCGAACTGTGCTAATCCCCAAAAAGGGGGATCTGTCTGACCCAAAAAATTATAGGCCGATTACCTGCCTCAACTCCTGCTACAAGTTATTTACTCGTATCTTGTATACCAGGATGTTGAGGTCTGTTGATCCGGTCTACCAACAGATAAACGAACAGCGTGGTGCCAAGAAGGGCCTGGCAGGTTGCAAGGAAAACCTGCTGATAGACCGCTGTATTACACAGGATTCTGTGCAGTACAAGCGGAATCTGTCAATGGCCTGGATTGATTATCGCAAGGCATTTGATACAACATCCCACGAGATTTTGTTACACTTGCTCGGATGTCTTGCGGTACCAGCACCACTAGTGAGATGCATCGAACAACTGTTGCCGCTTTGGAGAACTCGCTTCACCATAACATCCGGTGCCGAGCGAGTTTCGACAGAGTTGGTGACATTTAAGAGAGGAGTGTTTCAGGGTGACTCTTTGAGTCCGCTCCTCTTCTGCATCTCACTGCTGCCGCTATCTGTTGGACTCCGCCAAACCCGCGGGTATCAGTGTGGGCCACCCAGCAACCGGAGGCATAAGGTCACCCATCTATTTTATATGGATGACCTTAAACTCTATACCTCCGGAGCGCGAGAACTTCAAAATGCTCTCAGGGTGGTCGAGGAATACACGCGGGCAATTGGAATGGAGTTTGGGTTGGACAAATGCGCAGTCGTCCACCTCAAAAGAGGACGATGCGGGGAATTCCACGAAGATGCGCAGCTCGCAGACGGAAGCATCCTACGACATTTGGATGCCGGAGAGACCTACACATACCTGGGTGTGGAACAACGCCACATCCAGGATGTGAACCAAATAAAGGATTCTCTCCGTGGCAAGTACAGACACCGACTCCGAAAGATCTGGTCATCAGAACTTTCGGGGAAGAACAAGGTGTCTGCCACTAATATGCTTGCCGTTCCGATTCTGCTCTACTCCTTTGGCGTAGTCAAATGGGGAGTAGATGAGCTGCGTCAATTGGACAGGAATACCCGCAAGATGATGAATATTCATAGGAGTATTCATCCTAGATCGTCCGTTCCTCGTGTGTACCTCCCACGTCAACGGGGGGGCCGAGGACTCTTGAGTCTGGAGTGCATGCATGGCAGAGTGGCACTGAGTATGGCATGTAATGTCATCAGGAGCTCGGACCCACTCCTACAGTTAGTGAGAGATCATGAAGCTGTGGGAGTTGGCGCTTTATTGTTTAGGGCAGCACAGAGGGCCGCAGATGAACTCGGTCTCGTGTTCGACTACAGGCGAGAAGGCCGGCGAGGTGACTCAGTCACTGAGCTTCCGCCTAATCGTCTGACAGCCCACATTAAAGCTGCCGAACAGAGAAATCTGTTCAGGCGGCACGTCGATAAACCCCTGCACGGTGTTTTCTATAACAACATAGAAACACTGGGTTTATCGACAGAGCTGACCTTCGCATTTTTAAGGTCAGCGGGGCTGAAGTCGGAGACCGAGGGATACATTGTGGCCTGCCAAGATGGTGTTATTAACACATTGGTCTATCGCAGTCGCGTGATGGGTGTAGAGGTACCTGATATCAACTGCAGGACCTGCCGTCAGGCGCCGGAGTCGCTCATGCATTTATTATCTGCATGTCCGATATATGCGACTTCGGTCTACATCCACCGACATAACGCGGCTTTACGAGTGCTATACTACCATTTACGGCACTCGTACGAGATAGACCAAACACCAGTGCTGCCTTATATTCCCGGAGATATCGAGTCCGTTGTCGAGAACGAGAAATGCCGGATTTACTGGAACTACTCGTTCCCGACCGTCAGGCTAATTCGAGCCAATAAGCCTGACATAGTCCTCCTCGACCATCAGACCAAGGTGATGTATGTCATCGAGTTCTCAGCGCCTGCTGAGACAAACATCGCCTTGAAGGAGGAGGAGAAACGTACCAAATACAGAGATCTCCGGTACGAGCTCTAAGTGCTATACCCAAGCTACTCTGTCAAGATGGTCGTCCTGATAATCGGTGTACTCGGAGGTATGAAGCCCACGCTGCTCTCCGCATTGAAGACCATGCCTGCCTGCCAAAAATCGGCAGAGTGGTTGGCTGGTCAAATGCAGAAAGCGGTCATCCTGGGTTCCCTCCGTCTACTTAGGGCACACGAGTCTGGAATCTACAGTCACTAACCCTGCGGGATGTGGGGAGTGGCTGTAGATTATTCGCTGGCGCTTTCTCCGTGTGGTGTCGGAGGCCATGGAGAAACTGTCCAGCATCGGGCAACCGAAAAAAAAAAAAAATAAAAAAAAAAAAAATAAATAAATAAATAAATAAATAAATAATAAGGGGTGCGAAATGCGGACCGGCAACCTCCTCGCGGTGCACCCTGGACAGGGAGGTGCAACCCTTTCTGACAAATGTCGGACGTGGGATTTCAGGGCTAACCACCCAGTAATCCCAAACCCTCTGGTTCTAGATCGCGACAGAGGACAGGCCCCTCACAATCGACCCCATTCGGATGGGGGTCAAAGACAGATGGGAGGGGCCATACCGGACGGTCTTAACGACGACGACTTGGCAAACGTGCATGGGCGCTTTAGGTGGACGGATGGATTAAGGGATGACCTGCTGATCTGCTCTGAGAGCAGCGAACCTGAGCGCAGGGGATACATGGCGCGATTACACCGGTTGTGGTGCGATATGTACCGGGAGTATCGCGCCTTCTCTCAACAACATCTGAGAGACCAAGTATCCTTCCTGCGCCGAACAGGGTACGTAAGGGCACCTCGTCAGCGTGAGGAAGTGCCTGCCGCAAATACCTGCTGACGAGGGTCATCCTCCAGAGTATACCGACGTCGATTTAAGGACGAGGGTTAACCTTAACACCAGGGTTAACCCTAAGCCACAAGACCTGGCACGAATGGACTCGTTGATCAGTGAGGAGCTTCCAGAAGATGCCAACATCTGGCAGATCAACAGCGCGGTGTACGCTGCCGCCAAGCAACTCGTCCCACAACAGCGCCTGGCAAGCGCAGTTGATAGGGTCGAGAAAGCTAAGCGGCGCGTACAGAAGATCGAAGCGAAAATTCGATCAGCAAGGCAACACGCTTCTCGAAATCAGATTGTGGTGGATTATATAGTCGCAGGTAGACCATTTACACCGAAGGTCCGACGAGTGGCAGCCGGACTAAGACGCCAACACCACACTCTAAATCGCACAGTGCTGCAGACCATCAAGCAGCACTGTCTAGATAGGATTCGAGCGCTTATGGCTATTAAGAAAACTTTGGTCAGGCGAATGCGGAGTTTGGAACAAAACAAATTGTTTCAAACAAACCCGTCTCGCCTGTTCCAAGAGCCACAGCGTGTTGTCGAAAATCCGCCAACTGTTGATAATGTCGAAGCCTTCTGGAAAGGAATCTACGAAGTCGCGAGTCCATTCGATAATGACACTCCAGCTATAGCACACTTCGAGGCTCTCTGTCGTAGAGTCTTAGAAGAGCCAGACGAAGTGTGCCCGGCAATCAGTACGGAAGAGGTTCAACAAGCACTTGTTGGAACCAAGAACTTCGCTGCCCCGGGTCCAGATGGTATAAACAACTGGTGGTGGAAGAAGTTTCCTTCCACCCACCACCATCTGGCCCGAGTTTTCAACTCATGGTTGAACGAGGGGCAGCAAATTCCATACTGGTTTGTCGAGAGGCGAACTGTGCTAATCCCCAAAAAGGGGGATCTGTCTGACCCAAAAAATTATAGGCCGATTACCTGCCTCAACTCCTGCTACAAGTTATTTACTCGTATCTTGTATACCAGGATGTTGAGGTCTGTTGATCCGGTCTACCAACAGATAAACGAACAGCGTGGTGCCAAGAAGGGCCTTGCAGGTTGCAAGGAGAACCTGCTGATAGACCGCTGTATTACACAGGATTCTGTGCAGTACAAGCGGAATCTGTCAATGGCCTGGATTGATTATCGCAAGGCATTTGATACAACATCCCACGAGCTTTTGTTACACTTGCTCGGATGTCTTGCGGTACCAGCACCACTAGTGAGATGCATCGAACAACTGTTGCCGCTTTGGAGAACTCGCTTCACCATAACATCCGGTGCCGAGCGAGTTTCGACAGAGTTGGTGACATTTAAGAGAGGAGTGTTTCAGGGTGACTCTTTGAGTCCGCTCCTCTTCTGCATCTCACTGCTGCCGCTATCTGTTGGACTCCGCCAAACCCGCGGGTATCAGTGTGGGCCACCCAGCAACCGGAGGCATAAGGTCACCCATCTATTTTATATGGATGACCTTAAACTCTATACCTCCGGAGAGCGAGAACTTCAAAATGCTCTCAGGGTGGTCGAGGAATACACGCGGGCAATTGGAATGGAGTTTGGGTTGGACAAATGCGCAGTCGTCCACCTCAAAAGAGGACGATGCGGGGAATTCCACGAAGATGCGCAGCTCGCAGACGGAAGCATCCTACGACATTTGGATGCTGGAGAGACCTACACATACCTGGGTGTGGAACAACGCCACATCCAGGATGTGAACCAAATAAAGGATGCTCTCCGTGGCAAGTACAGACAGCGACTCCGAAAGATTTGGTCATCAGAACTTTCGGGGAAGAACAAGGTGTCTGCCACTAATATGCTTGCCGTTCCGATTCTGCTCTACTCCTTTGGCGTAGTCAAATGGGGAGTAGATGAGCTGCGTCAATTGGACAGGAATACCCGCAAGATGATGAATATTCATAGGAGTATTCATCCTAGATCGTCCGTTCCTCGTGTGTACCTCCCACGTCAACGGTGGGGGCCGAGGACTCTTGAGTCTGGAGTGCATGCATGGCAGAGTGGCACTGAGTATGGCATGTAATGTCATCAGGAGCTCGGACCCACTCCTACAGTTAGTGAGAGTTCATGAAACTGTGGGAGTTGGCGCTTTATTGTTTAGGGCAGCACAGAGGGCCGCAGATGAACTCGGTCTCGTGTTCGACTACAGGCGAGAAGGCCGGCGAGGTGACTCAGTCACTGAGCTTCCGCCTAATCGTCTTACAGCCATCATCAAAGCTGCCGAACAGAGAAATCTGTTCAGGCAGCACGTCGATAAACCCCTGCACGGTGTTTTCTATAACAACATAGAAGCACTGGGTTTATCGACAGAGCTGACCTTCGCATTTTTAAGGTTAGCGGGGCTGAAGTCGGAGACCGAGGGATACATTGTGGCCTGCCAAGATGGTGTCATTAACACATTGGTCTATAGCAGTCGCGTGATAGGTGTAGAGGTACCTGATATCAACTGCAGGACCTGCCGTCAGGCGCCGGAGTCGCTCATGCATTTATTATCTGCATGCCCGATTTATGCGACTTCGGTCTACATCCAACGACATAACGCGGCTTTACGAGTGCTATACTACCATCTACGGCACTCGTACCAGATAGACCAAACACCAGTGCTGCCTTACGTCCCCGGAGATATCGAGTCCGTTGTCGAGAACGAGAAATGCCGGATTTACTGGAACTACTCGTTCCCGACCGTCAGGCTAATTCGAGCCAATAAGCCTGACATAGTCCTCCTCGACCATCAGACCAAGGTGATGTATGTCATCGAGTTCTCAGCACCTGCTGAGACAACATCGCCTTGAAGGAGGAGGAGAAACGGACTAAATACAGAGATCTCCGGTACGAGCTCCAAGTGCTATACCCAGGCTACTCTGTCAAAATGGTCGTCCTGATAATCGGTGTACTCTAAGATATGAAGCCCACGCTGCTCTCCGCATTGAAGACCATGCCTGCCTGCCAAACATCGGCAGAATGGTTGGCTGGTCAAATGCAGAAAGCGGTCATCCTGGGATCCCTTCGTCTACTTAGGGCACACGAGTCTGGAATCTACAGTGACTAACCCTGCGGGATGTGGGGAGTTGCTGTAGATTATTCGCTGGCGCTCTCTCTGTGTGGTGTCGGAGGCCACAGGGAGACTGTCCAGCACTTTCTTTCATAATAATAATAATAATGTTTATTGATCCTTCAAAATGATACATTTATGGATAAGTCAAAGTAAATGAACAAAATTAAGACAAAACATTTATTTTTTAAAAAGAAAAATACTTATTAGCTATATAATTAAGTTTACACCACATTAAAATATCTTTTCACACTTATATAAAATTATAGAGATACCAAACTAAAAGCTGAATAGTCCTTGCAACGTGTGGCAGATGAGTTACATTGTCACAAAACAAACAATATTTTACCTAAAGCGAAAGTGGACACAAAATGGAAATCTAGCTTGTAACGTCTTTTCTAACGCCAAACGATGTGACTCTGCTTGGGCGTTAAAACAGGTAAAACAGGTAATGTATCAGTAATAAATAGAAAGTCCACAGTATAAATAAAACAGTTTATTTCTTCACACAAGGTATCGGAATATATCAGGTAAATGTAATCTCTTTACATATACATAAAATAGTTTATGTCTACAACAAACAGTCAAGTATCGGAAAGTATCAGGTATATGTAATCATTTTACAGGCTAGATATGTTATATATAATGTAGTTATATAATAGGCGGAGTGTAATGTCAGAGCGGTAAGCTATACAATATTATTATATAACATGCTGAGTGTAATGACGGAACGATAAACGGTTGCTTCAGCATCACGTGCTGCGGTGTGGTATGGTATCTATTTACTGACGGCAGGACCAGCTCAGCTCGCTGAAGGCCTATAGTCAACAAATAGACCGACGGAGATACGGACGTGCGGCGGTTCGGTACCTATTTACCGACGGCAGGACCAGCTCAACTCGCTGAAGCCCTACGGTCAACAAACAGACCGACGGACGTCGGTGGCGGCGGAACAGACAGGTCTACTGACTACCATACACCAGGGGCTCGATTCTCCACTTTAGTCCCATAGGAAATATGGCGGCCAACCCATAGGAAACCTGTTTTCGCATTCTCGAGTATTACCGATGGAATAAAATCCTTCAGAAAGTAGTGGAATATATTCACTTGGTGTTTACCCATGGGAGATGCATATTCTATTAGGAATTCGCCTCGGAATTCGTACATCGCTCATGCGCTCTGCTACTGTAACGTGTTCGAGGTTATGTTTTGATTTTGGCAGAGATTCTGGTTTTAAGTCCCATAATTTTTATTTTTATTTATTATTTGTGTGTATTTTATCCAGAGCAATGGATGAACTTCTCCTTTTAAATGAATTAAATAATGTGGAAGTCCAAGAACATGATGTGCAAAATCCAGAAAGGGATTTTTGGTCAAAGTGGCAGAAAGGAGGCGGCCTTTCAATCTAATATCCGACAAACAATAAACAATTCATAAAACTGTTTAGATTATCTAAACTTTCAGTATTGACTTTGTTGGATGATGTAGACTAATATATAACTCCCCCTTCTAGGCTATCGGGTCTTTAAAAAAAAAACAAAAGTATGACATTAAATAGGTATATATGAGGTTAGGTGGTCACCGGCACGGAAATAAAATGTCACGGGTCAAGGAAATAAAGCAGTGGTGTTAACTGAAGGAAAGTGAACATCAAAAAAGCTTAAATTTGATTGGTTGAAATAAAATTATTTTCAAGACTATCTCAGACATACTCTTTTATTTTTTCCCATAGGAAAATACATTCGAGTAGTAGTGGAGAAAAGAGATTGACATACCCATGGGAATAATTGCATGGGAAAACAATACTACTGGAATATTTTCCTACAAAGTCGAGAATCGAGCCCCTAGCTCAGCACGCTACAAACCCCAATAGTGCATTCTGTGAGTCGGAAAAAACCTTGAAAAATACAAATATTTGGGGAGTCAACCAAACTACTTCCTCCACCCGTTTTCGAGGATGCTGGGAACGATGGTGATGTTTTTTCTGCTCCCTGAGTTGACCCAACCCCCCAAACGGCCAAAAAACCACCCCCCAAATGGTGAGAATCGCGTATTCGACGTCTTTCACCGGCAAAACTTATGTCATCTCCGTTTTCGAGGATACTGAACACGATGGTGATGTTAGTTCTGCTCCCCGAGTTGATCCTACCCCCCAAACGGCCAAAAAGCCGCCCCCAAATGGTGAGAATCGCGTATTCGACGTCTTCCACCGGCAAAACTTATGTCATCCCCCGTTTTCGAGGGTGCTGAACACGATGGTGATGTTAGTTCTGCTCCCCGAGTTGATCCTACCCCCTAAACGGTCAAAAACCACCCCCAAAGAGGGAGAATCGCGTATACGACGTCTTCCACCGGCAAAACTTATGTCATCCCCCGTTCTCGAGGATGCTGAACACGATGGTGATGTTAGTTCTGCTCCCCGAGTTGATCCTACCCCCTAAACGGCCAAAAACCACCCCCAAAGAGGGAGAATCGCGTATTCGACGTCTTCCACCGGCAAAACTTATGTCATCCCCCGTTTTCGAGGATGCTGAAGGTGATGTTAGTTCTGCTCCCCAAGTTGATCCTACCCCCTAAGCGGCCAAAAACCACTCCCAAAAAGGGGGAATCGCGTATTCGACGTTTTCCACCGGCAAAACTCCACTTACTCACTCCCCGTTTTTAAGAATGCTGAACACGATGGTGATGTTAGTTCTGCTCCCTGAGTTGATCCTACCCCCCGGCCAAAAAAAACACCCCCAAAGGGGGAGAATCGCGTATTTGACGTCCTCCAACGGCAAAACTGATATCACCCCCCCGTTTTCGTGAATGCTGAACACGACGGTGATGTTGGTTATGCCCCCTGAGCTGATCCCATCCCTCAAACGGCCAAAAACCACCCCCAAAGAGGGAGAATCGCGTATTCCACGTCTTCCACCAGCAAAACTCATGTCGTCCCCCGTGTTTAAGGATGCTGAATACTTAGAGTATTTTAAAGTACTCTAGGTACTTTCAGTACTTAGAGTAATTCACTGAGTAATTATTTTGTACTGGGTACTTAAATTTTAAATTTCAAGTAAATTACTTAATACTCTAAGTACTTTTCAAAGTACTTGCACTTAGTACTGGGATAAAAATGTTGCCTACTTGTGCTGGGTAATGGGAGTACTTTTTAAAAGTACTTATCACAACTCTAATCCGGCCCTAACAGAAACCACGTTTTTGTTATTATACTAGGCGACCAAGCTCGCGTAATTTTGAATGCATTTTATTCCATTCCGAAGATCAAAGAAGCAAATAAAAGTTTTTCGATCCCGTGTATGCGTGAGCACATGAGTTGCTACCAGATTCCACGTTCCTCAGACCCTCCTCTTCAATGAGCTTACAAAATATAATAATAATAATTTAGACTCTCTCATCCGTTGCAGTTAATTAGAAAAAAAACCCAAAACAGGTGTAGTTTTTGGCCGCTGGAGGGGCTCACGGTGGTTGAGGTGTCATATTTTTCTCTTGCCCAGCATACTAAAAAACGAGAGGTAACGTGGGTTTTCTCGTTTGTAGCGCGGAACACATTTTTGACCCCCTTGGAGGGTGGTTTTTGGCCGTTCGGGGGTTGGTTTGCCTCGTGGAGCAGAACTAACATCACCATCGTATCGTGTTCAGCATCCTTAAAAACGGGGGATGACATAAGCTTTGCCGGTGGAAGACGTAGAATAGGCGATTCTCCCCCTTTGGGGGTGTTTTTTTGGCCGGTTAGGGGGTAGGATCAACTCGGGGAGCAGAACTTACATCACCATCGTGTTCAGCATCCTCGAAAACGGGGGATGACATAAGTTTTGCCGGTGGAAGACGTCGAATACGCGATTCTCACCATTTGGGGGCGGTTTTTTGGCCGTTTGGGGGGTGGGGTCAACTCAGGGAGCAGAACTAACATCACCATCGTTCTCAGCATCCTCGAAAACGGGGGGGAGTGGTAGTTTGGTTGACTCCCCAAATATTTGTACGTTCGTCCGACTCACAGAATGCACTACAAGGCATCAATAGACATTCGACCGGGCGGCGTTGGATTCCGTATTCAACTAACCGTGGTCAAGCTCAGCATGCTTAAGACCCACTATCACCCAGCTCAGTTCGCTGTCAGTGAAATACTGAATACAATAGCAGTTTTCGGCTTGGTATTTATATTAAAATTGTGACCCTGGTTCGCGTGACGTCTGGCTCTGTATTTGCCTATACATGAGAACGTCCGTTAAGCGGAGATTTCAATAACTAATTTCGAATTTATTACACTCTGCATTGACGTGGTGACTTTAGTTTTGTGGCTGTCTATGCTTAGCAGCTCTGGTTAAACGGATATTCTAGTAATGAATTTATAATTCATTACAAGCTCGTCCGGGTTCCGGTCGTCCGCGTCTTCTAATGTGGAAGATGCTGTTTTGGTGGAATATAACGCAAATCATCTCTTTTCGACAGCATTAAAGGCTAAGGAAGAAACACATTAGCATCTAATTCAACTGCCCATAGAGACCGTAGAAGAATTCAGCAACATTGGCTTTTAAATTTTAAATATTGCTAATTTTATGTTAGATTTAGTGTGGTATTTTTTCGCCTCAGTTTCAGGATTGTCATCTATGTTTAGTGCTACTGGAAGGTATTTGTAATTCGGCTGCATAGCCCTAAATATTGTAGATATAATACTGTAGTTATTGGCAACAAGATACAACACTAAAATCTCGAAACCTTGACAGTTGCGCTCCTTTATTATTATTTACTTAATGGTTATAAAGTTTCCTTTATAGATTTCTCTTTTGATACGTCAATGTATTATGTCAAAGATTTTATAAAATGTCAAATATGACTTTAAAACCATTTTTACAAAGACTAATTTTACAAAAATCAGTATCACTTGATTATCGTTGAAAATGTTTTGCTCCCAATAGTACATCTAAATATATAGGATAATTCGACAGATAATGATAAATATTTTCCGTATGTATAATAGGTTTTGATATATGATTGTAGAGGAAACTGTTATTATCATTATTTTCAGAGATGTAAATATAGGCTTGCAGCTGTCACCATGTGCAGCACTTATTATACTTGTCAGCAGATTTTTGAATAATTAATATTTTTTCTATTTGAATATGAGATGCGTTTCCCCAAGTCATTATACCGTAATTCATAGTTGAATGAAATAGTGAATGAATGGTAGGTAGCTAATGCCGCTTTTTGGTTACAGTATTGCGAATTCTTTTAATAGCATATGCGATCTTATTTAGTTTACTAGAGAGTTTTTGAATTTGTTCTATCCAAGTTAGATTAGCATCAATTTGAACCCCTAAAAATTTAACACCTTGATTAGTTTGATTTGATTTTTTGCCTCAAAATTTAATGTCATTGTTTTGTTTTCATTTATCACGAGTTGATTAGGTATGAACCAAGATTTTGCCTTTCCTAAAATTGTAGTTAAAATAAATTGAGGATTTTCGTCATCATTTTTGCTTAGTGTTGTGTCGTCTGCATATAATGTACTATTTATTCCAGATGTACTGATTGCATATGGCAAATCATTAATATGTATGAGAAACAACAGCTGCCCCAGTATCGAGTCTTGGGGAACGCCTCTGATTATTTCTAATTTACCACTTCGATTTTGTCCACTTTCTACTAATTGATATTATCTATTTTCTAGGTATGAACGAATAATATTTAGACTTATACCTTTTACACCATAGAAATATAACTTACTAATTAAAATTTGGTGGTTTACACAGTAGAAAGCTGCAGTCAGATCTGTGAAAACACCTATATATTTGTCTTTGTTTTCAAATGCCTCTTTAATGTAGTTTGTCAGAGTATGAATTGCATCAGATGTTGACAAGTTTTTCTTAAAACCAAATTGTTGTGGGCACAAGATGTTGTTTGATTCTAAATATACCATTAATTGTTCATAGATTACCATTTCCAACAATTTAGAAAAAGGTGGCAAGATAGAAATTTGCCTAATATTTTTTGGATCAGAATTTTCACCTTTTTTATATACAGGGAGGACTTTGCAATTTTCATCTCTTTGGGAAAATGACCTTCAGTGATACATGTATTTATTATATCAGTTAATGGATCAACTAAATAAACTATACATTTCTTTATGACAAAATCATGAATGCCCTTCAAATCCCCAGTTTTTTTATTTTTTAGTTTTTGCGCTAATATTCTTATATCATCCGGAATTATAGGTCTCAAAAACATAGAGTCTTTTAAGTTTAGACTTTCATTCATAAAGTTAACAGCATTTTGTGACTGTATTTCCAATCATATCATTCATATTATTTACAAAGAAGTGATTCAACTGATACAATGTTAGATTTTCTGGGTTTATTGAATCCTTAGTTTTCCGGTCTGTTTCAGTATTTATTATTTACCAAACCGTTTTACTGTAATTATCTGTGTTGTTCAATATTTTATGATATTCTTTTTTATTCTCCCGGCAAATTTCCTTATTTTGTTCAGTAGGATTTCGGCATTGAAATTCATATATAAACATTAAATAATTTTTAGCAGCTGTTACTTCTGGAGTTATCCAATTTACTCTACTTTTTTTGTTTAATTTGTTTCTTAACCATTGGAAAATAAATGTTATAGTAGTATATGAATGTATTTTCAAATGAATTATATTTATCCTCCGATGTTTTACCCAAATATACCCTAGACCACTTCTCATTTTTTAGGTACTCATTTAAAGCCTCTATATTATTATAACTAAAAAACTTAACTAATTTTGATTTAGATATATTTATAACACTATCTTTTAATTTAATTATTATGCCATTATGATCTGAGAGACCTGATTGAATAACGTCTACATTTATACAGCCACTATTATAATTACAGAAAATGTTGTCTAGGCAGTTTCCCTTTTTATGAGTTGGTTCATTAATTAATGTAAACCAAATGAAGTGTACATTAAAATTACCTGTAAGAAGAACAGTGGTGCAAATATCAAACGTCTCAGTGAATTCAAGGACACTAGTCATTTTTGTCAAAAATTCATCTATTTTTGTGTCCGGGGCTCTATATAGGTATATTTATAATAACTTATTTTTGTATTTTTAAATTATCTCATATACACGTTGCTCTGACAAATTAGCTAGGGGACATTAAACGGCGCAAACTGTGATCCACCTGACAAGTATGACCTAATCAATGCAATAAATTTCGTTATAGTGTCCTTTCTTTCTCTTATTTCATTGAAATGTGGTAGGTATAGTGAAACCAATTAGCATGCATAATTTTTTAAACCAACCAGTCAGAATATGATGCTGATATCCATCACATCTAAATGTTAAATTTATAACATATGGACTGGAGTAATATTGTGTGTACCTCGGTGCTCCACCTGGATTTTAAGAAAATAATAGAGGCTTAATGTTAATGGAAAAAGGACCCTGCACATTTCTTATGTAAATTGGGTTTCGACGAATTTTCTCCAATAGGGGTGTTTGTTCTTTTATACTGAACAAAAGTGTCAATGGGCCCGAAGCTCAAGCTTCATAGTAATAGGCATGAAATAGTACTTTTAACGAATTAGTGCGCATTAAAGGTGGCAGGGTAGACTTGTAACTTGCGCTTGAGTAAAATTCATGCGACTACCATCATAATGATTTGTGGGGATTGATGATTATTTACAAGTCGAAAAGTATGGAAAAAATTCATCATCTTCAAAATGCCTAAGTTTTGGAAAAATCGCTCGGACAGGTCGACTTCAATTTTATATTAGGCCGATTTAAAAAAATATTTCTTATTTTACATGGTGTCCCAAAAAAGCTAGGCTGTGATCAACTTTAATTTTTCAAATGGCAACCCCCAATTTTGTTTGCAATTTCGAATTCCTTGTAAAATTCTATTTCTGAAATCAATCGTTTCTGAGTTATTGATATTTAAAATGATTTTTTTTTTGTGAAAAAGAAAATATTTTTTATATTAAACGTATTTTATTTTTAGGTTAGCAACAAATTAAAATTATTTCAACATAGTGCTCAAAATACCTCCGATTGGTTATTTGACAATAACCTA
Organism: Rhagium mordax; assembly: GCA_963680705.1. NCBI lineage: Eukaryota > Metazoa > Arthropoda > Insecta > Coleoptera > Cerambycidae > Rhagium > Rhagium mordax. The sequence goes on from OY796657.1 coordinate 42,688,073, forward strand.
AACGATTGATATATTCTTCTTGATTTTTTCTAATGATTTCTTATGGAATTAGCCTATTCAATACGAAAAAATGTTAATAACTTAGAAGCTATTGAATTTAGGTACCGGGTGTATTACATACTCGTAGAAAAAATCACCTGTGGGTTGAGCTGCCTATCAGGCGCGTCTCCAGGTGGCGGATAGGAGGATGACCAGACTTCTAATCGAGTAGGGTTAGCGTTGGTCATAGTGCTGGAAGGTGGGGCTAAAACCACAGAGGTACGTGTCTCTAGGGGGCACGGGGGTCATGGCTTAATTGCTCAGACTACGTGGATGAAGTATCACCATAAAATCTTCCCCAATCTCAAGGTATTGTGCGCGCCGAAGTGCCGAAGAGATGCATGGTTGGGGGTAGCTCAACCACTAGTCACTGACCATGCATGCGTTCATCCATAACCTTACTTTTCGAAGCCCCTTACTTTTAATTTCATACACTTGAGACTCCATCGAGCAAATATTTATTCAGCTCACATGGATGGTAACTTTTTGGGGTCCCTAGTAGGTAAGTAGGCCGCCCGAGCTCTAATTGAAAAAAACACGCGTCGTTCATCTCAAAAAGGAACTGAAGAGGTATCAAGAAAAATCCTATTATCGAGCATGCGCTGTAGGCTTTTCCTCGAGAATAAGGATGAATAATAAGTAAACCTAATAATAATCATAAACTTGTAGTGTAATACGGGGAAAGCGGATAGAATAATAATGGTGGTGGCAGTATATTCTGATGTCCCTGTAGATAAGTTAAATGGCTCCCAAATTCTAATAACAATATGTTTTTATACATCTAAATGTTAGAAGTAATTTATTTCAGTATTATTTAAATTGGCGTTGATTTGTAAGAGCTCCACCCCAGTCAAGTTTCGACCAATCAGAACCATTGCCATTGCGTACTTGTCGCATGCGCATTGTGGCTGTCATACATAACTTTTAGATCCTCGCCCATATACCTAGCGTTATTTTTTGTGGCCCACCCACCCAGCAGGGTTTGACCAATCAATCCGAGGTTGAGAGAGCTCCAATCAGGAGCTTAGCTTACCCGGCCGACATATTTGTTTCAGAGCTCCAATCAGAACCCCAGCGTATCTGCCATGCACATTTAGATTGTCATCTATAATTTTTAGATCCCCCTCCCATATAGTACAGTAATTTAAAAAAAATCTCAAAACACATTTAAATATTTCCATTATTTGTTTTTCGCAACAAAAATGTGATTCTACAACATAAAATTAATTGTCGCTGCACCTCGAGTGTTGCAGGTGTAATAAAATTATTATAAAAGAATCCAAACAAGGAACAGTAGACGCGAGAGCCAACGGCTATAGCGCGAAGATTCACGATTCCCACCACTGTGTCCGCTTATTGTCTACAACGGGCACAACTAATCGCGCAAACTAATACCCATGTTCGAACCACCTCGGTCTTTACTGTATAAGTGGACACAAAACTGAAAGAAAATAATAATTTAACTCACTTAATATCACAAAAATTATTAGTCAAAACGAATTACGCGAGAAACCCGACAAGTTTTAATTGTGTTTATTTTTAAAGAATATCATCATTCCGTTTTTATTCTCAATTGGAACAGACGCTGATCTATTGTACATAGATTGCCAGTACTGTTAATAATTACATTTCAATAATTTCCAGATTTGCTAAATTGCAATGTATTAGTTGGTAAATGTCAACAATAATGTTATATTGGGGACGTCGAGTTAAACAAATGAATTAATTCAAAATGTTAGAATTTTAATTTGTTTATTAGACATTAAGAATAAAAATATTAATTAAATATAAAAATATTACAAATACTGCTCATTGGTATCATTGGAAAGCTCATTAAATAAGCTTTTAAATTATGGCACTATTTACAGGGTATTCCATTTGAAAAAAATGAGTTTTAGCGGTTTGAAAATGGCGAAATTGGATCGTTGACTCATAACATCCTGTACAATTTAAATGAACTTAAATAATGTCTAAGTTTTAGCACATACCTTGGCTACTTGCGTACCTGGATATTTGAATTATTCTCTTAAAATGTAAGTTTACTGATTTTTTTCCGTGTCGATGATTTTTCATTAAATTTTATTAAAACGTGAATATCTTGGCAACATTGCATCTGATACCCAGAATAAAATATGTTTGTAAACTCCATAATACACAGATTCTAAAAATAAAAACATATACTGGGTGTTGCATTAAAAAAAGTCCGACTTCGTTTTCCCGGATTTATGGCACACTCTGTACACTGAAAAATAATTTTAAAAGGTAGCACATTTACGGCCCAATAACTTGCAATTAGATTTTTTCTTAATTTTCTTTAGTCTATTAGCTATGGCCCGAGCGAGGATAAGTGGGCCACCCTGTATATACAGGGTGTTCCAGTTTTTTGTAGCAGGACTTTAACAGTCGATAGACAATTGAAAATTATTAAAAAAAGTTCCTATAAACATAGGTTGAAAAATGCTTAGTTTTCGAGATACAGGGTCTTAAAGTTTGAAAATAAATACGGATTTATATTAATATTTCCAGAATGCTAAGAAGTATCGAATCCAAACTTGCCAATTCTTTACATATAATTTAGAGGTCTATTTTAGAATAATAAACTACTACTTTACTTAACCATGGGCGTAGATATATGGATTTATTAAGGCTCTTTTTTACAAAAAAGTAGTACGCCACTGATATTTTCCCATGTTTTCAGTTTAATTCAATAAAGCAAGAAAAAACAAAAATTTAATGTCTCTTGGCACTTTTTGATATGACAAGCCGTTTTCCAGAAAATTTACATTTAATCATTTGATGCACGCATCTGGACGAATTTTAGACAAACTTGAAGTCGCTCAGAATTTCACCAAATTTGATGGTGCGAAAAGTCTCTTAAAAATAAAGAATGAAACAATTAAAATATTTATTGTAAAAGTTTATTATCATGTAAATCAAAATTTTTATAACACAAATGTATTAAAACGCAACGGTCGAACTAAAATAAATGATTAGAAACACAAACACAAAAGCTAGCAACATGTAAAAGTGTCTTACTTCATTACAAGCATCATCAACGATGTTTCATTCTTTCTTTTTAAAAGACTTTTCGTACCATCAAATTTGGTGAAATTCCGAGCGACTTCAAGTTTGTCTAAAATTCGTCCAGATGCGTGCATCAAATGATTAAATGTAAGTTTTCTGGAAAACGGCTTGTCATATCAAAAAGTGCCAAGAGACATTAAATTTTTGTTTTTTCTTGCTTTATTGAATTAAACTGAAAACATGGGAAAATATCAGTGGCGTACTACTTTTTTGTAAAAAAGAGCCTTAGTAAATCCATATATCTACGCCCATGGTTAAGTAAAGTAGTAGTTTATTATTCTAAAATAGACCTCTAAATTATATGTAAAGAATTGGCAAGTTTGGATTCGATACTTCTTAGCATTCTGGAAATATTAATAAAAATCCGTATTTATTTTCAAACTTTAACACCCTGTATCTCGAAAACTAAGCATTTTTCAACCTATGTTTATAGGAACTTTTTTTAATAGTTTTCAATTGTCTATCGACTGTTAAAGTCCTGCTACAAAAAACTGGAACACCCTGTATATGTATGCATATATACCGTGCTTTTAGATTTCTGAGCTTATATTAATCGAAATACAGCGTTCGTGTACATTCAGAGTAGAGGGGAGATTGTGGCCACACGATCACCGTTTACGGTTTGCGACAGTCCAGTAAATTTGATATTCTGTAGGTCCCACTATGGCTGTTGGACTCACGAGCTTGACCGAATATTCCCTTGTGTAGTGTTTTGCGATGAAGGCACTGTATAGAACTATAAACAGACATTGTTAGCCCGTTCATTATACAGGGTGATTTATACCAGGAGGCGAAAAATGAATATTTGTGTTCTAAGCAAAAAATGCAAAATAACTTTTTTTCCGATCGGCCTTTGTTTTGGAGATATCGAGGCTTGAAGTTTTCTAAACTTACAATTTTTGCCCATAAAATTAATAGTAAGTCATGGAAATTGCTTTGAAACAAAAGACTAGTTGTTGACAGTTGTCATAAAAACACACCACAGAAATTAGACATTTTATGTCTAATTTTTTTAAATTATTATCATTTATACAGGGCGATCTGTTAAAGTGGTAGATGAAAGAATATATATTTTTTAAATGGAATGATCCAATTTTTTTATTATGTTTGAAGACCACTATGATGGCTTATTCAGCGGTAAAATATTTTTTAAATTTGTTGGATTGTTAATGAAATAAAAAATATTTTTTTAGAAAATTGACGTTTGCAGGTATCATTTTGAAAATTGATTTTGGACTTATTTTTGGAGAGTAATTTTTTTTCTTTGACATGGTAGTAGTTTAATATAATATAATATAATTATGTATAATAATATAATATAATTTATTTTCTCACTTTTTAACACACTAGTGTATACAGTCGTCAGTACATACCGGGTGGCCACGAGACTAGGGTCATGCTTATATCTCTTTCAATTATGAACCAATTTAGACGAAATTTGGTACAAGGATATTAGACCTAATTTCGGATGGGCATGCAGAAATAGTCAAAATGGCCGACTTCCGGTTTCACCGGAAGCGTGTGTAACTTAGATTTTTTTAATGCAGCACCCAGTATATTTTATGTTTTTCGGAATCTACTACTCAAATTACATAGAACAGCGTTGCCAAATTTACATTTTTCTCAAGGAATTTTTCTTTTTTTCAAATTTATTTTTTACCGTCGAAGGCGTGATTGGGATGTTCTACTAAAAATAGGTATTGTTTCTAAATAAAATTTTAAATACATAGGTACTTTTTAAATTAGTTTATGCAACTTGCAAATCCGAATAGTTTACGAGAGACTGAAAATTTATTTTCTTGCCATACTATGTTTTCCAATAAATGCACGTTACTTATTACATAAAAGTAAACACTTTACAAATAATAAACATTTTCCAGTTTTAGACAACGATGAAGTGGTGCAATTAGATTGGTAATTAAATTTGCTATTTAATGGCATTATGGCCCTTAGTAAGTGCCATTTTAAAAAATGATCTTTTCTTAAAAAAACACGTTTGGCAAATTTTATTTTTTCATGAGGCATTTGTTATTGATTTAATTGATGAAATCACTATTAATATGAGTTACTAGAATCAACTGGAACATATTTTTTCCCAATCACGGCCTTCTATGATAAAAAATTAATTTGAAAAAAGAAGAACTCCTTGAAAAAAATGTAAATTTGGCAACGCTATTCTATGTTATTTGAGTTGTAGATTCCGAAAAACATAAAATATACTGGGTGATGCATTTAAAAAATCGAAGGTACACGCGTTTCCGGTGAAACCGGAAGTCGGCCATTTTGACTATATCTGCACGTCCATCCGAAATTAGGTCTAATATCCTTGTACCAAATTTCGTTTAAATCGGTTCATAATTGAAAGAGATATAAGCATGACCCTAATCTCGTGGCCACCCGGTATATAGAATAATAGATAAATTCAATCAAGTAAAAATAAAAATAATAAGTACATAAAACAATAAACTAATATAAAATAACTCACAAAGTATAATACAAAATAGAAGATATAAACAAACATACAAATGTGCAAATGAGTATACAGGGTGTTCTGAAAAACACTGGCATAAATTCAGGGCCTGAGAATTTCAAAAAATATTACAATTTGTTCCTATGAACCATGGGCGTATCTTTTTCCGTTTTCAAGATACAGGGCGTTAAAAATAATTTTTTTAAATCTAGTTTCGGTCCTATCTTCCACATAATTCGACCAAATGAGCTCAAATTTTGCTATGTGGGGTTTCTGGGGATGCTAAATGCTCTGGTGTTATTAATTTTTGGCTATATCATACAGGGCGTTCAGTACAGTACTCCGTGGGAACATTCTAGGTCCTAACTTTTTTGAGATTAATCGTTTTGCCCCTTTTGTCACTTGCTGTTATGGAAAATTTTATTCTAAACAAAAAAGGTGCTCTTGTAAGAAGTGCTAAAATTTGCCCGTTTTCGAGAAAAATCAGGCATAGTGCACCAAAGTCAAGCAGCTGGTATCCCAAATTGTTGGTTGTTATTTCAAGTAGGCTTTGGCACCTAGTTGTTATTACTATTAGTTTCATTAATAAAACTCAAAATCAAAGTTATTATTTGAATGGTAATGATAAAAAGTAATAGTTAGTTTATTTCTGGAAAAGTTTAACACATATTGAATACAATTGAAAAAAAGAATAACTAATTATTACTAACAGAAAATTAAAATTTAAGGAAAATTATTTTCAACGCCCTGTATCTTGAAACCGGAAAAAGATACGCCCATGGTTCATAGAAACAAATTGTAATATTTTTTGAAATTCTATCAGCCCCTGAATTTATGCTAGTGTTTTTCAGAACACCCTGTATATAAAATTTAAAACAATAACATACAAATCAATGAGATAAAGAATTGCAGTACTGAAAGTATTCATCATTATTATAAAAGCTGTTTCTAAGTAATATTTTCCTTACCATCTTTTTAAAGCTCTTCATACCAATATTCTTTGTTTTTAAATTTTGTGGTAGGACACTAAAAAACTTATTTGATAAATATAGAAAGGAGTTTATTTGCGTCTTACTCAATCTAACTCTTGGAAGACACAGATTATTTTTTTCTCTAGTACCATAATCGTGAATATTGTAACAAATGTACAACTTGATGCCAGTACACAGGATAGAGATCACCCAGTATGAAAGTTTTTTCATGTTTTAAGCTGTAATTACCATTAAAGAAATAGTTGTCCCTTTGCTTTTCCCAGAAAAGACACTTTAGCCATAATTCGAATATTTTTGTAAAAGTTAACTAGCGGGTCATGCGTTAAATAATGGACAAGTCAACTATAAGTGTTATTGCTTCCTTTAAAAACTTATAAATCAGAAACAAATCCAAACCCCTCTGTACAAACTGATTTATAACGTGCACTTTAACATTTTTTCAATACAATATCTTAGAAACCCTTACTGGTCAGTAAATCGAAACCACATGTTCTTAGGGTACAGTGCGAGCGTCCGGGAGACGACTAAGCCGGGACCTTCTGTTAAATGTCATCGAAAGAGATCTTGGGTTATGAATACATAGTAACGGCCGGACAGGTAGCTATCACGCGATCAGATTAATAGGGTAGGGCAGTTGCGCAATTAAGCGATCATACCTGAAGGTATATCTCTATCTACGGGGTAAATTGAATAACATAACTGGGGTAATTAATTCTTGAAACATTCCATTATCGACCATGTCAATAATATTAAGTTAGGTAGAGTCTATATACACCTGAGCTAGGTTTTGTCCCAATAGCAGAATGGGTTTCCCTCAGCTCGAGTTTGCGAATGCAGGTGCTATATAGAAATAGTTTATAGGAATTATATTCTTGATTAGGTTAACTAATTAATAGGAGACGTATGGAAACTTATTTAACGGAGCCAAGGCACTTGCTAGTAATTTTCCACCACGTCGGCTTGGCAGCGTAAAACAGGTTCAACCCCTAAGTAAGATACTCAGAGGCGGGGCGGGTTTCAATTGGTCAATTCTTTAACTTAGCTAACCCCCGCAAGTCAACAGCCCCTCAGGCGATGGTCCGAACCTGATGTGCTAAATCTCGAAGTTTGTAAGAGTTACTTTTTGTTCGATCTTCGTGCGATCATCATCTTTCTTTTTGTGTGTCATTGGTAAGAAATAACAAATAATCTTAACTAAGTGTTTATTCGGTAATTTCTGATTTGTTTTGTGCTGATTTCATATTGCCAGTAGAGTCAGTAATTTGTTCGTTATCATTTTTATAAATTAGACTAGTGGACGTTTGTCTGTTTTCCACTAGCCGTGGATTCCAGAACGGTTGTTTATTTTCTGGAATCCTAGCGATAGATAGCTTAACCGTGGTTTTGCGGGATATTTTCGAGTCATTTAAGTGTTTTCCAGACGTTAAGCTATATATCCGGTTTGTAATCACTGCCAACTAGATAATAAGTCATTACTAAGTTGTATATTGTTACTGTAAGAATTGCACATTTTGTTGGGAACTATTACCCGTTTCTTTGTTTTATTCATTGTCATTTTCTTCATTCCTTTTTTTTTGTAAATAAATAGATACTAAGTGTTTTGAGAATAATTTTGTTTTATTGAAAATATCGTTGGCAAAGTAAATTAAAGGTAAGGTCAGAATTGGTGAATAAGCATATTCGAAGTGCTCATTAATATTCGGGATATACGTCGCGAGTGGATCAGTGTCAAAAGGTGACCGCGGATCCAGTGCCAGAAGGAGGCCGCACACTGGGGTGTCTGGTCAACTATATTGTAAAGGAGTAAGATCTAGATAATAAGTAGTCATACGGAAAGTCCTCAGAACAATAAAGATTAGTAATCAGCGGGTGAGTTGCCGTCTCCCCATTTAGTCAACACCAGAAGATATTGTTCAAAGCGACTATTCGTAGAGACCTGTCGTCTCGCGTCGATAACGAATCGCGGTTAAGATTCAGAGTGATAGCGTTGTCTAGAGACTAATTAATTATGCACATCTTCATATGTTATGTACTGAGAGTTTGTCGTAAAAAGGTTGAAGGTAAAGATTTTCAGTATAAAGTATAAAATGTAACTCGGTCAGTAAGAACTGTTATAAAAAGTGGCGCAGTCAGATTAGGATTTGAAAAAGAATAAAATTTATACAACTAATTAAGATCCAAGTTATTAATTTTGTCCGTATAATTTTTAGAATGTCAAAAATTCATCTTTTTTCAGAAAAAGAACTTAAAATCAGTAAAAGTAATAAATAGAAGTTATTAATTTTATCCGTATAATTTTTAGAATGTCAATAAATTCACGTTTTCTCAGAAAAATAACTTAAAATCAGTAAAAGTAATAAATAGAAGTTATTAATTTTGTCCGTATAATTTTTAGAATGTCAATAAATTCACGTTTCCTCAGAAAAATAACTTAAAATCAGTAAAAGTAATAAATAGAAGTCAGATACTTAGTAATTAGCTCTAGACGAATTCATGTAAAGAGAACATGGATAGCGTAATTGTTAATTCGTAATAAATGTTTCGAACGACAGTATAATTTCATAGGTGTTCAGTAAATATTTGTCTTTACAAATATTTAATTTTAATTATTTGTGATTCAGCTATGCGTTAATTGGTTTTCGTTTTGTTGTTTCTTACCTGTCTAGAAATTTTGCTGCAATGATGATTCATAAAAAATTATTAGAGTATTAGTGTAATCCAAAGTTAAAGTTTTTGAATTGGGTAGATTTTTAGTATTAATATTGTGTACATTTGAGAGAAAATGCGAATAATCATGATTGTGGTTAACGATTGCATTAGATAGGTACATTTTGATTAACGGAGGTTATTGCCAGTTATAGTAATGATAACAATACAATAATGTTTATGTTGCTTATTTCTTTTCTTCGTGTACCGTAGATCAAGTACGATAAGTTTAACTTCACGCGATTTCTCAGAGAAATCGTATTGTGCATAAATAGTAATGAAATATTAAATTACATCCTAGCAAGTATTCACTTATACTATTTTACGTAAATTTAATCTTGAGTTTTTTTTGTAATAAATCGCTAGATTCTGAAAAGGATACTGAAATAGCATTTAAAGAAACAAAAAAAAGAGAATCAACATTAACGATAAATGTATTTACTCCGAATTTTGGAAACAGAGGAATACGTAGTTATTTATCTTTTTTTTGTTTGTTATTGAATTATAGACTTTTATGTATAGGAAGAGTTGAATAAATAAGCAATGATTTACTAAGAATGGTTTTTGATAAGTTTATGTCATCCGAGGCAGATAATAAAATAGAATTCAGTTACCAGCGGCGAACGATTATTGTAGTTGTAAAAGTTGTTAAGATCTCATAAAGTACCTGGGGAGACAACCGTAATATAATCAGAGACTCATTTAAGTATATTTGTATAGATTATTGGGTATTATTGGGGTACGTATTGGGTGTAAAAAGTGATTATAACCTGGATAGGCAAATTATGCTAAAATGATTAGGTATATTGATTGTACACTAAATCGTTATACCGTCGGTCAATTTTCCTGTATTTTACAAGAGTAGTTTGTTGATTGGAATTCAGGACATTAATTGTTTGGCAGAAATTGATTGTGTAACATTAATTTTGTAATTTTAATGTGGGATTAATAAGCAGTGCAAAACGCAAAGTATACAGAGAAAGTTAATTAAGATAGATTTTTTTTTGTTGTTGTTTTCCATTGAGAAATGTCAATGCATTTAACGTTCAAAAATTAAGAAAAAAAAACTTGTTTGAATCTAGATACAGAAATATAAAGATACACCTTAGAAATTTCGAATAGAACCTTAATCAGGACTTTAGAGTAGTAATACGGCTATGTTGTGGTATAGTATGCTTAAGAAAATTGGGTTTGACCTAGAGAAATTTTTTTTTTTAATTTACCATATTAGATATTAGCGGGAAAATGTTGGTTATTTTCATTGTTTGGTACTCAGTCGGTTAACTTTGACAATAGTGTCTTTATCTCATAGCAAAGTGACAAATACAAATAGCAGTTTCGAAATTAAAGCACAAAAACGCAGATATTTTTGTTTTCGTTTTTCTTTGAAAGATAAAAGTCACGTAGCTACAAAGAAAGTGGAAAAAGGATTGTAAAAGTTTACTGTTCTCTGGAACACCGTGTGTTGAGTAAGCATAATAGTTTATGTAGAATATTTTCGGTATAGCATTAGATACAACTTTTCAGGCGATCTAACTGAAGTCCTGGTCTGTTTTTATTAAAGTTAATAATCCGCTAGGGAACACGTAAAGACGTAGATTAAAGAAATTGTTTGTTTGACTTAAGAAAAAGATATAAATGCGCCTAGTTTAGCGTTCATGAAAACCGGTAGTTATAAATAGGGTAATTTAGGCAACACCGTGCGCACATGAATTAGTTTTTTTCCCCTTCGGTCAGGTGTATTAGTGAAATTTAAGAAAATAAAATTTTAGTCATCGCGAATTAGATAGATGAACGAGAATTGTTACATTAAGGTGAAGTAAGGGGTAAAGTACGTAGTTAGTTTAAAGTAACACTCTCTAGGAATGGTTAAACCCGTTCACGAATTTTTCATCTGTCATGAAGATGGAATTTGAGAGAAACATAAAATTTCCGGAATTAAGTGCAATAGAGCGTAAGTTGGATAATCATTGACGGTAGTCAACTAGACAGAATATCGACTTTGTGGTTTTTTCCCTCCCGGTTTTATAAGAAACTGATTTAGAGTCACTATATTTTTTTTTGCATAAAGTATCGATATTCAGTTTTGTACAATGTCAACTCGATATAATGGGTAGATACTCTTGATCGGAGTTGTGTTTTTTTTTTCGGTTTTAAATTTGTCTTATAAACGTATGTTTATAAGTGATTAGGTACGTCACGCGGTAATTAAGAAAAATTTTATTCTCTCTCATACACAGCTCATTGGTTACAGTAGTTACATTACGCTTACTCGCTTTAATAACAATAACATGATGTTGTGATTTCCTTATTTTTGTTAAGAAAGACCTCGTATACTTTGGTTGTTTGTTGTGAATGTCATTTCCAGTAATAATAGCCTTATATGGTTAATACGGTTAGTTAGCGGATCCCGACTTTTTTTTTTGAATTGTGAGACCTGACATTTTCTCAAATGTACTAGACGGTTGAAACCGCCCGAAAACTTTGAATTCACTATATTTCATTTTGGAAGTAAAGTACTATGTATATAAAACGTAAACGTTCTGAAACGAATTTTAAGGAATTAAAGTATCTAGTGAGGTATACTGTACTTGAACAGAGATAATGAACAAGTGGTTAAGTAGTGTTTTATGAGTTAGGCATTGTAGTAAATAATGAGGTGGATGTTGGTAGTACGGGGATTGTACGAAAAGTCCAGCAAAGAATTTCTTTGTTGTTTAGGTTAAGTTTAGGGTAATTGTTGATAGAATAGCGCAACCTGGAGCAGTTATTAAATGCAACTCGTAATTTAGAGTTTTGTTCTGGTTGAGAACAATTTAAGTAACTAAAACATGGAATACGAGTTGAAAGATTGCGTCGCTCTGTTAAACAAATTAGGTTTTTTTTTTTGGGGAACAAAAGGTTATGTAAACTAGTCTCGACGTATCGAAAATAATTGAAACGTATAATATAGAACAAAGTGATGCAGATAGGCGTTTTCTTTTTTCAGGTGCGAACAATTGGATATTTCATTTGTTTTCTATTTACGTATCATTAATCTTTGTCCCCTATTTTAGTATATTTATATTGTATCCTTAAGTCCTTTCGTTCCGAATTTTGACGTTTCAGCTCAGGAAATAGGCAGCAGATCAGGCGTTTGGGTGGTTTCGAAACTTCATTCGTTGGTAGATACAATTGGGATTACAGGAGTAATAGGGTACGAAGAAGTTACTGTGGTCGTTAAGAGTATTAAGTTACTCCCAAGGCGGAGTCATTGTCAACAGGAACAGCGGAGTCGATATAACGAGGGTTGCTTAATTGTGGTGATAGCGAAATCTAGGTGGTCTTATGCGGGGCATAGCACGCTAGTTAGTCACGATTGTACGTGAAGGGAAGTCGATATTCGTAAAAATAGTTCGTTCCGCCAACTATAGCGGTAGGTATCCAAAGGGATATAAGGAAAGAGGTGCATCTCCATCACCCCGTTGAATTACGAGAAGAAGTAACGAAACAATATGCCGGAAACGTCGACAACACGTCCATCAACTAGCGAAGGACAACCAAACGCGCGGAATGAAGAAGACTCGTCACCGACACCTGAACAAATGCGGCAAAAGGTAGAAGAGCTGCAACGGCAACTGCAACAGCAACAGCTCCTGCTGGATGAACGAAGTACACCTCGACCGAGTGACTTGGAAGAAGCAAGAAGCTCCGAGATGGAAGTAGGCTTCCTCAGAAGATTAATTAGGCCCATGTTGAATGGGAGCGATTCGATTGACAGCTTCTCGGGAGGACCGGATTACGAAGTGTTCATCGAGGCCATACTCAGTGCAAAAGAGCAGAACAACTGGTCCGATATAGAAGCTTTCAATCAGATGGTCAAGAAGTTAAAGGAAGGCGCTAAAGCAGCTTACTATGCCTTGCGGAGTTCCGAACGGCCTAAGACGGTGCGTGAGATGAAGATTTGGTTGACACGGATCTATGGCAGGAAAATCAACACAGAAGAAGGGAAGCGAGAACTGAGAAGATGTGTGAAACAACCCGACGAAACTCTGGGGGCGTATGTACAACGGCTGAAAGTGGTATCCAATAAGGCCTTCCCGAAGAATGAGCTTTCTCCTCTAGAAAGCAACCATCGGGACAAGATGATCGTGGACCAATTTCTCCAAGGCATAGATCTACGACTAGCGAATAGAGTTTTGGAAAATGGAGAATTCTTCAATGTAGAAAATGCACTAGTTTTGGCCGAAACATACGAAGGTACAATATCGCGGCAACTATCAGAAAATTTGTATGTAGAGAGATGGACATCAGTAAATATGGTCAACCAGAACCAAGCGGGAAGAAGAGGAGACGCCGTAGCGCGAACTCCAAATAGCCTCCCAAGGGACAGACATACAGGGAACAGGAGCAGGTTGGGCGGATTCATGCAAAAATTTCCGAAGATGAGAGTAGTATGTTTAAGGTGCGGCGAAAAGGGGCACCGAGCTAAGGGATGTCTAAACCCCACGAGGACGGTATGTTACCACTGCGCCGAAGCGACGTCGCACTCGACAGAAGAGTGTACTTTTTTTCGCCAGGAAGCCTCCACACCGAACCGGGAGCATTAAAAAGAAGCCCCGCTAAAGTAATATTATCTCTCTCGCCTACGAACTCGAAATATGCCAACTTCAACATAAACGGTTATACTACCTCTTGGCTGATCGATAGTGGTGCGGCAGTGTCATTAATTAAAGATGACGTCGTGACACAACTGAAGTTGCCTCGTTGTCACAACTCCGACATCATAGTAACAGACATTTCAGGGACCATCTTGAACAAATTCGGAAATGTCGAAATAGAGTTCAAGCTGGGGGATAAAGGTGTCAGGCACAGGTATATCATATGTGGTAATGGACTAAATTTCAATTCGGATGGGTTAATCGGCATGGACTTCCTCGGGAAGTTTAAACCGATTATGGATTTTCAACGGGATGAGATGCACTTATGTGGTTATAGTTTAGCCATGATAAGTGAAAACTTAAACCGAGGTCGACGGATTATGGATCACGATAATCCTGCAGGAGAGGTAGCGTCCACTGTCCACGACAGTGGCTGTTTTTCACAGAAGGTTCGGCGCAAGCGCGGCGGAGACAGCCGAATACTCCGCATCGAAGATGCTAGGGCGCCAAGCGGCAGCCAACAGGGAAGCACTTCGCGTGTATGGTACCAAACGGATTCCGATGGGTTAAACATGTATGCCGCTCCTGGGACACCACCCGATGAAGAAACCAGTTTCTACAGCTCAGCCACAGGTAGCTACTCGAATGGAAATGAAGCAAGTTGGGGAGTAGCAAAGGAAGCTCGAGCTGTGGACGCGAAGAAATTCCAAAATAGTCAAAAAGAATTCTGCGACTACACCAGTCACAATAGTAATAACCTTCCAGGATCAACCTCTGAAAACTCGACGGGGTCAAGGGGACTAAGAACGGGAAATGGTTTCAAAAAACACCCGAACTTGGTACGATTGAGCGAAGATTTAGAAATCCCAGCTTTCCATGGTTGCGATGTTAGTGTTACTGTAAACACCCGGGTCACTGCAGGCACTATGATTTGCGAACCACTCCCTCATACGAACGTAGGTGTTCAAACAGCGTATAGCATTGTAGATATTCCACATTATTCATCCAATAACAATCGAAACATAGTCGTCAGAATTCTCAACACAACTCCAATACCTCAGACCATTAAACGTCACATTCCTCTAATAAACTTGGTGTCCGCGTCCGAGGTTGGTTTAACCGGTACTCCTCGCACGGCTCTGGGGAGGCAAGAGATCCAATGTGATCTAGATCACTTGCAGGGTTACGAGCGAATGCGAATGAGGGATCTGATAAATGATTACAGGGATATTTTTGCGAATAGTGACACACCATTGAAGGCGACCCCGTTAGTGAAACACCACATTAACACGACAGACCACCCACCCATTGCGAAAGCGCCATATCGGGTACCATTCGCGCAAAGAAGAGTACTCGAGGAACAGATCCAAGAAATGCTGGACGACAATGTTATCAGACCATCGGTGTCACCGTGGAGTGCCCCAGTGGTCTTGGTAGAGAAGAAATCAACCGACGGTGAAAAGAAGAAAGAGCCCGAGATACGAATAGGAATTGGTACCAACACGACAGTACTACAGCCAGACCAACCGCCCAACGAGTTAACGTCGGAAACGTCTACGGAGCGAATTGACCCCGTAACTACTCCCATTTCCTCTCCCTCTTCACCTCTTCACAGTAGCTTCCCATCTTTTAGGTCAGAATCTGAGGGATCGGGTACCCAGCCAACTACTAATACCAGTGAAGCTGATGCCAATCCCGGATTGAACCAAGGACTGGCTACAGGAGATGACCGTCAATCAGTAACAGAGCCACCGGAGGACCCACAATCAGCGAGGGAGGCATCCACGACGAGGCAGACAAGGAGCATGGGACCAGTACAAGAGGAACCTTGGATAAGAAACAGTCGTATATAATCGAGGGTAAATATAGAAAACTAATATTTTGCGACGTGTTTCAGATATCCAGCACGATGACCGAAGGACCCAGATGACACGAGACCAAGGAACCCGAGATGAACCCACGTCGAGAGAGACTGGACTACGCCGAGCCCACGAGATGCCAGGACTGGAACCCCGAATGGCTTCACCGATGGCACCACCACGTCCCAGGACACCCGTCCGAGACCAGGAGGACAGACCAGAGGCGGTTCGATCAAATCCAGGACAGGACCAAGCAGCTACGAGGGTCAAAGCAGGCGTCCACCCAAAGAGGGAATAGCACCATGGTAGTCAAGGCGATATACAATCACCCACGAGGTTGTATCCATATCAAGGGCAAGAATCACACCAGGAACATTTAAGCAGGTGACCAAGTGATGATCCGGACTACCGATGACGAGGATTCAGATCAGGGTAAACAGTGTCAGTGTAATAACACTTAGTGTGTGTGTGAGCGATGGCAAAACAGAGACCATGAAAGACAATTTAGTTTAAGTCCATTTGTATCGTTTTAATGGAATTGAATCAATTATTTTAGTTATGTTTTGGAAAAATTGCTTCAATCTAAGGAGGGGGCAATGTAACAAATGTACAACTTGATGCCAGTACACAGGATAGAGATCACCCAGTATGAAAGTTTTTTCATGTTTTAAGCTGTAATTACCATTAAAGAAATAGTTGTCCCTTTGCTTTTCCCAGAAAAGACACTTTAGCCATAATTCGAATATTTTTGTAAAAGTTAACTAGCGGGTCATGCGTTAAATAATGGACAAGTCAACTATAAGTGTTATTGCTTCCTTTAAAAACTTATAAATCAGAAACAAATCCAAACCCCTCTGTACAAACTGATTTATAACGTGCACTTTAACATTTTTTCAATACAATATCTTAGAAACCCTTACTGGTCAGTAAATCGAAACCACATGTTCTTAGGGTACAGTGCGAGCGTCCGGGAGACGACTAAGCCGGGACCTTCTGTTAAATGTCATCGAAAGAGATCTTGGGTTATGAATACATAGTAACGGCCGGACAGGTAGCTATCACGCGATCAGATTAATAGGGTAGGGCAGTTGCGCAATTAAGCGATCATACCTGAAGGTATATCTCTATCTACGGGGTAAATTGAATAACATAACTGGGGTAATTAATTCTTGAAACATTCCATTATCGACCATGTCAATAATATTAAGTTAGGTAGAGTCTATATACACCTGAGCTAGGTTTTGTCCCAATAGCAGAATGGGTTTCCCTCAGCTCGAGTTTGCGAATGCAGGTGCTATATAGAAATAGTTTATAGGAATTATATTCTTGATTAGGTTAACTAATTAATAGGAGACGTATGGAAACTTATTTAACGGAGCCAAGGCACTTGCTAGTAATTTTCCACCACGTCGGCTTGGCAGCGTAAAACAGGTTCAACCCCTAAGTAAGATACTCAGAGGCGGGGCGGGTTTCAATTGGTCAATTCTTTAACTTAGCTAACCCCCGCAAGTCAACAGCCCCTCAGGCGATGGTCCGAACCTGATGTGCTAAATCTCGAAGTTTGTAAGAGTTACTTTTTGTTCGATCTTCGTGCGATCATCATCTTTCTTTTTGTGTGTCATTGGTAAGAAATAACAAATAATCTTAACTAAGTGTTTATTCGGTAATTTCTGATTTGTTTTGTGCTGATTTCATATTGCCAGTAGAGTCAGTAATTTGTTCGTTATCATTTTTATAAATTAGACTAGTGGACGTTTGTCTGTTTTCCACTAGCCGTGGATTCCAGAACGGTTGTTTATTTTCTGGAATCCTAGCGATAGATAGCTTAACCGTGGTTTTGCGGGATATTTTCGAGTCATTTAAGTGTTTTCCAGACGTTAAGCTATATATCCGGTTTGTAATCACTGCCAACTAGATAATAAGTCATTACTAAGTTGTATATTGTTACTGTAAGAATTGCACATTTTGTTGGGAACTATTACCCGTTTCTTTGTTTTATTCATTGTCATTTTCTTCATTCCTTTTTTTTTGTAAATAAATAGATACTAAGTGTTTTGAGAATAATTTTGTTTTATTGAAAATATCGTTGGCAAAGTAAATTAAAGGTAAGGTCAGAATTGGTGAATAAGCATATTCGAAGTGCTCATTAATATTCGGGATATACGTCGCGAGTGGATCAGTGTCAAAAGGTGACCGCGGATCCAGTGCCAGAAGGAGGCCGCACACTGGGGTGTCTGGTCAACTATATTGTAAAGGAGTAAGATCTAGATAATAAGTAGTCATACGGAAAGTCCTCAGAACAATAAAGATTAGTAATCAGCGGGTGAGTTGCCGTCTCCCCATTTAGTCAACACCAGAAGATATTGTTCAAAGCGACTATTCGTAGAGACCTGTCGTCTCGCGTCGATAACGAATCGCGGTTAAGATTCAGAGTGATAGCGTTGTCTAGAGACTAATTAATTATGCACATCTTCATATGTTATGTACTGAGAGTTTGTCGTAAAAAGGTTGAAGGTAAAGATTTTCAGTATAAAGTATAAAATGTAACTCGGTCAGTAAGAACTGTTATAAAAAGTGGCGCAGTCAGATTAGGATTTGAAAAAGAATAAAATTTATACAACTAATTAAGATCCAAGTTATTAATTTTGTCCGTATAATTTTTAGAATGTCAAAAATTCATCTTTTTTCAGAAAAAGAACTTAAAATCAGTAAAAGTAATAAATAGAAGTTATTAATTTTATCCGTATAATTTTTAGAATGTCAATAAATTCACGTTTTCTCAGAAAAATAACTTAAAATCAGTAAAAGTAATAAATAGAAGTTATTAATTTTGTCCGTATAATTTTTAGAATGTCAATAAATTCACGTTTCCTCAGAAAAATAACTTAAAATCAGTAAAAGTAATAAATAGAAGTCAGATACTTAGTAATTAGCTCTAGACGAATTCATGTAAAGAGAACATGGATAGCGTAATTGTTAATTCGTAATAAATGTTTCGAACGACAGTATAATTTCATAGGTGTTCAGTAAATATTTGTCTTTACAAATATTTAATTTTAATTATTTGTGATTCAGCTATGCGTTAATTGGTTTTCGTTTTGTTGTTTCTTACCTGTCTAGAAATTTTGCTGCAATGATGATTCATAAAAAATTATTAGAGTATTAGTGTAATCCAAAGTTAAAGTTTTTGAATTGGGTAGATTTTTAGTATTAATATTGTGTACATTTGAGAGAAAATGCGAATAATCATGATTGTGGTTAACGATTGCATTAGATAGGTACATTTTGATTAACGGAGGTTATTGCCAGTTATAGTAATGATAACAATACAATAATGTTTATGTTGCTTATTTCTTTTCTTCGTGTACCGTAGATCAAGTACGATAAGTTTAACTTCACGCGATTTCTCAGAGAAATCGTATTGTGCATAAATAGTAATGAAATATTAAATTACATCCTAGCAAGTATTCACTTATACTATTTTACGTAAATTTAATCTTGAGTTTTTTTTGTAATAAATCGCTAGATTCTGAAAAGGATACTGAAATAGCATTTAAAGAAACAAAAAAAAGATAATCAACATTAACGATAAATGTATTTACTCCGAATTTTGGAAACAGAGGAATACGTAGTTATTTATCTTTTTTTTGTTTGTTATTGAATTATAGACTTTTATGTATAGGAAGAGTTGAATAAATAAGCAATGATTTACTAAGAATGGTTTTTGATAAGTTTATGTCATCCGAGGCAGATAATAAAATAGAATTCAGTTACCAGCGGCGAACGATTATTGTAGTTGTAAAAGTTGTTAAGATCTCATAAAGTACCTGGGGAGACAACCGTAATATAATCAGAGACTCATTTAAGTATATTTGTATAGATTATTGGGTATTATTGGGGTACGTATTGGGTGTAAAAAGTGATTATAACCTGGATAGGCAAATTATGCTAAAATGATTAGGTATATTGATTGTACACTAAATCGTTATACCGTCGGTC
Organism: Rhagium mordax; assembly: GCA_963680705.1. Taxonomy (NCBI): domain Eukaryota; kingdom Metazoa; phylum Arthropoda; class Insecta; order Coleoptera; family Cerambycidae; genus Rhagium; species Rhagium mordax. The sequence goes on from OY796657.1 coordinate 42,707,862, forward strand.
AATTTTCCTGTATTTTACAAGAGTAGTTTGTTGATTGGAATTCAGGACATTAATTGTTTGGCAGAAATTGATTGTGTAACATTAATTTTGTAATTTTAATGTGGGATTAATAAGCAGTGCAAAACGCAAAGTATACAGAGAAAGTTAATTAAGATAGATTTTTTTTTGTTGTTGTTTTCCATTGAGAAATGTCAATGCATTTAACGTTCAAAAATTAAGAAAAAAAAACTTGTTTGAATCTAGATACAGAAATATAAAGATACACCTTAGAAATTTCGAATAGAACCTTAATCAGGACTTTAGAGTAGTAATACGGCTATGTTGTGGTATAGTATGCTTAAGAAAATTGGGTTTGACCTAGAGAAATTTTTTTTTTTAATTTACCATATTAGATATTAGCGGGAAAATGTTGGTTATTTTCATTGTTTGGTACTCAGTCGGTTAACTTTGACAATAGTGTCTTTATCTCATAGCAAAGTGACAAATACAAATAGCAGTTTCGAAATTAAAGCACAAAAACGCAGATATTTTTGTTTTCGTTTTTCTTTGAAAGATAAAAGTCACGTAGCTACAAAGAAAGTGGAAAAAGGATTGTAAAAGTTTACTGTTCTCTGGAACACCGTGTGTTGAGTAAGCATAATAGTTTATGTAGAATATTTTCGGTATAGCATTAGATACAACTTTTCAGGCGATCTAACTGAAGTCCTGGTCTGTTTTTATTAAAGTTAATAATCCGCTAGGGAACACGTAAAGACGTAGATTAAAGAAATTGTTTGTTTGACTTAAGAAAAAGATATAAATGCGCCTAGTTTAGCGTTCATGAAAACCGGTAGTTATAAATAGGGTAATTTAGGCAACACCGTGCGCACATGAATTAGTTTTTTTCCCCTTCGGTCAGGTGTATTAGTGAAATTTAAGAAAATAAAATTTTAGTCATCGCGAATTAGATAGATGAACGAGAATTGTTACATTAAGGTGAAGTAAGGGGTAAAGTACGTAGTTAGTTTAAAGTAACACTCTCTAGGAATGGTTAAACCCGTTCACGAATTTTTCATCTGTCATGAAGATGGAATTTGAGAGAAACATAAAATTTCCGGAATTAAGTGCAATAGAGCGTAAGTTGGATAATCATTGACGGTAGTCAACTAGACAGAATATCGACTTTGTGGTTTTTTCCCTCCCGGTTTTATAAGAAACTGATTTAGAGTCACTATATTTTTTTTTGCATAAAGTATCGATATTCAGTTTTGTACAATGTCAACTCGATATAATGGGTAGATACTCTTGATCGGAGTTGTGTTTTTTTTTTCGGTTTTAAATTTGTCTTATAAACGTATGTTTATAAGTGATTAGGTACGTCACGCGGTAATTAAGAAAAATTTTATTCTCTCTCATACACAGCTCATTGGTTACAGTAGTTACATTACGCTTACTCGCTTTAATAACAATAACATGATGTTGTGATTTCCTTATTTTTGTTAAGAAAGACCTCGTATACTTTGGTTGTTTGTTGTGAATGTCATTTCCAGTAATAATAGCCTTATATGGTTAATACGGTTAGTTAGCGGATCCCGACTTTTTTTTTTGAATTGTGAGACCTGACATTTTCTCAAATGTACTAGACGGTTGAAACCGCCCGAAAACTTTGAATTCACTATATTTCATTTTGGAAGTAAAGTACTATGTATATAAAACGTAAACGTTCTGAAACGAATTTTAAGGAATTAAAGTATCTAGTGAGGTATACTGTACTTGAACAGAGATAATGAACAAGTGGTTAAGTAGTGTTTTATGAGTTAGGCATTGTAGTAAATAATGAGGTGGATGTTGGTAGTACGGGGATTGTACGAAAAGTCCAGCAAAGAATTTCTTTGTTGTTTAGGTTAAGTTTAGGGTAATTGTTGATAGAATAGCGCAACCTGGAGCAGTTATTAAATGCAACTCGTAATTTAGAGTTTTGTTCTGGTTGAGAACAATTTAAGTAACTAAAACATGGAATACGAGTTGAAAGATTGCGTCGCTCTGTTAAACAAATTAGGTTTTTTTTTTTGGGGAACAAAAGGTTATGTAAACTAGTCTCGACGTATCGAAAATAATTGAAACGTATAATATAGAACAAAGTGATGCAGATAGGCGTTTTCTTTTTTCAGGTGCGAACAATTGGATATTTCATTTGTTTTCTATTTACGTATCATTAATCTTTGTCCCCTATTTTAGTATATTTATATTGTATCCTTAAGTCCTTTCGTTCCGAATTTTGACGTTTCAGCTCAGGAAATAGGCAGCAGATCAGGCGTTTGGGTGGTTTCGAAACTTCATTCGTTGGTAGATACAATTGGGATTACAGGAGTAATAGGGTACGAAGAAGTTACTGTGGTCGTTAAGAGTATTAAGTTACTCCCAAGGCGGAGTCATTGTCAACAGGAACAGCGGAGTCGATATAACGAGGGTTGCTTAATTGTGGTGATAGCGAAATCTAGGTGGTCTTATGCGGGGCATAGCACGCTAGTTAGTCACGATTGTACGTGAAGGGAAGTCGATATTCGTAAAAATAGTTCGTTCCGCCAACTATAGCGGTAGGTATCCAAAGGGATATAAGGAAAGAGGTGCATCTCCATCACCCCGTTGAATTACGAGAAGAAGTAACGAAACAATATGCCGGAAACGTCGACAACACGTCCATCAACTAGCGAAGGACAACCAAACGCGCGGAATGAAGAAGACTCGTCACCGACACCTGAACAAATGCGGCAAAAGGTAGAAGAGCTGCAACGGCAACTGCAACAGCAACAGCTCCTGCTGGATGAACGAAGTACACCTCGACCGAGTGACTTGGAAGAAGCAAGAAGCTCCGAGATGGAAGTAGGCTTCCTCAGAAGATTAATTAGGCCCATGTTGAATGGGAGCGATTCGATTGACAGCTTCTCGGGAGGACCGGATTACGAAGTGTTCATCGAGGCCATACTCAGTGCAAAAGAGCAGAACAACTGGTCCGATATAGAAGCTTTCAATCAGATGGTCAAGAAGTTAAAGGAAGGCGCTAAAGCAGCTTACTATGCCTTGCGGAGTTCCGAACGGCCTAAGACGGTGCGTGAGATGAAGATTTGGTTGACACGGATCTATGGCAGGAAAATCAACACAGAAGAAGGGAAGCGAGAACTGAGAAGATGTGTGAAACAACCCGACGAAACTCTGGGGGCGTATGTACAACGGCTGAAAGTGGTATCCAATAAGGCCTTCCCGAAGAATGAGCTTTCTCCTCTAGAAAGCAACCATCGGGACAAGATGATCGTGGACCAATTTCTCCAAGGCATAGATCTACGACTAGCGAATAGAGTTTTGGAAAATGGAGAATTCTTCAATGTAGAAAATGCACTAGTTTTGGCCGAAACATACGAAGGTACAATATCGCGGCAACTATCAGAAAATTTGTATGTAGAGAGATGGACATCAGTAAATATGGTCAACCAGAACCAAGCGGGAAGAAGAGGAGACGCCGTAGCGCGAACTCCAAATAGCCTCCCAAGGGACAGACATACAGGGAACAGGAGCAGGTTGGGCGGATTCATGCAAAAATTTCCGAAGATGAGAGTAGTATGTTTAAGGTGCGGCGAAAAGGGGCACCGAGCTAAGGGATGTCTAAACCCCACGAGGACGGTATGTTACCACTGCGCCGAAGCGACGTCGCACTCGACAGAAGAGTGTACTTTTTTTCGCCAGGAAGCCTCCACACCGAACCGGGAGCATTAAAAAGAAGCCCCGCTAAAGTAATATTATCTCTCTCGCCTACGAACTCGAAATATGCCAACTTCAACATAAACGGTTATACTACCTCTTGGCTGATCGATAGTGGTGCGGCAGTGTCATTAATTAAAGATGACGTCGTGACACAACTGAAGTTGCCTCGTTGTCACAACTCCGACATCATAGTAACAGACATTTCAGGGACCATCTTGAACAAATTCGGAAATGTCGAAATAGAGTTCAAGCTGGGGGATAAAGGTGTCAGGCACAGGTATATCATATGTGGTAATGGACTAAATTTCAATTCGGATGGGTTAATCGGCATGGACTTCCTCGGGAAGTTTAAACCGATTATGGATTTTCAACGGGATGAGATGCACTTATGTGGTTATAGTTTAGCCATGATAAGTGAAAACTTAAACCGAGGTCGACGGATTATGGATCACGATAATCCTGCAGGAGAGGTAGCGTCCACTGTCCACGACAGTGGCTGTTTTTCACAGAAGGTTCGGCGCAAGCGCGGCGGAGACAGCCGAATACTCCGCATCGAAGATGCTAGGGCGCCAAGCGGCAGCCAACAGGGAAGCACTTCGCGTGTATGGTACCAAACGGATTCCGATGGGTTAAACATGTATGCCGCTCCTGGGACACCACCCGATGAAGAAACCAGTTTCTACAGCTCAGCCACAGGTAGCTACTCGAATGGAAATGAAGCAAGTTGGGGAGTAGCAAAGGAAGCTCGAGCTGTGGACGCGAAGAAATTCCAAAATAGTCAAAAAGAATTCTGCGACTACACCAGTCACAATAGTAATAACCTTCCAGGATCAACCTCTGAAAACTCGACGGGGTCAAGGGGACTAAGAACGGGAAATGGTTTCAAAAAACACCCGAACTTGGTACGATTGAGCGAAGATTTAGAAATCCCAGCTTTCCATGGTTGCGATGTTAGTGTTACTGTAAACACCCGGGTCACTGCAGGCACTATGATTTGCGAACCACTCCCTCATACGAACGTAGGTGTTCAAACAGCGTATAGCATTGTAGATATTCCACATTATTCATCCAATAACAATCGAAACATAGTCGTCAGAATTCTCAACACAACTCCAATACCTCAGACCATTAAACGTCACATTCCTCTAATAAACTTGGTGTCCGCGTCCGAGGTTGGTTTAACCGGTACTCCTCGCACGGCTCTGGGGAGGCAAGAGATCCAATGTGATCTAGATCACTTGCAGGGTTACGAGCGAATGCGAATGAGGGATCTGATAAATGATTACAGGGATATTTTTGCGAATAGTGACACACCATTGAAGGCGACCCCGTTAGTGAAACACCACATTAACACGACAGACCACCCACCCATTGCGAAAGCGCCATATCGGGTACCATTCGCGCAAAGAAGAGTACTCGAGGAACAGATCCAAGAAATGCTGGACGACAATGTTATCAGACCATCGGTGTCACCGTGGAGTGCCCCAGTGGTCTTGGTAGAGAAGAAATCAACCGACGGTGAAAAGAAGAAAGAGCCCGAGATACGAATAGGAATTGGTACCAACACGACAGTACTACAGCCAGACCAACCGCCCAACGAGTTAACGTCGGAAACGTCTACGGAGCGAATTGACCCCGTAACTACTCCCATTTCCTCTCCCTCTTCACCTCTTCACAGTAGCTTCCCATCTTTTAGGTCAGAATCTGAGGGATCGGGTACCCAGCCAACTACTAATACCAGTGAAGCTGATGCCAATCCCGGATTGAACCAAGGACTGGCTACAGGAGATGACCGTCAATCAGTAACAGAGCCACCGGAGGACCCACAATCAGCGAGGGAGGCATCCACGACGAGGCAGACAAGGAGCATGGGACCAGTACAAGAGGAACCTTGGATAAGAAACAGTCGTATATAATCGAGGGTAAATATAGAAAACTAATATTTTGCGACGTGTTTCAGATATCCAGCACGATGACCGAAGGACCCAGATGACACGAGACCAAGGAACCCGAGATGAACCCACGTCGAGAGAGACTGGACTACGCCGAGCCCACGAGATGCCAGGACTGGAACCCCGAATGGCTTCACCGATGGCACCACCACGTCCCAGGACACCCGTCCGAGACCAGGAGGACAGACCAGAGGCGGTTCGATCAAATCCAGGACAGGACCAAGCAGCTACGAGGGTCAAAGCAGGCGTCCACCCAAAGAGGGAATAGCACCATGGTAGTCAAGGCGATATACAATCACCCACGAGGTTGTATCCATATCAAGGGCAAGAATCACACCAGGAACATTTAAGCAGGTGACCAAGTGATGATCCGGACTACCGATGACGAGGATTCAGATCAGGGTAAACAGTGTCAGTGTAATAACACTTAGTGTGTGTGTGAGCGATGGCAAAACAGAGACCATGAAAGACAATTTAGTTTAAGTCCATTTGTATCGTTTTAATGGAATTGAATCAATAATTTTAGTTATGTTTTGGAAAAATTGCTTCAATCTAAGGAGGGGGCAATGTAACAAATGTACAACTTGATGCCAGTACACAGGATAGAGATCACCCAGTATGAAAGTTTTTTCATGTTTTAAGCTGTAATTACCATTAAAGAAATAGTTGTCCCTTTGCTTTTCCCAGAAAAGACACTTTAGCCATAATTCGAATATTTTTGTAAAAGTTAACTAGCGGGTCATGCGTTAAATAATGGACAAGTCAACTATAAGTGTTATTGCTTCCTTTAAAAACTTATAAATCAGAAACAAATCCAAACCCCTCTGTACAAACTGATTTATAACGTGCACTTTAACATTTTTTCAATACAATATCTTAGAAACCCTTACTGGTCAGTAAATCGAAACCACATGTTCTTAGGGTACAGTGCGAGCGTCCGGGAGACGACTAAGCCGGGACCTTCTGTTAAATGTCATCGAAAGAGATCTTGGGTTATGAATACATAGTAACGGCCGGACAGGTAGCTATCACGCGATCAGATTAATAGGGTAGGGCAGTTGCGCAATTAAGCGATCATACCTGAAGGTATATCTCTATCTACGGGGTAAATTGAATAACATAACTGGGGTAATTAATTCTTGAAACATTCCATTATCGACCATGTCAATAATATTAAGTTAGGTAGAGTCTATATACACCTGAGCTAGGTTTTGTCCCAATAGCAGAATGGGTTTCCCTCAGCTCGAGTTTGCGAATGCAGGTGCTATATAGAAATAGTTTATAGGAATTATATTCTTGATTAGGTTAACTAATTAATAGGAGACGTATGGAAACTTATTTAACGGAGCCAAGGCACTTGCTAGTAATTTTCCACCACGTCGGCTTGGCAGCGTAAAACAGGTTCAACCCCTAAGTAAGATACTCAGAGGCGGGGCGGGTTTCAATTGGTCAATTCTTTAACTTAGCTAACCCCCGCAAGTCAACAGCCCCTCAGGCGATGGTCCGAACCTGATGTGCTAAATCTCGAAGTTTGTAAGAGTTACTTTTTGTTCGATCTTCGTGCGATCATCATCTTTCTTTTTGTGTGTCATTGGTAAGAAATAACAAATAATCTTAACTAAGTGTTTATTCGGTAATTTCTGATTTGTTTTGTGCTGATTTCATATTGCCAGTAGAGTCAGTAATTTGTTCGTTATCATTTTTATAAATTAGACTAGTGGACGTTTGTCTGTTTTCCACTAGCCGTGGATTCCAGAACGGTTGTTTATTTTCTGGAATCCTAGCGATAGATAGCTTAACCGTGGTTTTGCGGGATATTTTCGAGTCATTTAAGTGTTTTCCAGACGTTAAGCTATATATCCGGTTTGTAATCACTGCCAACTAGATAATAAGTCATTACTAAGTTGTATATTGTTACTGTAAGAATTGCACATTTTGTTGGGAACTATTACCCGTTTCTTTGTTTTATTCATTGTCATTTTCTTCATTCCTTTTTTTTTGTAAATAAATAGATACTAAGTGTTTTGAGAATAATTTTGTTTTATTGAAAATATCGTTGGCAAAGTAAATTAAAGGTAAGGTCAGAATTGGTGAATAAGCATATTCGAAGTGCTCATTAATATTCGGGATATACGTCGCGAGTGGATCAGTGTCAAAAGGTGACCGCGGATCCAGTGCCAGAAGGAGGCCGCACACTGGGGTGTCTGGTCAACTATATTGTAAAGGAGTAAGATCTAGATAATAAGTAGTCATACGGAAAGTCCTCAGAACAATAAAGATTAGTAATCAGCGGGTGAGTTGCCGTCTCCCCATTTAGTCAACACCAGAAGATATTGTTCAAAGCGACTATTCGTAGAGACCTGTCGTCTCGCGTCGATAACGAATCGCGGTTAAGATTCAGAGTGATAGCGTTGTCTAGAGACTAATTAATTATGCACATCTTCATATGTTATGTACTGAGAGTTTGTCGTAAAAAGGTTGAAGGTAAAGATTTTCAGTATAAAGTATAAAATGTAACTCGGTCAGTAAGAACTGTTATAATATTTTCCCGAACTAGAGTACCTCCCTGTATACTTTTCCTCTTGATATGTATTAAACAATAATAAATATAACACGAAGGAAGAGTCATAATACGCATATCTTTAAAGAATGGTCTGCAAGATTCATTATGCTTAGTTTTAGCCAACACTCTTATTGCTCTTTTCTGAAGTAACAATACTTGTTCAGCATGACAGGAATTACCCCATAGAATAATAGCATACACCATGACACTGTGGAATAGTGAGAAGTAAGCTATCTTTAAGTAATGTTCACTTAGTTTACTTTGTAACTGTCTTACAAGGGATATAAGAGTTGACAACCGTTTACACAAATTATCAGTGTGACAAGCAAAATTCAGAGAGGGATCAAAATATACACCCAGCGTTTTTACTGATTATTATTGGTAACACTAGAGGGTTTTACTGAAAAATCTAAGGTTTTTGTTTTTTCCAAGTTTAAACTTAGGAGATTGCTAGTAAACCGTTGTTCCAACAGATGTTCAGACAATATTACATTATTTGTTACTTCATGGAGAGATTCTCCAGTGAAAACCAGTGTTGTGTCATCAGCATAAGCTACCATATTTTTGTCTATGTTTCCAATATTAGAAAATAGGTCATTTGTATATATAATAAAAAGGATAGGACCTAAGACAGATCCCTGTGGAACACCAAATTTAATATGCCTTTGACCCGATATGTTGTTATTCCATTTTATTTGTTGCCATCTGTTTATACCATACTTTAACTATTAGCTGGTGTAGAAAATATTTCTTTCATACAAGGTGTTCATAACTTATAAACTTATAAATATTCAACTACCTCAACTTTTTCAAATGTAAAACCCTGTATATTTTTGTAAAAAATTGTGTAATTTTTATTTCTCTGCAACTTTAATATGATATGTCCTATACCTAAAATGAATAGTTTTCAAGATGGGGCCCTTTATGCGTAACTAGGTACCTATGTTTTATTCAGAAATGTCAAGGTACCTTTGAAATTATTTCATAGAAACAAAGACATTTAACGTCATTGAATTTTAGTTCATTTCAATTTTGTTGCAAACCTGCTAGTTTTACTAAAAAAATTAATTTTACGAAGCAGGAATTAATTGATATGTTGTAATATACCCTTGGTGAAAGTGACAAAAAATTGTTATTTGGCCTCCAGAATTTACGCTCAAACGTATCCTCACGGAACCCATCCACAAGAAGCATCTTCCAAAAGTTTAAAAAACAGATTTGAAGAAACAAGGTGACATTTCTTATAAAAAAAGTCAATCGTATAAAAATGACTACAAATGAAGATAACGTCATATCAATTAATTCTTGCTTCGTAAAATTCCTATTTTAATGAAAACTAAGGAGGTTTGCAACAAAATTGAAATTAACTAAAATCAAATGACGTTAAATGTCTTTGTTTCTATGAAATACGTTGACTTTTCTGAATAAAACATACCTATTTACACATAAACAGCCACATCTCGAAAATTATTCATTTTAGGTATAGGAAATATAAAAAAAAACACAATATTTTACGAAAATATACAGGTTGTTCCATTTGAAAAAGTTGAGTTTTGGTAGTTTGAATATTTATAAGTTAACAGTGCGCTTATGAACACCTTGTATGAAAGAAATATTTTCTACATCAGATAATAGTTAAAGTATGGCATAAACTACTACCATGTCGAAGAAAAAAAATTACTCTCCAAAAATAAGTCCAAAATCAATTTTCAAAATGATACTTACCTGCAAACGTCAATTTTCTATAAAAATATTTTTTATTTCATTAACAATCCAACAAATTTGAAAAATAATTCACCGCTGAATAGACCATCATAGTGGTCTTCAAACATAATAAAAAAAATTGGGTAATTCCATTTAAAAATTATATATATTTTCATCTACCACTTTAACGGATCGCCCTATATAAGTAATAATCATTTTAAAAAATGTACTTTTTCTCACATTTGAATTAAAATTTTAAACCATGCCTCTATCTCTAACGAGACAGGAGATACAGAAGAAATACGCACTATTGACTCACCCTGTATATCAAGGGATTAAAGTACCTATGCCTTTTAATCCTGAGTCTGAAGAAGCGAAGGCAACAATCACATGAGGGATTAAAAGGAACTTTAGTCCTGTGTTATATACGCTATTTTTTGCACCGCGGAAACTAAAACCTCTCGTCTTATCGCAAATTTTAATACAATAAATTATTTAAAAAAATAAATCAGTATGTGCGTGCTATGCTTTATTAAGTTTAAAAATTAACGGGAATTCTAGTAGGCCAGGACTTTGACACATAACTTAAAAATACACACAAAACTTCATTTAAATTTGTGAGTAAACTTTAAATTTAAAAATGAACGTTTCTAATATCGAACAAGCTGCAGAAGAGGCAATAAATGATTTAATGATCAAAAATAAAGTTAATATTGCGAATTATTCAAGACTTAAAACATTTCTCAAAAGAAAAAAATGATCGTTATGAACCTAAAAAATCTATTATGTTCCTATTGTTTTAGTTGTAACGAAGTGATTTTTTTCGTTACTAGTTCCTGTTTAAAATAATATTATTCGATACACCCCGTATAGAATTAAGTTATTGTTTTCCGCATTTTTATATTATTATCACCTGTAACCAGTTAATTTTTTTATTTTATAATATAAACTGTCCTGTTATTATTAAATAGTACATAAATTCGTAATTAATAAAGCACAAGTAAATCAGGCGAATCAATAAAAACGCCAGCGCAAGTCAAAGTCTGTTCCGCCGTCAGAGTATTCGATCTAGCTAACACGCAAAGAGCGCACCGAGCCAGTCTGCCCGCATGAAGCAACGAATGTAGATGTGACGAGGCGAGCGCTCTAGCCATCTATACGCCGCCATACGTCAGCACTCCGCCAGGACACCGCTGTACACTGCGCTGCGACATTACACATATCCCTACCGATAGCAAGCCGATAGAAGATAGGTATTCCGAATCGCAGAGAGTTGGAGTCAGTCAAGAGCTGTCACCGAAAGGAAGCAGACGTACCGACCGTAAAGTAAGCCGTGACGCATTTTATTTACTGTGCTGCTCATTTTGCGTTCATCCCTACTACTCTGATATTTTCAGAATATTGATATTCCGAAATCCGACACCACTACCGCCAGTACCTGTCCGCTGCTGTTCCTGACTAGACGTGTCTAAGTAAGTAAGGTATACAGGTAGAGATTGTAAGTGAAAACTTGGCTATTGTAAAGTATTAATTCCTGTTCTCTTTTAGTCGGTCGCAGTTCACCATCCGTTCCAGTAATCTCCCTGTTTATTTCCAGCTGATTGTAAGCCAGCCACTGGTCTATGCTGCATACGAGGGCACTTCCTCCTATTCAGTGTATACTTATGTGACGTAACTTACTATACTAATAATAATTTGCTTTCCAGCCCGTGTCGGTATTTTTGTAAGCTAGCTACTGGTTTATGAAGGTACTTCCTCCTACCCAGTGTACACGTATGTGGAGGGCTTACAGTACTGATAACTACTTGTTTTCCCGCCCGGCCATATTCTTGTGAGCTACCTACTGATTTATGCTGCATACGAGGGTACTTCCTCCTATTCAGTGTACACGTATGTAGTGTAACTTATTGTACTAAAAATAATTTTTCTTCAAGCGTATTAAAATGTCTAAATTGTGCTACCAAAAACAGAATTAGACATAGGACATTGTTTTACTAATAACAAAATATTAATACAGAACGCCACCGTAGTGGAAATTTTTTTACTAGTAACATAATGTTAGTACGGTGACGCGCTATCTACAAACCATCTGTCATATATTATGTCATTACTCATTAGTGGTTATGTTGATATTCGGAGTCACAGGCGCATGTCGCTGTGATGAGCTAATTTGAATAATTGTACATTTATAATAAATAAATAAAAAAATGCATTTTAATACGCTTGAAGAAAAAATAGTATATATTACACGGAGTAGAACGCCTTTTTTTGTATTTCGCCCAGTTTGCAGCTTTGCAAATCCTGGGCTCAACATAAAAAAAGAGTGCGTTCTAGTCCTAGTAATATAATATACTATTATTTTCAGTCCGTTGTTGGTATCCGGAAAGAAGCTTTCTGTAACTATTTTTTTTATTCCAGCTTTGAGTAAGTCAGCTACTGGTTTATGCTGTATACTAGGGCATTTCCTCCTATCCAGTGTACACGTATGTGGCGTAGCTTGCGATACTAATCATAAATTTCATTCCAGCCCGTCATTATTTTTCCAGCTTTGAGTAAGTCAGCTACTGGTTTATGCTGTATACGAGGGCACTTCCTCCTATCCAGTGTACACGTATGTAACGCAACTTACCGTACTAATAATAATTTCTTTTCAGTCCTTTGTTGGTATCCGGAGAAAAAGCAAAGGCTTCCAGTAATCATAGTTCTTTTCAACTTTAAGTAAGCCAGCTGCTGGTCTATGCTGTATACGAGGGAACTTCCTCCTATCCAGTGTATTAGTATATAGCGCAACTTACCGTAGTAATAAAAATTTGGTTTCAGGTCGTTGTTGGTATCCGGAGAAGAAACTTCCAGTAATCATAGTTCTTTTGCAGCTGAGTGAGCCAGCTACTGGTCTATACTGTATCCGAGGGCACCTCCTCCTATCCAGTGTATACGTATGTAGGCCAACTTACTGTACTAACCATAATTTATTTCCAGTATCCGAGACCCAGACCTGAGAGGAGTATCCAATTAATGCCATAACTCTACTGTTAGTTAAAGCTGCGCAATAAGCCAAGTCTGTAACCCGTAAATAACCTGTTTTAATATTTGTATGCTTTTTGGTGTTTGCTTCTGCTAATCCTGGTATCCGTACATCGCCTAGCTACTAGCTTGTAACCGTTTAGTTAACCGCCTGCTCGCCTTGCTTGATATTGGCACCGCTGTATTTTGTGCTTTGCTGTAGCTGGATATATTGTTAATAGCTTTTAAGCCCTGCTAACTATAATAATAACCGTAGTCTTGTATTTGTAATAGCTTTTAAGCCCAGCTAGATGTAGTTATGTAATTAGATTAGAGCTTTTAGAATACTAGTCTTATTTGCTGATCCTGTTAAATTATACCTGAATAAATCTAATTGTGATACTAGTTGTGACTTTTATTCCGCAACGAAGTCTAATTTTCCCAACGACCCACTGGAATATCCGTTTCTTCACTCTAGCTGCCTGAGTAGTGGTGTTTCTGCACTATAAACAGAAACTGCCGCCGCCACAAGTGCCATAGTGACATTTCGGCATTTTCTTGCCTAAAGCCGAAGTACGTCACATAGTTTTAGTCCCTGCGGTGCAAACTTACTGCACTAAAAAATTACACGAACTCTACCACCAAAACCAATCATCATAAGCACCTCAATTCGATCTTTTTCAGTTAAATTCATTTTTTTTTTTTCAATAAATAGATGTCACTTGAATTTACACACTTGATACTGGAAACTTCAATTACTTTTTGAGAACTTAAAAATCTATTCAACAAATCTTTTAGTGCAGTAAGTTTAAACGTGTTTACTACATCTTAGGAAACGTTTTTTATCGTATACAAAACAGTACAAAAATACAAGGTGTTACGTTTAAAATAAAAAAGATGATGTCACTTCTGGAAATACCGGAAGTGACACTGACTTGCCGTATAACTCAAAATGTGCCAATTCAAAATTGAAAATCGACGTGTCCGAGTGATTTTGGCAAAACCGCGTTGTTCAGATTCCCACATAGCATGTGATATGAAATGAACATTCAAAACTGGTTGTCTACATTCAAACGATATTCAGAACTTGTTTTACATATATCTATAACATTCGGCCTACAATATACATATACCAACATACGTAGAATATTTCAAATAAGTTGTACAATATTCTTACATGTTCTTGCGATGTGCAAAATGTGATGTTGATTTTGAAATATTCACTGTATATTGTACGAATCTTCCCAAAAATTTACTGGTCGTGTCAAATATTAGTTGGGTATACAATAGACTATATTTATATCACGTGCTAAAATCAATATTTTTATAATTTATAAATGGAATATTTCCACAACATGATATTCTTGTACATATACTAGTGACATACACAAAGTTATATTCATTTTTGAATATATAGTGAACATTGCAGGAATCATTTCAATCATTTACTATCTTTTTCAAATATTACATAAATATTCAATTGAGAATATTGTTTCTATGTTTATAGACGTATATCTTTATAACGTACAAATGGAATGTTTCCTCAGTACAATATTATGTATATACTTTTGACATACAAAAAATGACATTTATTTTAAAATATACAGTGAACATTGCAGGAATATTTTTTAATATTTTGTTTTTTTTTCAAATATTACATGATTACGCGAAATATACTGAAGTATAGGAAATAAATATATAGAGGTAGGTTATTATATAGAAAAATATTAGATAGACCCAATATAAAACCAAAATCGACCTGTCCGTAGGATCTTTCCAAAACTTGGGCGTTTTGAGGATATTGAATTTGTTCCTTACTTTTCGACTTCATTGTATATAGACTTTTCCCTCTAAAAGGATGTCTTAATTAAAAACGTCAATAACAATAAATCAAAATTATTGCAAAAACGGCGGCCTAAATTTGCAATAGGATTCCGCTAACCCTCTGGGTGGACTTCCACAATCAAAATATAATTATTAGCTGACATCAAATTGCAAATTTACTAGTGTTTTGTAATATTTTTAATTTATTCTTTTAGAGGAAAAGGACTAGACTATGTAATAAATTGTAAAATATTTTTATATTACATGATTATATTCAATTGAGAATATTGTTGCAATGCTTATTAACATATACAAATATATATATATATATATATATATATATATATATATATATATATATATATAAAATACAAAATGCTTGTCTGAGATTTGTGTGTGTCATACCATTTGGTATGCATGTAACACCGTATCTACAGAATTTAGGTGAAATTAATGTTAGGCAGAGAACACATTACCTTTATAGTATATTCTTGTACAAACTAGTAAAATATAAATGTCCGCAATATTTAGTAGAATTATTAAAATTAAGATCAGAGATACATGATGTAAATGTGAGAGTTGATAGTTATACAATACCTAAACATAGAACAGTAAAATTTGAGGGATGTTTTGCCTATACAGCACCAACAATATTAAATTATGTTTTAGAGTATCTAAATAATTCCTTAAATAAATTTAAGCAAAATTCTAAATTATTCTTTTCTGAAAATAATGTAAGTGTTTAATTTAGTATTGTAATATTTCTTAGTTTAATACATAATATGTGTGTCTTGTAATTATATGCATATATGGATGTACACCATGGCGTACAGAAGTGGTATCCGCTGGGAAGAAAGGACTTTAGTTCTTATGTAATGTAAATTTATTCCAACTAGCTCAGCTCCTGTATGCCAAAGTACAAAATAAATGCATGTTATATAAATATGCTATTACGTAACAAATTATAAATCAAACAAATTTATCTATTTGGGAAAGTGGAAGAGCGGCAATGCCGAACTGTCTCCCATTTGTGTACTATCACTTTAGTCGCAATAAACTTTATTATTATTATTATTATTATTATTATTATTATTATATTATATATATTGTCCGGGAGGTGGCGCCACTTCTATATCGCTGGCAAATGTTTGTCCAAAATATATAACTACCACAGCAATTCAATATATTGTTCAATAACTCCGTTGCAATGTAGGAACTACATTCTATTTCTAACAGGCAATGGAGTCCATTATGTCTTTCTAAATTCAAAAAAGACAGTATAGAGACTGGTGGAGTTTGCGAGACTCCAGGGCTGGATGCGCTCTCTTGAACGCGTTTGCGTTCACAGTCCAAATAAAAAATATAATCTACAAAATGAAATGTTATAGAAAGCGGTATTAGTATTATTAGTAAAATTTCCAAACAAACTATTTTCATAATGTAAAAACGGCAGTAGCCAGAGGTCCACGCAATATACATGGTGTATCGTAAGTATATCGAGGTAATGTTGCCTATATATACCAAAAATATTACTGTACATTGTAACTACATTGTAAAATGAATATATATTTCAGAATATTTTTACAATGTGTGTCCAACATACATGTGAATATTCTAGGAATACGTATACGATGTGAAAACCTGTGACAAAACAACCAGTATACAACTTATTTTGAATCAATTTTAAATATATATGCGATATCCTAATGTTGTTTTGAAATATGTATACAATATTGTAAGAATATGAAAATGCTAACTGGGTTATACTGAATTTATTCTTTTCATTGTGAACGGGTGAACGCACGTATATATATTATTAATTTGTCAAATAACTTACCGGTAAACCACTTAAACCTATAGGCCCTTGAATCCCACGAGGTCCTAGTAATCCTGGCTCTCCTTTACTGCCTTTTAAACCTGCATGTCCCTCTTTACCTTGCTGTCCTCTAGGTCCTTCTGTCCCAGACACGCCACTTGGACCTCTTTCTCCTGGAAAATATAAAACTTTGTAAATAATAAATTAATTAATTGAATATTAAATTTCAAGTGAATGAGGTTTTTATTTCTTATTCACCGGTATTGGCTACTAAGAATTGATATTCACTGAGCTTGAATAATGCCTGTCTCAAATTGACATAATATTAATAATAATAACATCGCATGTAATTACGACCCCCTTTATCCCGGAAGGCTCTAGAAGAGTCTTGTTTGGGAGGTGGCTACACATTTAAAGACAAGGGACATACACCTAATATCCATGCATAGTGGAAAAATCCTTCTCACAATATTTTCCACTGCCACGACCGGAAATCGAACACGAAACTTTTGGGTGAGATGCAGCGTTTTTTTTTTTTAAGTAAATGACGTCAAAAAATAACGCACACCATATATAATATCAGAACGAAGTATATATTTCATAAAAACAACAAAACGACAATTCCCATAATACGAAATGGATAAAAAACTCTTAATAATAGGTGTGTTTGGTGATCCAGTCCAGAACGTCCCGAAATAAAAGTTACAACTTCCCACTGTAGTTTTAAAATAAATATCACTTTGACAACAACTATCAAACGTAAAAATCCCGAACTGTACATGTTTGTACACCGAACAAAATAGTTTTTAAAGTTCTAGCAATTCGAGTTCAGTTCATATAATTCGCTGACTTTAGTCCAGGACGTTCTGCACTGGGTCATCAAACACAGCTATTAACAAAAAGAGTGATCGTCGGGCCCAATCAACCGCTGGCCCTGAGGCGTGCGCCTCATGTAAATATGATCCCCTGATAGAACATATTTACCCACATTACGCATAAATTTTAAATTTAAAAAATATTTCCTATGACCTTAAATCAGATTGCCAAATTCGAAAACCAGAATAATGTGTCCATAAATATATGTATATTAACTACAGCTATTTGGTAAAAAATTCATCACAGTGCCAGCTCATCTGAGAAAAAATAAATCGAAGCAACACGTAAATTTATTAATGATTCAAAATGTATATTATACTAATGAATGGGAGCAAAATGCGGAATATGCTGGGAAATAACATTTCATTTCTGCTGGATTAAAAACCTTATTTCTTGTCAAATGAATAAACATAACGGCAAAATTTACATTTGTGATATTTGTTTAAATTATTTTACAAATGAAGAAAAATTAAATATAAAGTGTTATTATTTTGTTTCGTACACATTTTAATCAGAATTTGCGAGTTTATGGTAGAGATTAGAAAAATTGTCTAATACAAAAGTTGCATAGTCTTCACTAAATTCTTCTTTTACAGCAATAAAGAAACAATTGTTTTGAATTTTTCAGATATCGACATAACCTATGTTTTTTTAAATGGAATACCCTATATGTTTTTATCCAGTTAGATTTTCTTTTTCAGATTACACTGATACCACATACTTGATAGTTTTATACAGGAAGTTTTGAGTTATTAATAAAAAATAAAAAGATTGTAGGCAGTTGGAAGGGTCGAGAAAGCCAAGCGGCGAGTACAGAAGATTGAAATTAAAATCGATCAGCAAGACAACACGCTTTTTGAATCCAGAGTGTGGTGAATTATATAATCACAGGTAGGGCATTTACATCGAAAGTCCGGCGAGTGGCAGCCGGACTGAGACGCCAACACCACACTCTAAATCGTACAGTGCTGCAGACCATCAAGCAGCGCTGTTTAGATAGGATTCGAGCGTTTATGGCTATTAAGAAAACTTTGGTCAGGCGGGTGCGGAGTTTGGAACAGAACACATTATTCCAAACAAATCCCTCTTGCCTGTTCCAAAAGCCACAGCGTGATGTCGGAAATCCGCCGACTGTTGACAATGCCGAAGCCTTCTAAGGAATCTACGAAATCACGAGTCCATTGAATAATGACACTCCAGCTATAGCACACTTCGATGCTCTTTATCGTAGAGTCTTAGAGAGCCAGACGAAGTGTGTCTGGCAACCAGTACGGAAGAGGTTCAATAAGCACTTGTTGGAACCAAGAACTTCGCTGCCCCGGGTACAGATGGCATAAACAACTGGTCGTGCAAGAAGTTTCCTCCCACCCACCGCCATCTGGCCCGAGTTTGCAACTCATGGTTGAACGAGGGGCAGCAAATTCCGGATTGGTTTGTCGAGGGGCGAACTGTACTAATCCCCAAAAAGGGGAATCTGTCTGACCCAAAAAATTATAGACCGATCACCTGTCTCAACCCAGGATTTTGCGCAGTACAAGCGGAATCTATCAATGGCCTGGATTGATTATGGTAAGGCATTTGATACAACATCTCATGAGCTATTGCTACACTTGCTTAGATATTTTGCGGTACCAGCACCAATAGTGAGATGTATTGAACAACTGTTGCCGCTTTGCAGAACTCGCTTCACCATAACATCCGGTGCCGAGCGAGTTTCGACAGAGTTGGTGACATTTAGGAGAGGAGTGCTTCAGGGTGACCCTTTGAGTCTGCTCCTCTTCTGCATTTCACTGCTGTCGCTATCGTTTTACTCTGCCAAACCCGCGGGATTCATTGTGGCCTGTCAAGATGGTGTTATTAACACCTTGGTCTATCGGCGTCGCGTGATGGGTGTAGAGATCCCTGATATCATCTGCAGGACCTGCCATGAAGCGCCAGAGTCGCTCATGCATTTATTATATGCATGTCCGATATATTACTTCGGCCTACATCCACCGACACGCGGCTTTACGAGCGCTATACTACCATCTACGACACTTGTACGAGATAGTCCAAACACCAGTGCTGCCTTACATTTCCGGAGATATCGAGTCCGGTGTAGAGAACGAGAAATGCCGGATTTACTGGAACTACTCGTTCCCGACGGTCAGGCTAATTTGAGCCAATAAGCTTGACATAGTCCTCCTTGACCATCAGACCAAGGTGATGTATGCCATCGAGTCTCAGCGCCTGCTAAGACAAACATCGCATTGAAGTCCATGCCTGCCTGCCATAAATCGGTACAGTGGTTAGGGAATGGCTGTAGATTAATCGCTTGCGCTCTCTCTGTGTGGTGTCGGAGGGGTCCGTGAAGTCGCCGCGTAAAATGCGATTTTTGGTATTTTGTTTATGTCATCATTTAGTAAATTATTTGTAACTATTTGTAAGTATTAAACCAAAATTTGCAAGTCATCCCGTTTGCATAGGTATATTAAAAAAGTTATTTTTCGTGTAAACTTCCCGGGGGCCGCACAATTTTTGATTTTTTTAGTTTACACGTTGCCATCATTTAGATTAAACTAATTTGTAACAATTTGTAACTTATACGGGTGTTCTGAAAAACACTAGCATAAATTCAGGGGCTGAGAGAATTTCAAAAAATATTACAATTTGTTCCTATGAACTATGGGCGTATCTTTTTCCGTTTTCAAGATACAGGGTGTTAACTATACCTGTAAGTTGTAATATTAATCCTAGCTCGAAGAACCAAAATTGCCAAAATTAAATACAACTTTATTCAGTATTGATTTTTTTACACTTATTGATTCGTCGCTAAGTAACAAATTCATATATGTCAAATCATAAACTACTTAATTTAGTCACATTAAACAATTAACAATAATAATAGAATAAGAATTCAACAAATCTCACTCCAGTAATTGTTCTTGTCCTAAACAATTACTTCCTATCAACGTCTAGCACTATGATTTTGGAAACAGGACGTCGAAGTATCGTACCAGCACTATTTTGAACGTCTACTACTACTATGCCATCTTTAGCCGGATACACAGATACTACTTTTCCTTTTTGCCAATTATTCCTGGGTCCGTTCGGATCGACTAGGATGACGATGTCTCCAATATAAATATTCTTCTGGTTAAGAAACCATTTTGATCTTTTAATGAGGGTTGGCACATACTCTTTTGTCCATCTTAACCAAAAAAAATCAGCTAATTTTTGGGCTGCACGCCAGGATGACATTAAATTTATATCCTTTTCGGTTGTTGCTGTGTAAGGTAGTGCTGTATAGGCTGGACCAATCAAGAAATGATTTGGTGTCAAGGCTTCTGCGTCTGCAGAATCCATCGATACATAGGTCAATGGTCTGGAATTGACAATATTTTCACATTCTAGAAGTAGTGTTCTTAAGACATTTTCCGGTGGAAATTTAGTTTTTAATGTAACGTGAAGAATACTTTTTACGCTTTGAATAAGTCGTTCCCAACTACCACTACACCCATATTAGGAGCTAGTGCCGGATTAAATAAAAATTTTGTACCTTTTAATGCACAAAATTGCATTATTTCATTTTTGTTTAATTTGTCAAGTTCATTGCGTAATTCTCTGTCGGCGCCACGAAAGTTTGTTCCGTTATCACAATATATCTCTTCGGGAAAACCTCTTCTGTAACCAAACTGTCTAAGAACGTTAATGAACTCGTTAGTTGTTAAGTCATGAGCGATTTCTAAATGAATAGCTCTTATTGCCATACAAGTGAAAATAACCCCGTAACGTTTTTCATGACTTCGCTTAACTTTAACTTCTAAAGGTCCAAAATAGTCAACACCCGTTCTAATAAAGGGTCTGAGAGTAGGTTCAACTCTACAAGTCGGAAGTTGACCCATTAAAGGAACTACGGGTTTACCTTTTTTTACTTTGCAATATTGACAACGTTTTTTTGCATTCTTGACTGTTTGTCTCAACTTAAAGATCCAAAATTTTTGTCGTAGTCTATTAATTATAGTTTCTTGTCCGAAATGTTGAAATTTCTCGTGATAGCTTTGAACAAGTAATTTGGTAATGTTGTGGAAAGGATCTAAAATAATAGGTCTGGTGAGAGAAAGATTTAGTGAAGAGTTGTCCAATCTACCACACAGTCTAATAAGTCCGTCTTCTGAATAGTTAGGTGATAGAGTGAAAAGTTTACTTGAAGAAGGTAAAGTCTTGTTGTTTTTTAGAAGAATTAGTTCTTTTGAAAACGAGTCATATTGAATTTTTCTCAGAAGTAATATTTCAGCTTCATTTAGCTCCTCAACCTGGAATTCTTCTACGATTTTTCTTTTTTCCAGCAGGGATTTGATAAATCTTCGAATGTAATTTACACATCGTACAAGCTTAAACCATTTAGAAAATCGTGTCGAATCAGGTAAGGTCTCGCTTATATTTTCTATTTCCCTTATTGAAAATATATTAGATATCTATTTGTTTAATTTTAAGAGAAGAAGTAATATTTGTAGGAAGGTCGTTTACGTTTTGTTCTATCGGCCATTCATCCGAGGGTAACGCCAGAAATTCAGGACCATTAATCCATCGGGAATTTTTGTCGAAGGTTAGGGCTTTAACCCGTCGTCTTTTAAAATTTAAAATATCATTATCAATTTTATGAAATTTTGTTTTAAATTCAAAGCTGTCTTTTTCTGGATTCCAAAAGATATCTAAAATTTTTTCGGAAGTGGTGTTGTCATTTATTTGTATTCCTTTGAAACCATCAGCCACTAAATTTGCGTCAATACTTTGAAGTATTTCTTTGGAGTTTGATATCCAATTACATATGACAATTTCACTTTGTTTGTGAATATAAATGACATTATTTATCAATTTAATAGCATCTTGAATACTGTCTGCACCACCTAAATAATCGTCCATGTAATGTTGTTTTATGATGCATTCGACAGCTTCAGGGTACTTTTCTTTAAATTCTAAAGCATTGCCATTTTTAGCTTCTTGTGCCAAGCAAGGTCCACAAGTGGAGCCGAAAAACGGCCTATCTCATAACTATCGGGAATTCTTTGACGATCCATTCCCCTCCACAGTAGGCGTTGTGCACAACAATCTTCTGGTTTCACGCGTACTTGTAAAAACATTTCCCGTATGTCTGCAGTGAAGGCAAATTTTTTAATGCAGAAGTTTAGTAAAATAGTGAATAGGGAATTGTATAAGTCTGGACCTGTCAGTAGGTAGTCATTTAAACTTACACCGTTACTTTTTGCTGCCGCATCAAAAACAATTCGTAGTTTTTTGGGTTTGTTTGGATTTACTGTGCCGAAATGTGGTAAATACCATGTCCTGTCATGATGTATTGCTGCTTCTTCTTCCGATAATTTTCTTATGTATCCTTTTTTTCCAAGTCTAGAAATTTCTCACAATATGTTCTTCCATATTCTTCGTCTCTGTCCAATTTTCTTTCGACACTCCGTAATCTTCTATAGGCATTTTCTTTACTTTCAGGTAAAACTATATTATTATCTTTCCATAGAAGTCCTGTTTCATATCTATTACCCACTTTCCGCATGGTTTCTTGAAGAATAGTTTCAGCTCGTCTGTCCTCGGGATAGAATGGCTTATTTCTTCCTCCGTGAACTTCATCTACCTTCCAGTTTTCCTTAACCATGTCATGTAGAATGTCTAGGTCATCTTTGATGTCTTGTAAAATGTCTATGTGGTATTTAATGTCTGATTTAGTCCATATGTGATAAAGATATTGTTTGTCTGTCTGATCGTCAGATAAATTACCGTGAATAACCCATCCCAGTAAAGTCTTACTTAATGCAGGACCATTCCAGGGGCCAGTTATCACCTTTCTATTTATTAATAAAGGCCAATTGTCTTGTCCAATTATTATTTTTGGCCGAGCATTAATCATAGAGGTAATTTTATTATTTATAATGTACGGATATCTATCTTTTAATAGGTTAACATCTATAGTTTGTGACGGTAAAGAAAGATTATTCATAGTACGAACATGTCTCAGTTGAAAACTTTGCCTATTGTCAATACCCTTTATTGTAAAACTAACTACTTTTGAATCACTTTCTTGATGAATAAAATCATCATTTGTCCACTGTATAGATAGTGGTTGACTAGGACCGGAAAGTTTTAGATTATCACAGAAGTCTTTATCTATTAAGGTTATAGTAGGCGCATCATCTAAAAGCGCAAAGGTTTCAACCTGAATATTGTTATGACACACTATTACCGGTATTGTTTTTAAAACAACACTTTTTTTATTAGAAATATGACAGTTGGTTTCAGAAGATTCGTTTTTTATGTCATTATTATGATTAGAATGACAAGGCTTGTCAATTATTGTAGTAAATGAGGTACGCATCGCTTTTAAAATCGATATTGTCTTTATGAAGAAGTTTATGATGTGGTTTAACACAATCCCTAATGCCACAATTGTGTCTTTTGCGACACTGTTTAATATTGTGAAATGGCGCTAAGCAAGAGAAACAAACCTTTTGTGATGTAACAAAGAACCATCTTTCATCCACTGACAGAGAATTAAATTTAGGACAGGAACTTAAATTATGAATATTTGGTTGACAGCAGCACAAACATTTTTTGATATTGTCATTATTTTTTGTTGTCAGTGTGGTACCAAATTTAACATTTTTGCAACTATATTTAAGATTAGATTTCTTGTCATATTTGACACTATTTTCATCGGATTTGAGAATTCGAATTTGACATAAAATGTTTGATTTTCTGCCAAGCCAATTTGCAAACTCCAAAAGTTTTAATTTTGGTGAAAATTTTGATAAATGTTCTATCCAACTTATTTTATAAGAAGTAGGAAGTTTGTTTAATAATTCTGACAATAGCATAGGATTTTGAGGATGATCTTCTTGTTTTAAAGACTGAACTGTTGCAACAATAGTAATTTTCGTCACAAGTCCGGAAGGTGACTTGTTACAGTCGAGTAGATATTATGGACGAGGCGACGTCAGGAGCCGAGTCTAGAATATCTAAACGAGGCTGGAACAACACCTTACGGACGTGTGTCGAATGATATTTTATTTCATCCCCTCATTTCTTGTATATTAGTATATTTGTATAATTTGAAACTTGGTTATTTTCTTATGTCATTTGACATTTGACACTATTTTTTAATTTACGGTTGATTTTTATATGTCAAACAAGTGTCAAAAGGTATAATAACAGTTTGTGATTGGTTCGTAATAAATTTCCGGTGGTTTCCGGTACTTTACCGGCTCTGATACCGTAATGTCTCATTTTCCGGCCGCATATGAATACTGTAGTATTGTACTTTCCGGACGGGATGAAATAATAGCTATTTGTACAATTAGGGAGGAAAGTGTATCATTTCCTCCCGCGGATGAAATTTGCTGCCTGAGCGAAACGAGGGTAGCAATCATCCAAGGGAAGAAATGATACTTTACTCCAGAGTTGAACATATATTATTTATGATAAAGCTTTATTTCTTATATTTTGCTGAAATCAAAAATATTTAAATATAAAAACCATGAGCAGGCTAGTAAATGTTTCCAGTTTCTATGGTAGCGAGTAATAGTCAAACAAAAAATTGTTTCCTGCACAATGGGCCCATTTCGTGATATTTGCTTTTTAATTTATTTTAGCATTTTCCGTTAGTATTTCATCCTCTAAGTATATAGTGAAAAAATAAGATCGCTAGCGTTAATATTAATCCTAATATTTGATTTCAAATTCGTAACATATTAGAAACGGCTATGACGTCACACCACCCGTCTCCACTGGTTCTATGAGTTATGCGGATATATGGTATTTAGATTTCGCTGCACCAAGGACGAAGCACTTAAAAGATGAACGAAATTACCACTTCCGCCGTGTGTGTAGTAACTGCCGCCGGTATGAAACTATAGGAAACAAGCTAGCGGCCGACCGCTGCGAGTGGTGTGACGTTACAGCGCTCTATTTTCATTATTTATTTTGAGGGAGAAGCAGTTGAAAAAAAATTTTATATTTTGCACATTTACTAATTACAAGGTGTACTTTCAGAATATGAATTAAAAAAAATTTCCGAAATGAGCCCATTATTATTGCAACGCGAGTTAGTGCATTACGAAAAAGAAAATGAGTTCGGATAGTGACTGTGAAATTCCTAAAGCTATTGTAGAAGAAGTAAGAATTGCCACACTAAATCTTCTTCCAGCAAAATCGAGATTAAAATATGAAAACGAATATAATACGTTCAAAAAATGGATGACAACCAGCAACGTCAAAATAATAAATGATGATGTCATTTTGGCTTATTTTTCATTTGCCAGTAAAAAATACAAATCGTCGACCCTTTGGGCAAAGTATTCGATGTTAAGAACTACGCTTCTCTTAAGAGAAGATATCGAGATAAAAAAACAGAAACTGATAAATTTTTTGAAAAGGCAAGCTGTTGGATATCAGCCGAAGAAAGCAAAAACTTTCAGTAGGGAAGATATAAATAAATTTATTTCAGAAGCCCCTGACGAAATATATTTGTTCATGAAGGTAAACTTAATTATTGTTCTATGACTTATTAGTAGTTTTTCTCACACATCCTATTTTATTTAAGGTTGCTGTAGTTATATCAATTTGTGGGGCTTGTCGGTGTGACGAATTAACCTATTTACGTCTCGAAGATATTGAAGATAAAAACGACATTTTAGTTATTACGATTCCAGACACAAAAACGCACATTGCACGTACTTTTATTGTAACTAATGATAAGATTAATGGAAATAACGTTATTGACATATATAGGAAGTATTTTGCATTAAGATCTGCAGAAACAACACATTCCAGATTTTTCGTAAATTATATTAAAGGAAAGTGCACAGTGCAAGCAGTTGGAAAAAATACATTTTCCCAAATACCCCGTAAAGTTGCCGAGTATCTTAAATTGCCGGAACCTTTTAGTTATACTGGACACAGTTTCAGAAGAACATCCGCATCGCTTCTGGTAGAAGCTGGAGGGGATATTATAAGTTTGAAGAGGCATGGGGGATGGAGGTCCTCAGCAGTTGCTGAAGGATATTTAGAAAATTCTATCTCAAAAAAGTGTAAAGTGGCTCAACAAATTATTACTGGAGGTAAAAAATCACAGTCAGTATCAACTTGCGAAAATATAAATAAAGACAAGCAAATTATTATTGAGGGTTGTGAATCACTATCAACAATAACGAGCGAAAATCAGGACATTGATATTAACACAACAACATTAAGCTGTTCATCAAAATCTTCTATTGCCATTAGTTTTAATAATCTAACAAATTGTACCATTATGTTCATAATGATAAATAAAAATTGATTTTTTTTTATTTTGTTTCATGTTAATATTGGCTCCCGTCTCTAATAGCAACGGGAGTAAATGTATATTGTCTCCCGTTGCTATTGGAAACCGACTGAAGGAAGACAAACGTCTATTTTCGCTAATAGAAAATACATTGTCAAAAAAATTATTTACTTCATCAGCGAATTCTATTAACTGGTCAGTTTGTTCATTTTTGATGTTAGCAAATTGTTTCAATTTAGAAACTAATAAAAAAATTATATGCTTTGGTCTGCCAAATCTAAATTGCAGTAATTCAATAATCTTTTCTACATTTTGAGGCATAATAAGTAAAGATTGACATATTTTTTTTGCATTACCTTTTAAGCATTTCTGCAATCTGGATTGGTTTTCCTCATTACTGAAGTTGCAAATAGTATTAGAATTTCTATATTGATATATAAAATTTGGCCAATCAATAGGATTGCCATCAAATATGGGCAAATCTCTAGGTAAAGATTGTCGTACTAAAAGTTTTGTTATTTGATTAAGAGACACTGTTTCCAGATGGCTAGTTGAAGTTTATTATTCGTCTCTTCAACGCCAAACACAGACCGGTTTCGAACTTTTTATATTCTCATCAGTGTGCCATAGGTCGTTGAAAAGACGAATAATACAGGCAAACTTGGCTACCAATTTGGATTAGTAGGTATAATTCAGCGCAACCGAGGCTTTTGTCTGTTGAATAGCTGTTTCCTCAAATTCTATTTATTATTAATAGTTTAGTCCACCAGGGCTAGAGGTCGCCTGCTCTTTGGTACTTTAGTAAAGTCGCTATCTGTTACAGAGACATTGTATGTCCTAAACAGTTAGTAGCAACTGACCACTAGAGGGATGATTTTCCCCTCCGCTGTTATTAAATCAACGTTGGTGTAAACTTCCCGGCATCCGCACAATTTGTGATTTTTGAACTTTTTCCACCATTTAGTAAGTAATTTGTAACTATTCGTAACCCAAAAATTAGAATTTGTAAGTTTACCATTGCAGAGTAATAAATTATTAAAATATGAGGGCCAAGTTCCCGACATCCGCACAATTTGAGATTTTTGAACTTTTCTTTTTACCACCATTTAGTAACTAATTTGTAACTATTTGTAACCTATAAATTAGATTTTATAACTACACCATTGCAAAGTAATAAATTATATTATTAAATTATGGCAACCGACTTCTTGGCGTCTGCCCTACACTGTAATGTCAATTATACCGAACGTCTTTTCTTGTCATTATCTAGTAACTAATTTGTAACTAAAGAACGTAAAAATTGAAATTTGTAATTAAAGTTATAACGGATTTAAAGCTATTTATAACATTGACATGCAGAACTGGTGTGCTGTGCTCTGGTGTGAGTTGCGTTAGCCAAACAGAGAGATAGGGTAATTAGTTTATAGCGTTTCGCCTTACATACAACATACAATACTTCCCACGATGGAGGTAAAAAATAAAATCTTACTTTAATTAAATAAGTTTGACTATCAATTTTGGAAATATCAATTAGGTATCTACAAATATTGTAAAATGTCTTACATTTTCTTTCTTTTTTTATTTGGAATTTACTACCGCCACGCTTCTAAACATTTCCCAGATAATCTAAAAAATATCCTTACGCCTATGACTTTGCGTCAAAGGAATAGTTAAAGGTTGTTTTTTTAATTGTTCTTTTGACGTAAAGTCACAGGCGTAAAGGTCAAGATATTATTTAGATTGGCCGGGAAATGTTCCGAAGTGTAATAGTAAATTCCCAATAGGAAAAGAAAGAGAATTGAACGATGCCACAAATAACTTTTAGACAATATTTATTATTTTGTAATGCAAATTAATATAACAAGAAATAGCTTGATGGAGTGGTGCTTACAAAAATGTTATAAAAAAAACTAGAAACACAACTCAAAAACTTTATTAAAATAACGTATTAAAAATAAAATATTCACTCCAGAAGGTAGGTAAGTATAAAGTTTATGTGGTATCTAGGACAGCATGAACGTGATGAATCTCATCTGTTTTTATTACATTCCCTTTTTTTTGCATATCATTGTATAGCTCCCATACCCCATTGTTTCGCCCACACATACAGTAATAATGCCCTATGCTGTTTCTTGTTAATGGTGGGTGAAATCCTATTGCAGACCTCAAAAAAAAATTTTTCTAATTTTAGAATTAGAGTCCCGTAAAGTCGCTTCCCCAGTGTCGATATAGTACATTACATACCGAGCTGGGAGGTACTTCATTACAGCCGAGGGTTGATATATGACAGAGGCGCGTAGCGCCTAGGTCAGATATAAACGCAAGGCTGTAATGAAGACGACCAGCGAGGTATGTATACTATTTTATTCACAATCATTGTATTATAACATAATCCCATCATACAATTTTTTTATTTAATTGAATAGATAGTGAATGAGAATTAGGAAATTATGCAAAATAAGTAGGTGATAAAAGTTGAGAGTTGCTAGGTAACGGGCATTAAGGTTCTTCTGTCAAATAAATTAGGTTATTTCCACAAGTATTTATTATCAATAATTTTGTCTAAAAGTTATTTGTGGCATCTTTCAGTTTTTTCTTTCTGTTCTTATTTGGGATTTACTGCCACACTTCTGAACATTACCCAGACAATCTAAAAAATATCTGGATTTTTTAAAAAATAACCTTTACACCTGTGACTTTACGTCAAAGGAACAGTTAAAGGTTATTTTTTTGACATAAAATATAATTAAAATAAAATAAAAACAATGATGTTTTGCAGACGTTTCGGAAACTTAATCTGTTTCCTTTCTCAATGCTAAATAGTCACTCTCTTGTGTAATTCGTGAAATTACACAATTTTAATGTTTATATCATAACCATAGATACTTACTACGCTCACAGAAAAGTTGATTAGATTAGATATTCAAGTTGCTAAGTTCTTCTTTTAGCATCGGTAACCATATTGTACAACAATCTACAGAATATCGACTTCAAAATACGATTTAAAGGGCACGTGACATTCATGTTAAAGAAAGCATACACATCATTAAAACTCATGTATAATCACAGGCATTGTTTAACTAGAGAAATAAAAAAGCTATTGTGTGATTCACTTTTTAATCACTGCGATAGTGTATATGGCCCCTGTCTTGATAGTGTGGATACTAAAAGGATTCAAAAGACACAAAACAGTTGTTTGAGGCTTATTTACGGTATTAGACGTCCAGAACGAATTTCTCATAAACTGAAAGATGCTCAATGGCTCAATATGCAAAATCGTAGGAAACTGCATATGACATGTTTCTATTTCAAAATTTTAAAATATAAAACACCTTCCTATTTGCACAGAAGAATTTCTTATAGAACAGATGTGCATAATTTAAATTTGCGTCACCAAAATACCCTCACTATACCACGTCACAAAAAGGAAATTTTTAAGCGGTCTTTTTCTTACAATATAGCAACTTGCGGCGATGTTCTGGATATGTTTAGTTTTCCAATGTCTTATGACACATTCAAAGCTAAATATAAAAGATTTTTGTATGATCATCAATGATTATTAATTTTTTCTATTATTATTATTATATTATCGTTAAATATCCTATGTATAAGTATTTTATAAGTTTATGTACATTTTTTCCCTAGGCCTATGTGGCAGAATTGGTACTTGTACCTAACATACGGCCTTTTATTTACCCTAATTTTAGAATTATGTACATTAAATGTATTGATGCCTCTTTTGTTGTTTGGGTAAATAATAAACATATTATTATTATTATTATTATTATTATTATTATTATTTTAATAATTTGATATGCATTTGTCTTCATTTAGTAAAATTATTGGAGATTCTTTAATTTTTTTCTTTTTACTGTCCGGTTATTTTGTTAAAATTTTTGCTCCATTTCAATTTATTGGATGTCCGTTTTCGAAAGCGTGTTCACAAATTTTTGATTTTTCAATTTCATTTTTTCTAATATAACTTTTGTGTTCGCCCAATCTTACATTGAAGGGTTATCTGAACAGCTACGCACTATCGGTGATAAATTTAATGTTAGAACGGTATTTCAAACTACTAACACTTTAAGATCTATACTTACAAAAACAAAACCGGTTAATAGTGATCAAAATTCAAAAAACTGTATTTACAGTATTCCGCGTTGTGAATGTGACAAATATTGTTGGTGAGTCATCCAGACCCTTCAATGTAAGATTGAGCGAACACAAAAGTTATATTAGACAAAAATGAAATTGAAAAATACAAAATTTGTGAACACGCTTTCGAAAACGGACATCCAATAAATTGGAATGGAGCAAAAATTTTAACAAAAGAACCGGACAGTAAAAAGAAATAAATTAAAGAATCTGCAATAATTTTACTAACTGAAGACAAATGCGTATCAAATTATTCTATAGATTGTTGTACAATATGGTTACCGATGCTAAAAGGAGAACTTAGCAACTTGAATATCTAATCTAATCAACTTTTCTGTGGACGTAGTAAGTATCTATGGTTATGATATAAACATTAAAATTGTGTAATTTCACAAATTACACAAGAGAAAGACTATTTAGCATTGAGAAAGGAAACAGATTAAGTTTCCGAAACGTCTGCAAAGCATCATTGTTTTTATTTTATTTATTATATTTTATGTCAAAAAAACAACCTTTAACTGTTCCTTTGACGTAAAGTCACAGGCGTAAATGTTATTTTTAAAAAAATCCAGATATTTTTTATACGCTTGTGTAGTCGCGTGTCGGGGAGACCGCCGTGCCATCTCGCGGATTTGCCGTGTCAATAAGTGGCTGGTGAATGTCAAATTTGCCTAATTTAACCGTGAAATGCCTGTGTAGTATCTAAGTGATTTTGTGTAAAATTAAGTGTTATTTCTCCAAATAAAATGATAATTGAAATTACTTGAGGGTTTTTACCTGTAAATACAAGTATTTTCCGCAAAAAGAGCTTGAGCAAAGGGAAAAAATTGCTTGAAAGTACGTGAAAGAAGTGGTTGACGGACAG
This sequence comes from Rhagium mordax, assembly GCA_963680705.1. Lineage (NCBI taxonomy): Eukaryota > Metazoa > Arthropoda > Insecta > Coleoptera > Cerambycidae > Rhagium > Rhagium mordax. The sequence goes on from OY796657.1 coordinate 42,739,668, forward strand.
AGTAGAAAATTGATAGGAACAGTTTTAAGGGAAACCCCAGGAACTCATAGCACTCGAAGACACGAAAATACGTATACTCCGGTTGTACAGGTATTTTCTTAATTACAATAACAAATATAAGAGGTTAAAATTAACGAATATAAAATGTATAGGAAATCTTAGCAACAGGTGTAATGCTGTTAAGTTTTTGCAAAAATTGCTTGTTGTAGAATATTGTAGGAGAATTTGTATATTTGTGTTAACATTTTTAATATTTTTTTGCAGCTCGAATTTGACCGTACAATTTTGGACACACATTGCAACTGCAAAGCAGGAAAGAGCTTCTGTAAACACGCCGCAGCAATTTGCGTTTTTGTGAATGTAAAAAATCCTACATGTTCAAAAACGTATCAACCTATGATATGGAATCGACCTCCACAAATACAGCTTGATAAATACCATAAAGGATGTAGAACTGAAACATTATTTCCTTGCAAAGGAAATAGGCAGGACCAAGTATTCAGATTTGAGGATTTAAAAAACATTAACGACCAGCATTTGTCTGAAGACGCTCCACAAACTGAAATAATCAAGAGAGAGATCGAATCGCACAATCAAATAATGCACGAAAGAATGCTTGAGCAGGAAAAAAGAAATATCGCAAAGAAAAGTTTTCTTGAAAAATTGTACCATTTGCAGAGCAACTCGAGCTTTCAAATTTACAATGCTTATACTTGTTTCTCAACGCAAAATATGAAGACAAATAAGTTGCCCACAAGAATATTTATGTAAATATGAGAAAATCAAAGTCGACAAAGAGAAATGGATGGAAATGGCTTTCAATTCTATAGGTCATTCAAATACTTATATGGGGTTGCCACAACGATGCACAAGGATTACCTGCAGTGAAACGGCACATATAGAATCAAAACAAGAGTAGCAAATTTTCACACACTGACAGAGCAGAAAAATAAAGCACTAAAACCGATCGCTATCCAATACGGACTTGAAATGGAATTAACAGCAAGATTACTGTTTGAAGAAACATACGGATACCGTGTTCACGAAGTCGGTCTGATTGTGTCTTTAAAATAACCATATCTGGCATGCAGCCCTGATGGTATAATAGACGCTGGTGAAAACATGGAGCTTTTGGAAATCAAGTGCCCGTACAGTTGCGAGAACACCAAGATTGTGGATTTCCAGACTAAACTGTCATTTGTTCCATATCTCATGTTCGATGAAAATGGAGAATTGTTTTTAAAAGAAAATGACAAGTATTACACGCAGATTCAAGTTTTCGTGTATATTTTGGGAATTCAAATGTGCCATTTCTTCGTATATTCGTAGCAAGATCACGTGTGCCTGAAAATACCAAAAAGCTAGTCATTTTTATCAATATTTATTCCAAAAATCGAAATGTTCTATTTTGAATATTTTATTCAGTCTTCTTAATACCATTGTTTATTATTATTATAAACAATGTTAATACATACATAGGCAAACGTCATTTTGATTCGTATTGTGATTAAAAAACATATTTCAATGTTAATTACAACGCAAATTTTAATATATTTTATAATAAAGAATTATAAAATCATTTTTTTATTTTTTACGGATAAAGGGTTCCTTGTTATTAGCCAATACACAGGCTACGTACATGATTTTATCCACGTGTGGAATAAGTTTTATATTTATGTGTTCTAGGATTTTAAAAACTTTTATAAGTTGAATGCTTCTTTCTCCATCGTGGATTCTCACTGAAGCTATTGAGTATCCATGTAATACTTCCTCGTACGAAAATTGCGGATTAAAAGCAAAAGGGAGGCATAGTAACTGTACATTTTCTTTGTGACAATTCTTGCTCTATTCCAGGAAATCCCTTGTCAGCTAAAATTTGATCTCCCGGCTCAACCAGAGTCAGAAAACCAGTCATTAACTATAATGCAATCAGACGTAAGTACGACCTCCATATCCTTTCGATACAAAACTTATATACCCACTTGGAGTAATAGCCATCAAATGTTTTAATGTAAAATGAGACTTGTACGTGGAATACATAGATGCTCGCATTTTTGGGAGGAGTTTCGACAGTTCGAGTAATTTTTTAAGGTTTCTGGTAAAGTAGCTTTTACTGCTTCTTTTGACGGCCAAAAAATCCATATTTTTGTGTGATAAAATACAGTTTCCAAAACACTATAAAAAATATCACTTGCTGCCTTGGTTGATATTTGAAACAAGCATGCAAGAGCAACAAAATTCAACCCCAACTTCATTTTCATTAAAAACATTAGCAGTCTGTCTTCAGCTTTCATAACTTTAAAATAACCTGGCTGGCCATACACATTTGGTTTGATAAAATTTAATAAAATATGGAAAAAGGATTTTGTTATTCCACACAATTGCTTGAAAGAACTATCGTCTTGCATATCATCGTACCACTGAAACTCATTTCGCATTTCATAATCAGGACCCACACGAACAGATTGCGTGCGAACCTTCCGTGGTTTTTCAATAACAAAAACCTTTTCACTTTCCTTCTGTAAATTATTAACTGTAACACTGGTTTGAGTTGCAGCTTCATTTGTTGAAGAGTCTTGCCGGAATATAAAGTAAATATAAAACTGTGATTCCGGATTTGCATTTCGGCGATTAGCGCAACCCGGGACGCAAGAAGCATGCCCGACGTTTTTTACACCCATTTGTTCATTTGACGCGTTAAAATGTTTATTTCACACAAAAAAATTGTTTTTGAAACTCTTTTTATCGTGGTTTTTATCGGCGTGATGAACAGAATACAGTTTGTTTACCAGCCATGTTTTGACACGATGTAACCACTACGCGGCGCCACTATAGCTACTACACAAGCGTATATTGTCGTGGTAATGTTCAAAAGTGTGGCAGTAAATCCCAAATAAGAACAGAAAGAAAAAAATCAATAATTCCTGTTAAATTCGCTCAAAATTGTACAACAAAATGTTTGATTCTGATCATTTGTGACTTAGAGAGTGTACTCCACCAAATTTGAAAGCTGCTGCACAAAAGACAACAAGAAGATTTCCTGCCGCAAAGTGACGTTTAACTTGCCGGGAAAGTGACTTTTAACTAGACGGTAAAGCTACTTTACCGGCTAGCTGGCTAGCTGGAAAAGAAGAGTTAACAAATGCCTGCCTCCCAACTTTTTATAATCAGGCAATTGAAGCATTACATATATGTTTGTGAATAAAATATTTTTCGACACTGGGGAAGCGACGAATGTCAATTTACTGGATTTGCCTCTAATTCTAAAATTAAAAAAGTATATATTTTGACGTCTGGAATAGGACCCACCATTAACAAGAAACAGCATAGGGCATTAGTACTGTATGTGTTAGGCGAAACGATGGGGTATGGGAGCTATACAATGACATGCAAAAAAAGTAATAAAAACAGATGAGATTCATCACATTCATGCTGTCCTATGTACCATATAAACTTTATACTTACCTACCTTCTGGAGTGAATATTTTATTTTTAATACGTTATTTTAATAAAGTTTTTGAGTTGTGTTTCTAGTTTTATTTTTAACACTTTTGTAAGCGCCTCTCCATCAAGCTATTTCTTGTTATATTAATTTGCATTACAAAATAATAAATATTGTCTAAAAGTTATTTGTGGCATCGTTCAATTCTCTTTCTTTTCCTATTGGGAATTTACTATTACACTGCGGAACATTTCCCGGACAATCTAAAAAATATCTGGATTTGACCTTTACGCCTGTGACTTTACGTCAAAGGAACAGTTAAAAAAACAACCTTTAACTATTCCTTTGACGTAAAGTCATAGGCGTAAGGTTATTTTTTATTAAATCCAGATATTTTTTAGATTATCTGGGAAATGTTTAGAAGCGTGGTAGTAAATTCCAAATAAGAAAAGAAAGAAAATATAAGACATTTTATAATATTTGTAGATAACTAATTGATATTTTCAAAATTGATAGTGAAACTTATTTAGTCAAAGTAAGATTTTATTTTTTACTTCTTCGTGGGAAGTATCGTATGTAAGGCGAAACGTTATAACCAAATTACACTATCTCTCTGTTTGGCTAAAGCAACTCACACCAGCGCGCAGCAGTCCAGTTCTACATGTCGATGTTATAAATAGCTTTAAATCAATTATAACTTTAATTACAAATTTTAATTTTTACGTTCTTTAGTTACAAATTAGTTACTAGATAATGACAAGAAAAGAGGTTCGGTATAATCGACATTACAGTGTAGGGCAGATGCCAAGAAGTTGGTCGCCATACTTTAATAATATAATTTATTACTCTGCAATGGTGTAGTTATAGATTCTAATTTATAGGTTACAAATAGTTACAAATTAATTACTAAATGATGGTCAAAAGAAAAGCTCATCAAATTGTGCGGATGTCGTGAACTTAGCCATCATATTTTAATAATTTATTACTCTGCAATGGTAAACTTATAAATTCTAATTTATGGGTTACGAATAGTTACAGATTAGTTACTAAATGGTGGTAAAAAGAAAAGTTAAAAAATCACAAATTGTGCGGATGCCGGGAAGTTTACACCAAAATTGCCTGATTTAATATCTATTTAAAGGATGGCTTACAAATTCCAATATATAAGTTACAAATTGTTACAAATTAGTTTTTAAATGATGGCAACGTGTAAACTAAAAAAATCATAAATTGTGCGGCCCCCCGGGAAGTTTACACGAAAAATTATTTTTTAAAATATATGCAAACGGGATGACTTACAAATTTTGGTTTAGAACATACAAATAGTTACAAATAACTTACTAAATGATGTAGGCCGCGTAAAATTCGCATTTTACGTGGCCGACTTCACGGACCCGTGTCGTAGGCCACGGGAAGACTGTCCAGTTTCAGCTTCGGGAAACCGAAAAAATAAAAAATAATAACTTAATACCTATATTAATACAAAATATATGCATGTTATTATATTCTATTACCTACGTAATAAATTATAAATCAAACAAATTTATCTGCTTGGGAAAGTGGAAGAGCGGCTATGCCGAACTATCTCCCAATTGTGTACTATTTCTTGGTCGCAATAAACTTTTGTTTTTTTTGGTTTTCCGATGCTGGACAGTACTCCGTAGCCTCCGACACTACACATAGAGAGCGCTAGTGAATAATCTACAGCCACTCCCCACATCCCGCAGGGTTAGTGACTGTAGATTCCAGACTCGTGTGCCCTAAGTAGACGGAGGGATCCCAGGATGACCGCTTTCTGCAATTGACCAGCCAACCACTCTGCCGATTTTTGGCAGACAGGCATGGTCTTCAATCCGGAGATCAGCGTGGGCTTTATTATTATTATTTTTTTTTTCCGGTTTCCCGAAGCTAATGCTGGACAGTCTCCCTGTGGCCTCCGACACCACACAGAGAGAGCGCCAGCGAATAATCTACAGCAACTCCCCACATCCCGCAGGGTTAGTCATTGTAGATTCCAGACTCGTGTGCCCTAAGTAGACGAAGCGATCCCAGGACGATCGCTTTCTGCATTTGACCATTCTGCCGATGTTTGGCAGGCAGGCATGGTCTTCAATGCGGAGAGCAGCGTGGGCTTCATACCTCCGAGTACACCGATTATCAGGACGACCATCTTGACAGAGTAGCCTGTGTATAGCACTTGGAGCTCGTACCGGAGATATTTAGTCCGTTTCTCCTCCTCGTTCAAGGCGGTGTTTGCTGCTGCTGAGAGGTGCTGAGAACTCGATGACATACATCACCTTGGTCTGTTGGTCGAGGAGGTCTATGGCTTAAATTCGCCTGACGGTCGGGAACGAGTAGTTCCAGTAAATCCGGCATTTCTCGTTCTCGACAACGGACTCGATATCTCCGGGGATATAAGGCAGCACTGGTGTTTGGTCTCTCTTGTACGAGTGCCGAAGATGGTAGTATAGCACTCGTAAAGCCGCGTTATGTCGGTGGATGTAGGCCGAAGTCGCATAAATCGGACATGCAGATAATAGATGCATGAGCGACTCCGGCGCCTGACAGCAGGTTCTGCAGTTGATATCACGAACCTCTGCACCCATCACGCGACTCCGATAGACCAATGTGTTAATAACACCATCTTGGCAGGCCACAATGTATCCCTCGATCTCCGACTTCAGCCCCGCTGACCTTAAAAATGCGAAGGTCAGCTCTGTCGATAAACCCAGTGCTTCTATGTTGTTATAGAAAACACCATGCAGGGGTTTATCGACGTGCCGCCTGAACAGATTCCTCTGTTCGTCGCTTTAATTTGGGCTGTCGGACGATTCGGCGGAAGCTCAGTAACTGATTTTACATCAGCACCTCGCCTGTAGTCGAACACGAGACCGAGTTCATCTGCGGCCCTCTGTGCTGCCTTAAACAATACAGCGCCAACTCCCACGGTTTCACGATCTCTCACTAACCGTAGGAGTGGATCCGAGCTCCTTAGGATGTTACATGCCATACCCAGCCCAAGCAGCACAAATATGCTATTTAGCTGAATTAACCAATATGCAGTCACAAAAACGTTTTAATGGCTTTCGTCATTGAGTAAAAAATAATAAAGAGTTGCAACTGTCAAGGTTTCGAGATTTTAGTATTGTATTTCTTTGCCAATAACTTCATGATTGTCATCAATGTTTAGTGCTACGGGAAGGTATTTGTAATGTGGCTGTATAGCCCTTAATATTGAAGACAATCATGAAGCTATTTGTGAAAAAATACAACACTAAAATCTCGAAACCTTGACAGTTGCGCCTCTTTATTATTTTTACTCAATGCTTTCGTTTAGTTGCATTTTGGTCATATTATTTTAGTCGTGATTTAACATAAAATTTAAACACTAAAACGTTATGATGACCTTTTTTTAGCTATATATTGGTCATTTTCAGTAGCAACAATATGGCCATGCAGGTTTGGTTATAAAGTCGGTTTCATGACGTCATGTATGAGCAAGTAATTATATGGCACCAACGTAAAGTTCTAATACTGCCATTCTAGCTATAAAAATAGCCAAAATATTACTATTTAAGTTAGGCTCTATTTTAGCGATTTTTTTAGCTGTTCATTCCGCAATATGACCGAAATAATAAAGGAAGGAAAGTTATTATGAAATGTCCGTTTTTAAAGGTAATATTGTAGACATAAGCCTCTCTTGTGACTAAACATCAAGGTAGATACATAACCTCTGAAAATCCATGTTATTGACAAGAAAATGTAAGCAGCTCAACTTATTATAGAAAACGGCTGTGTCGCCTAAATGTAACTAGGTACCTACTTGTTAAATATTGTAATTAATAAATATTAAAACAAAATTTTATTTTCGCTGTGACAGGTTCCTTGGACTATTTCGAGTTTGTACTATACAATACATTAGGGAGTTATCATAATTTTAAATAAGCTAGGATACGATACGTTAACTTTATTTAACATAACGAAATAATTCCCGATATTTTTCGAAACTCATAACGGTGCACGTAAAACAGTCACCGTTGCGGTCCTAAATAACGTAGCACTCTATCCTAAATGATCCTGAATAACGTTTAACGTTCTTCCTGACAAATATGCACATGTTTAGATGTCATAACGTACTGGAAAATACGGCATTCCTGCGATAACTCTCTGCTTTCTTCTGGGTGGACGTCATTTGATTCATAGATAAAACCCTCAAAACCCTCTAGATAGGAAACTTACTGTATTAAGCAGTCATGAAAATGTGGCGCCTGAAGTGGTTGATCTGCAAACTATGGACAAATTGCGGGAAATTTAAAATGGTATGCTCATTTAGGACCAGTAGCGTAAAAGTGATTAAGCGAAAGTTCAACTGAACTTGGTTCAAAATTCAAGGATGCCGATTGTTGCAAGAATGGTATCCTTAAATTTTGAACCAGTTCAGCTGAACTTTTGCTGCACCACTTTTATACAAGGATTTTTTTGCTTAATTACAGATAGGTTAGATATGAAAATAAAAAATTATTTTCATCCACAATTTATTGCGAGGCAGCTGAAAATAAAATGTATGTTTATATCTATCCATCTGTAACACTGGTTGGTATCGGTGAGATATTTAAGCAACAAATCCCTACATGCAAATTGATCGCAATATGCGATAGTGCGACCCTCCATGGTTTACTGCAGATATTTTATATTTAATTTTTTTATTAAACAGTTCAAAGTAAATACACAATAACATTTGAGAATATTCCATCTACTAAGGTCTATAATAAATACTTCTACCTTTAATGAATAAGAGAAACATTGTGTCAATTTCAACATTCGTTTTGGAAAACTCTTTTGAACATACCAATATTAAACCATAAAACGAAGTGAAGTATTTTGAAATGTGTTTATTATTTTTGTGAATGCTCTGTACTGTTTAATCAAAATATGAAATATAAAATTAAAATATCAATAACTAGGACATCGATGCCGTTTTAAACTCATTTCCATTTCATTCTACATACATAATAATTTTTATATGTCTTGCGTGAATTTAGGGTAGTAAACTTTGGATGTTTTATTACATTCGCCGAAGCGTTAAAACTGTTTTTGTCTTTTAGAGGAAAGCGATGCCTTTTACTCGTCCTATTCTCACAATCAGGAACATAACACTTTTTTACTTTTATATACGTTTCCTCGTCATAAAGCATGTTAAAATCACTGGTTTAGTATCACTTAATAATTAATAAAGTATAAAGAACAATAACGCAGCTTCAGATCTCACATACTCATATCAGACATAAAATCAAAATTCAAAATGGCACGCGACACAAATAACAAATGACAGATGCCCCTACTTTACACAGAGCTGGTCAGCCTTGCCTACTTTATCCATCGAGCTCATTGTTTGGCGATAATGGCGTCGCATTTGGTTGATCCAGAAACTATATTTATAAGTGGGGACTAAACAATCAAGTTTCCTATCTAGGGGGTTTTATCTGATTTGATTTTAACATTTTTAACATTTGTAAGGTTATGTATAGCCATTTCTTGGCGAGGAAACTTACTGAATATTTAATCCATTTTCTGGTCAGCTTTCTGGTTGTACTTTGGTCAACATTACCATCTAAATTTGCCATTCGACTAAAATAGCTTGTTAGTTACTTTTTAGTCATATTCTGGCTTATTTCTAGCATTAATGTCGAAAATATATGCCAAATTAAGACAACTTGCCGCCATGTTATCTATCAAACAAGAACAAGCCGAATGGCGGTCATTACGTTGAATTTTTAATGTTTGATTAAATGTGCGTCTAAAATAACGTTATAATTTACTAAATTGATATTTTAATTAGTTTTGATAGCCGTACAATCGATATAGAGTGCGCTCCTTTAAATTATAAAAAGTATATATAGATCGAATTAATTCAGTCAAATTTAAAATAGTGGTATTAAAGAGGCCCCTTCCGTTTTTGTGAATATTTTATGTAAGTTTACAGGAATAATGCCTGCGTTAGTAAAATTTGACACGCTGTCAATGACCAAAGGCATAATTTTCAAGATGGAATACCGAATACCTATTACAAGTATGGCGGATGTAGAGATTGTGTAACGAAGCAAATTTTTAAACCTACAGATTCACCTGGTAGTTGAATAATTTACTAGCTACTATTATTATTTTATCCGCTAGTATTTTTGTATAACCGGTTTAGTAAAAATATACGAAGTATTGAACCTAGAATTCCGCATTCTGTTTATTTGCAGTTAATAAATTTATTTATTGTTTATTTCATAGAGATAGAATATAATAGGGAGACGGCATCACGTGGCAAAAGTGGTTTCATGTCCGCCATATTGCTACTACTTTTTTGTCAAAAATGTCAAACTGTAGTGTCATTTGTTGTCAGTTTATGTTGAGCAATATTTAGCATTTCATTTGTGTTTTGAGAACTGTCTAAGTATTTTTTGTTAGTGTGTCTTGTGCTGTGCGTAGCTGCTGTAGCAGAGACGGCGTGGATAAAAAGATGTCGGGAATAACATTTCATACGTTAGTATAAACAATAAACAGAACCGTACCTACAAAATTATGGTATATAAATGCTATTATTGGTAGTGTACTTTATACATGCTACAGCGTAGGACAAAGGGCGGCGGTAGACAAATACAAGCATCTTAGAAGGGAAGAGAAATGCGACAAGAAAGGTTTTTAAACCAAGAACTAATATCTGTAGAGTCAGAGTCAAAGGAGGAAACTTAATAAGCAATAAAAAATATATTCTATTTGGATGGACAGAACATTTTCAAGAGCTGCTGGCCGGAGGACCAACCCAAATGAAACACTGAAACCATTCTCAGAAGCCCACCTCGGAGAATATCAGTCAGGATTCAGACCAGGTCGCTCAACTACCAACCAAAAGTTCACTTTGCATCAAATCCGAGAAAAATCCAGAGAATTTGACATTGGTATAACACTGGTATGCACCACTTGTCATCTACTTTAAAGCAGCGTATGATAACATTCTTAGGTCGATGTTGCACGATGTTATGAATGAACTCGGAGTACCAATGAAGCTAACTTGTCTGATTAAAATGACCATGGTTGATACCACGTCCGCAGTTAAACTTCAGAACGACATAATATAGGAACCGTTCGAAATACACAAAGGACTGCGACAGGAAGATGCGCTGACGTGTCAGTTATTCAATATAGCCCTGGAGAAAATCTTCTGATTGGTACGTACCACTTCGAAGGAATGTGGGCGTTACACATTCACTGATCGTTTTCTCTATTTAATACACACTTTACGCTTTACGCACGATCATCCCGTCTTTGTTTCCAATTTGGCTATAATTTTTCTTGGGGTTTGGGGTACTGTATATTTATGTATTCTGAAACAATGTGTAACATGGGTATATAAATTAATGATAAATTTACTTATTTGCCTATTGTTTTACTTTCCATATTCACCATCATCCACACACCCAATTAAGAAGCTGTAGGAATTGGTACTATTGAACTAATAGTGCAGTTTTCTTTCAAAGGGACCTATAAGCCCCATAAAACTAGTTCTACTAGATTAAATATCTTGTCTAAAAAGAACCAAAAACTGCACCGAATTTAGTTGATTACGAAAGTTTAAAGTTGACCAACTAAAATCGAATCATGAGACCGCGCTTAATCCAACTCTGTTAAAGCCGCCATATTGCTACTACAATAAGCTCCGCCAAGTAGTACCGTTATTTCCTTACCTATTTATATCGTATAGCATCTCCTTATATTCTATCTCTATGGTTTATTTATAGTTAAATTCGGGTACACCCTGTATAAAGGGGTAGAGTAAGTATTCAGGTAATCACCTGTGTTATAAAGCCGGTCTGTGTACAGCCGTTCAATTTATTTAAACGTGTTATAAATAAATAAACTTATTTATTTTTCTATTTAAGTAATCCGTCCGTTATTAATTCCGTTTCTTTCACTATAATACTATAAAATGAGTAGAAGCTATTCCGCCGATACGGGAGTCCGAACTAAAATTGTTAATAACAATTTCCGTTCGGGATTGATAAATAAATGAGCCTGAGAGCGACTTGAATGGCGAGCCACGGGACCCTACGTACGTTCGCGTTATCAGCGCGTAGGAAAACACTCGGCCAGCGAGCTGGAGATTAGGACGTACGCGAATTAAATTTGAATTATCAGTCTATATCGATGATCGAAACGTTCCTGTTGTATTTAGGTAAATATTAAGTACTCGGCATATTTACGGTACTTGAAGTAAAAGATAAAACCGCGTTAATTATTTGCTTTTCGTCTTAGAAATAATTTGCGAATTATTTCAATATTTTGATAGAGAAATTTATAGTCAATTATTAAAAAGAATTAATTATAAATTCAGTCCGTGCGTTACAATTGATTTATAATAAATCACTGTGTATTGTAATAGCTGTATGTTTGCGTGTTTTAAGTTTAAGTGAGGAATAAAATATTTTATTGGTTTTGAAACGTGATAGAAGGTATTAGAGCTAGTCATTTCCGTAATTTATTTAATTAAATAAATTTAGTAGTCTGTCTGTCTGGTGGCCCGAAAGAATACGAGACGAAGGAGGTGTGTAAATACCAACGCATTTATTCGTTGAGAGAGCGAATTTGCCAACAACTGATAGTGCAATGGTTAACACAATCCTCCCCTCAGGTTCAGAGGTTTGTCTTGGGGTGCTAGTACAGTTGTGTTTTATATTAATCAGATCTGTTCGTAACTACTCAGAATAATAGTTTGTGGTAAAAACCCCAAAGCCTTGTGGAGACAAGCGCGAATTAGCCAGTGTCTACTAACAGGTCGGGTTTTGACATAAACGAATCAGGTTGCCGGCGTACGAATTTAAAAATACCCTGTCGTGAGTGCGCTGGCCAGCGTCTGGGTTATTAGATTAACACGAATAAACCTGGTTTGAAAATTATTCCTGACATGGTTGTATTGGGGTTAGTTAAAATAGACAATCAGGTTGCCAGGGGTAGGAACCTAAAACATCCTGTCGTAAGCGCGCTGGCCGACGTCTGGATGACATGGTTAACACGAACAACCCGATTGTAGAAATTAATTGTAGAATTATTTGAATTAAATATTTAGTCTGAAAATCCGACCTACTAGTATGATAATACTGATTAGGTTTTCTTTTGTTACCGCTGGAAGTTTTTATTGCCGTTTCTTTTACTGTACTATCACATTTCAACATACACATTTACCGTTTTGAAATAAAATTCATTCACGTTATCAAAGGTAGTTTTGAAGACACGTACCGTAATTATTCCAAAGCTTACTTCAAGTCTTGCTTACATTCGTCACCGCTTTTTAACCATCCTGCCGCATGCTTACTACTGCTACCCCTTTTTAGATACCTGCATCCGATTAATTCTAGATTAATACCGTAATTGCACATCCGCTTACCCGCTTTAGTACTTTCCATAACTCTGATAGTCGTTTAGTTTCTTCAAAACTAGATCCTGCCGCTTGTAGTTAGTTTTGCACCCGCTTTGCTTACACACACCTCCGCTTGAGAGTTGTCTTTTGAGTATTTAATTTTAAGTAGTTTCTTTGAAAAAAATTAATTTTGATTAAATTATTTTTGTAGTAAATACTTTAAGTATTGTTGTAAATATTTGTTGCTTTGTTTATAGATGTTTTGGAATAAATATTTAGTTGCTTACATACTGCTTTGTGGTAAATTAGCCGTACTTATATCTACCACGTTGATTTGCTTTCTTTTCGTTTATCAACCGATGTACAATAAATATTTATTGTAATAAATTTGTTTTGTCAAATAGTTTATGCTTTCTATATCACTAACATTACTATACCTTATAATACTAAGGTGAATAATCACAAGCAATTTGGACAAAATTTTTTTATTAATGACTAAAGCATCAATTTAAATGCCAACGTTTCGGTAATCGATTACTACGTTGGCCTTTAAATTGATGCTTTAGTCATTAATAAAAAAATTTTGTCCAAATTGCTTGTGATTATTCACCTTAGTATACCAGTCCGTGGACGTGATTTAAATTACATAACTAGGTTAGGCGGCGCCAGACCCTACGGGTCTGGCTTGCCTAACCTATCTCTGCGAGGCTGACCCTCTATATCAGTAGTTTTATCTCGGGGTTTTTAGTTGAAAGACGGTTTTTAAATTTCGGGAAAAAGTAGAGTCCGACATGGGGTCGCGGGGTCGGGAGTTGGAAAAAATTCAGGATTTTAGGATTAAAATTTGAGAAAAAAAATAAAAAGTTCAGAGCCCCTGCGGGGCTCTATTAATCAGATCTGTTCGTAACTACTCAGAATAATAGTTTGTGGTAAAAACCCCAAAGCCTTGTGGAGACAAGCGCGAATTAGCCAGTGTCTACTAACAGGTCGGGTTTTGACATAAACGAATCAGGTTGCCGGCGTACGAATTTAAAAATACCCTGTCGTGAGTGCGCTGGCCAGCGTCTGGGTTATTAGATTAACACGAATAAACCTGGTTTGAAAATTATTCCTGACATGGTTGTATTGGGGTTAGTTAAAATAGACAATCAGGTTGCCAGGGGTAGGAACCTAAAACATCCTGTCGTAAGCGCGCTGGCCGACGTCTGGATGACATGGTTAACACGAACAACCCGATTGTAGAAATTAATTGTAGAATTATTTGAATTAAATATTTAGTCTGAAAATCCGACCTACTAGTATGATAATACTGATTAGGTTTTCTTTTGTTACCGCTGGAAGTTTTTATTGCCGTTTCTTTTACTGTACTATCACATTTCAACACACACATTTACCGTTTTGAAATAAAATTCATTCACGTTATCAAAGGTAGTTTTGAAGACACGTACCGTAATTATTCCAAAGCTTACTTCAAGTCTTGCTTACATTCGTCACCGCTTTTTAACCATCCTGCCGCATGCTTACTACTGCTACCGCTTTTTAGATACCTGCATCCGATTAATTCTAGATTAATACCGTAATTGCACATCCGCTTACCCGCTTTAGTACTTTCCATAACTCTGATAGTCGTTTAGTTTCTTCAAAACTAGATCCTGCCGCTTGTAGTTAGTTTTGCACCCGCTTTGCTTACACACACCTCCGCTTGAGAGTTGTCTTTTGAGTATTTAATTTTAAGTAGTTTCTTTGAAAAAAATTAATTTTGATTAAATTATTTTTGTAGTAAATACTTTAAGTATTGTTGTAAATATTTGTTGCTTTGTTTATAGATGTTTTGGAATAAATATTTAGTTGCTTACATACTGCTTTGTGGTAAATTAGCCGTACTTATATCTACCACGTTGATTTGCTTTCTTTTCGTTTATCAACCGATGTACAATAAATATTTATTGTAATAAATTTGTTTTGTCAAATAGTTTATGCTTTCTATATCACTAACATTACTATACCTTATAATACTAAGGTGAATAATCACAAGCAATTTGGACAAAATTTTTTTATTAATGACTAAAGCATCAATTTAAATGCCAACGTTTCGGTAATCGATTACTACGTTGGCCTTTAAATTGATGCTTTAGTCATTAATAAAAAAATTTTGTCCAAATTGCTTGTGATTATTCACCTTAGTATACCAGTCCGTGGACGTGATTTAAATTACATAATACCTTATAATAACATCAGTATAAGCCTCTAACTCTAAAAGTTTATACAGTCAGCAGTCGTGACGCTCCAGTAGAGCGGCGACCAGCAAACCTAGAACCCGGACATACCGTGTCTTCACTGAAGTTATCCGGCCCTATCATACTGTTGATTGGTCAAAGTGACATTTCTACACGTTAAACAAGGGATTGGCGCCCGAGGCAATAATATTAGCGACAGTCATTTTGTGTAACATTAACTCAATATTTAGGAGAAGGGACGTCACAAATGGCGTCCGAATAAAGACAGCGTCACAATTGTATGTACTGTGAATAAATAATATTCGAGACGATTCTATAGCTAAATAATTTCCACAAAAAGCCAAACTCCTAGGGTTATACTTCAGTCATGAAAACCATTTCATAACTAGCAATAAAACAGCCACAAAAATCAAAATGAAAGCCAATATAGGCTCATACCATTTGACTCCAGTTACGTTTTGATGACCAGAATATTATTCCCCATTTTGACCACCATTATGCATTCAAAACGTAATAATGAGGTTTTCATAATAGCCAATATTACCAACTAGCCAATTCTTTTAGCAATTGTAACATCACGATGACCAAAGTAACTATTTGTGCTGCTTGGGAGTGCTACTCTGTCATGCATACACTCCAAACTCAAGAGTCCTCGGTCCCCCCCCGTTGACGTGGGAGGTATACACGAGGAACGGACGACCTAGGATGAATACTCCTATGAATATTCATCATCTTGCGGGTATCCCTGTCCAATTGGCGCAGCTCATCTACTCGCCATTTAACTACTCCGAAGGAGTAGAGCAGAATCGGAATGGCAAGCATATTAGTGGCAGAAACCTTGTTCGTCCCCGAAAGTTCAGAAGACCAAATCTTTCGGAGTCGGTGTCTGTACTTGCCACGAAGAGAATCCTGGATGTGGCGTTGTTCCACAGTCCACACCCAGGTGTGTGTAGGTCTCTCCGGCATCCAGATGTCGTAGGATGCTTCCGTCTGCGAGCTGCGCATCTTCTTGGAATTCCCCGCATCGTCTTCTCTTGAGGTGGACGACTGCGCATTTGTCCAACCCAAACTCCATTCCAATTGCCCGCGTGTATTCCTCGACCACCCTTAGAGCATTTTGAAATTCTCGCCCTCCGGAAGCATAAAGTTTAAGGTCATCCATATAAAATAGATGGGTGATCTTATGCCTCCGGTTGCTGGGTGGCCCACACTGATACCCGCGGGTTTGGCGGAGTCCAACAGATAGCGGCAGCAGTGAGATGCAGAAGAGGAGCGGACTCAAAGAGTCACCCTGAAACACTCCTCTCTTAAATGTCACCAACTCTGTCGAAACTCGCTCGGCACCGGATGTTATGGTAAAGCGAGTTCTCCTAAGCGGCAACAGTTCGATGCATCTCACTAGTGGTGCTGGTACCGCAAGACATCCGATCAAGTGTAACAGAAGCTCGTGGGATGTTGTATCAAATGCCTTGCTATAATCAATCCAGGCCATTGATAGATTCCGCTTGTACCGCACAGAATCCTGTGTAATACAGCGGTCTATCAGCAGGTTTTCCTTGCAACCTGCCAGGCCCTTCTTGGCACCACGCTGTTCGTTTATCTGTTGGTAGACCGGATCAACAGACCTCAACATCCTGGTATACAAGATACTAGTAAATAACTTGTAGCAGGAGTTGAGGCAGGTAATCGGCCTATAATATTTTGGGTCAGACAGATCCCCCTTTTTGGGGATTAGCACAGTTCGCCCCTCGACAAACCAGTCCGGAATTTGCTGCCCCTCGTTCAACCATGAGTTGAAAACTCGGGCCAGATGGCGGTGGGTGGAAGGAAACTTCTTCCACCACCAGTTGTTTATACCATCTGGACCCGGGGCAGCGAAGTTCTTGGTTCCAACAAGTGCCTGTTGAACCTCTTCCGTACTGATTGCCGGGCACACTTCGTCTGGCTCTTCTAAGACTCTACGACAGAGAGCCTCGAAGTGTGCTATAGCTGGAGTGTCATTATCGAATGGACTCGTGACTTCGTAGATTCCTTTCCAGAAGGCTTCGACATTATCAACAGTTGGCGGATTCTTGACAACACGCTGTGGCTCTTGGAACAGGCGAGACGGGTTTGTTTGAAACAACTTGTTTTGTTCCAAACTCCGCAATTGCCTGACCAAGGTCTTCTTTATTGCCATGAGTGCTCGAATCCTATCTAGACAATGCTACTTGATGGTCTGCAGCACTGTCCGATTTAGAGTGTGGTGTTGGCGTCTATTATTATTATTATTATTAATTTTTTTCTAATGTTTTCACATTTTCTTTTTTGTAGTCTTGTTGCCTGAAGATGTGGTAATACTCTAGTATTAAATACCACAAAACCGGTAGCCTTTTTAAAAATAAAGAGTTTGTGAGAAAATGACCTATTGTTTCACCCTTAGTCTTTTTTCTTTATTTTGATGAGTAGAATATGCTACCGGCCCGCTTTTTTGTTACATATCTGTATACATGTATACAACTGTACAATATGTAATGTATATGTATAATATATAAATGTTAGCTCACTTGATTCTCCGCCTGATGACTAGCGTTGGCTTAAAGCAACAATGACAACGCTCGTTAAGTTTAGTAATGTCTGTATACATTTTGTAATGGGAATAGATATAATATATCGGTATTTCGCAATAGACGCTTGTAATGAATGAAAAGGTGTTAAAGTAAATTTTAGTATTGTTTCTGGTCTAATTAAATAAAAAATTACATCAAAGCTAATATCAAAAGTGGGATTACTCCTTGTGTGACAAAAACGGGAGAACGGAAGATATTTGACCTCATAAAAATTAGTCAATAACTGACTAAGTTCCGCCAAAAGTGGCGACTTGCTTTATTGTGGCTGATTTAAATATCTAGCGCGTGCCGTAGGTATACAGGGTCGGAATTAAAGGAATAACGCGCATCTTGTCTTAATAAAAATTGTCTCCAATTTATATTAATTTCTAAAACATGTCTTTTTTACACCAATAATTTCTTCAACGCTGTAGAATACAATACTAATAATTTATAGGTATGTATTTATAAATAAACAAGTAATTAATTTAGGGTTAATTTTGATAATTTTTTATTTTTAAGTGAATAATTACCAATAATACCAATATATTTCTCTTTTTTAATTTATACGTATCTAGTATTAATTAATATCAAATTTGTTGACTAAAAAGGAAAATTTCACAAATTACAAATAGTCATATTTTAATAATAATAATAATTCTTTATTTTCCTTAAAAGACAATACACATTGTATAGGAATAGTCAGGTACAACAAAATTAAAAACAGAAACCCTTTAGACGAGGTTCCGAATTAATAATTAAAATTATAACATAAAATCACATAAAATCTGCTAGCGTGTAAAAACAACGTTCTAGCAAAAACGATTTCAGCTTGCTTTTAAATGTATTGATGTTTTTAATAGACTTTATATAGTCGGGTAAATGATTAAAAATTCTGGCACCAATATGAGATGGTGAATTCTTAACAATATTATATTTTGCAACAGGCACATGCATTAAATCTTGCTGCCGAGTGTTAACGTGATGAATATCATTATTAAGTGGAAAATCGTTTCTGTTAGAAAATACATAAATAGACATCTCAAACATATATAGACTGACAAGAGTTAAAATTTTATACTCGTAAAATAAGGTTTTACATGTATGGTACTTTGGAATATTTCCCATATAACGCAGAACACGTTTTTGGGCTTTAAAGACATCTTTGGCCATGGTGGAATTGCCCCACAAGCAAACACCATATCGTAACCTAGATTCGACCTGTGCATAATAAATGCTTATTAGCTGATGCTGATGCAGAACTAATCGTAGATTTCTAAAAATATATGTAAGAGAACTTATTTTGGAAATCAAATGTGTACAATGTGATTTCCAGCTCAAACATTCATCTAGGTACACACCTAGAAATTTTACATCTGACTGTTTGTTTTGCAGGATGGTATCGTTAACTTTGACATTTAAAGGGTCCGTCCTTTTATGGTAATCATGAAATCGAATCAGTTGTGTCTTACCGGTGTTAAAATATAGATCGTGCTCATTGAAATAATTAGAAGTTGCAGTTACAACTCGTTCACAATCATAGTTGATTTGTTCCGTATTATTAGCAGATACAAGTAATGAAATGTCGTCTGCATACATAATAAAGTGCGGGTGAGATATTGCCGCCTCTAGCTGGTTAATATATACCAAAAATAAGACCGGCCCCAATACGGAGCCTTGTGGGACACCCATTTGAAACTGGCTACTTTCGGATTTTGCGTGTAAGATTAGATTTTCTTTTTCGTATCTAATGCAAACATATTGACTTCGATTTAACAGAAAAGAGGAAATCCAACTCAAAGAAACTCCCCTTAAACCATACGATTCTAATATGCATAACAATTTGTCGTGATTAACACAGTCGAATGCCCTGCTTAAATCACAGAAAACTGCAGCCGGGCATTCGCCTGCGCTAATAAAATTAATCAGTTCATTATAAAATGAAAGTAATGCCGTTGATGTTGATTTTCCTGAACGAAAGCCATGCTGTTTCGACGTTAAAATATTTAAATGATTATTTATAAAGTTTAAGAAACGATCACAGAAAGCATATTCAAAAACATAAACTATCTGGAGTAGTGACTGGTCTATAATTCTCCATCAGAGTTGAATCTTCTTTCTTATAAACAGGCGTAACCTTTTCAGTTTTTAGGTTACTAGGAAAAATACCAGTTAAAAATGATAAATTAATTAGGAACGTTAGGGGTTTAATTATTATGCGTAACACTTTTTTTAAGATGAATACAGGTATATCATCGACATCCGCAGATTTATTATTTTTAATTTTTTTGTTTAATAAGTTAAGGAGCTCTTGCTCGGTAAATGGTTGTAGGAACATAGTCTGGTTAAGATTATTATTTTTACTTAATCCATTTTTTCCATAGTAATAACTAGTAGGATTTCTTGCCGTTTTATTTACTAAATCGAGAGGAGTATTGATAAAATAATTATTAAATTCAGTAGCTATGGTATAAGGGGATTCCATCAGGAGTCCATCTTTTTTTATTGCAATATTATTTTTCCTTTTGTTTTTATTTGTCAGTTCTGAAACTACATTCCACATAGTTCTAATGTTATTTTTGGAGCTGGAAATTTTTTCCTGGTAATATACTTTTTTAATTTTGTTTATTAAAGTTTCATGTTTCCTTTTTGCCTGATTATATGCGTCTACTAGGGAAGGATACCTTTTCTTTAAGTTAAAAAGATCCTTTAATGAAGAACTAGAAGCCTTTATACTATCATTTATCCATTTTTTATTATTGGTGTTCATATAAAATCTACGGATTGGAAAATTTAGTAGACTCATATGTCAGTTTTTCTCTACCTGGTCTGGAAATAGGAAAACCAGCCAAAATCAACCAATTTGGGACACCCTGTACAAGTATGACCAGTCCTCTTTTTCTAGGGAGTTTTCAAAGTTAACAATATTTGTGTCGTTTATAATTATTACTTATAATTATTACTTGGTGTTGCTATAATTTTATGAATGTTGAAATTGATTAGTTCGTGCTTTAAAATTATAATACTTTTACCTAACAAAACAAAAGGTATACTATGGGGCTGATCACGATGTTCTGGATTGGGCGATTTAGGATCTCCTCAAAAAGTAAACCTACCTCGGCTAGTCAGCATATTCGGAGGCGAGAGTCGGGGTAAGGGTTTTCGATATACCAAATGACTGTGGTTGGTTGTCCAACTTGTTATGTTGTAAATCAAATTTGTGTTATTTAGAGTTTGAAAATTCAGAAGGTTTTGGGCGCCAAGCCTTCTAGTAAGGCTGAAGATAAAAGATATGAGTTTTTTTAATAAAACTCAAATAGATAAAGAAGCGAATTCAAGAAACAAAGACAAGGCTAAAATGTAAATACTAAGTTTAATAAATAACCTAACTTATACAAGTAATGTTAGTATAACAAAAGGTATAGTAAGGTTAGTGTGAATTATTCAAAATTTGAGGTTATGCCCCTCCGATAGCAGCAAACGTTAGACTGCCGTTCAGCTCAAACGGGCCTGCTGGTTAACTTGATTAAAATAATAACCTGGGTAGGCTTAAAATGCAAGAGAAAAGGTAGAAGTATATTTAAAATATATATCCGCAATGAAACAAGGTTACACTAGCGATAATCTGTAAGATACCAAAATATACCGTTCTCAGTAAAGGTTAAGAGAAAGTTACAGCGATGACTGATAAATTTTGCAAGCTAAGATAAAAGGAAGGTAGAGTTACAAGTTAATAATAATCTAATGATATAACATTAAAGCTTACGGTTGAGACAAGATTTCGATAAAATAGAAATGTAGAATAAGTTATGCTACTCAATAAGAACTAATAACTAGGTACAGTGACTACATAAATAAGAGATAAAATGACTTGAACTTGTCACACTATTTTCGTACAACTAACTAAATTAATTTAAAAGGACACAACTGGGTGTCGAAACTTTAATTACTAAAGTACACCAAAACAGTACTGATAAAATATGGCACACGCCAAGAGGTTTAGACAAAAATGGTTGCCCCTCAAAATTTAATACACATACTGTATTATAAAGTTTTGACACTCATCAGATTAAGAAAGTATTTAGAGAGCTCTCTAAGTGTTGCTTTCTAGCAAACGTTAGGCCACTGCCTACAAAATTTCTAAACAATTTAAAATTAATTACACGTTACTATAACAAAATTTCGGAATGGTTTCAACCTACGTAACATAATGAATGTACTCCATCCTTTCACTAATTAACCATTTGACAATTAATTCCAATTATTCCATTCTTATTAAATTCTGAACACCAAAATCAGTTGGATTCGTAATACAGAATACAGGTTATGTTGACAGATCACAGAATGTCGGTAAGTTGCTTAACTATATTCACAACACTATGTTCCATAAGAGTCGACAGGGGTCGTATCATTCAAATGTTAAATTCGAGGAATATGTTCGAATGTAGGTATAAAAAAATTCTTCATAAAAACAAGGTATGCGGCATTGCGGTATAAAAACTTCTGTTAACACTGGACGACTTCGGAATAATATAATTTTGTAAAATACAAGATGGTGGCTCTAACGTTGTCTATAATAACTGGGCAAGTTGTTAAAATCCATTAACACAGGACGAATAAAATGCGGTGTTCCAAGTTCAAAATCAGTTTGAAAATTTTTAATTAAAACGATGATAATGTAGAAACATTATAATCCATAAGAAAGTGAATAAATCGATAAGCAAATCGGTAAATTGAAATCAAATCAATAAGTGAAATTTTCTCAAAGAGAAAAATAACATGTAACCAGTAAATACATTAACAAAATGCATGATAAATCAATATATAAATAAATCAGTGAATAAATAAATAAATAATTAAATCCAATCAGGAACGTCTAGTCGACGAGATATCCATTTAAGGGATTGAATTCGCTACTTTTTTTAAACTTTACCATATGGTAAAAACTTCATAGATTAGTACTTGCTTCGTAGCGGTATAGAAACCAAAAAAAAGATATTCCTACTCGCAAGCACGCATGACGTTTAAATTTTACCCGTCATGCGCATTAAGATTTCAGAGGACAATTGATTTTAAATTGATCCTTTTGTAATAAGGTTTTATATAAATGATAAATGTCAACTATTATGGAACAGGTCTATAAATGCAGGTCTAGGCTTTATCTGATTTTACTAGTGTGGAATTAAATTATAATTAGTTGGTCAAATGACTAGTTTTGGGAAAGTGACGTTCACCTGTTGGGCGGAGAATTATTACACCAACGGTCAATAAATTTACAAATATGACTGAAGAACTTGAACACCAGCGGTTATTCAGTTTTGCTTGGAACCTACATAACATGTAGTGTTACACGTTATAAGATCTCCTGGTTTCTGATTTACATACTGGACTCTCTTTATTTGAGAAAATGTCCATCTCTAGAAAAATAGTTTGGTGATCAGATATTTCATTGTCAAAAACATAACAAGTGCCATGATTAATGAAATTTATAAATATTTGGTCGATTATTGTGCAGGTGGTGTTTGTAACTCTTGTAGGCCAGCCCACCGTAGGCAAACAGTTAAAACTAGACATAATTGAACACAATGATTTATAATGAGGGTTTTTATACAAATCTAGATTAAAGTCCCCGCAAACAGTAATGTTTACATTTGGTTTATATAAATAATTAAGAATTTCGGAAAATTTGTGAAAAAATACATTTATGTCTCCAGATGGACATCTGTAACAATTTAAAAGTACATTGTTAGATTTATTGTATACAGTATATTCACTTTTGAACCAAAGCAGTTTGTGAGTGAATAGGAGATAGCAGTAAAGCGAGAGCACTACACATGCGTGACTGCATGTCGATCTCAGAATGTTAGCGCTCTCGCTTTATTCTCTCCTATTCACTCACAAAGTGCTTTGGTTGAAAAGTGAATTTACTGTATATAGGAAATAGCACATACCTCAAAATGCTGTACTATACAAAAACTACTTAAATCTACTGTCGTCGAATTGATGGTGTCCCTTGTCCATATTGCAACACCCCCACAGCGTTTTGTAGGCCTGCAGTAATAACTTATTAGACTGAAACCGGTAATATTTAGACTGGTTAAATAGTCTTCTTTTACCCCTATTTCCACAAGGCATTTGAAATTTAAGTTCTTGTACTCCCAAATTTCAGTTAATAGTATATTAATTTTGTCAATATTTATGGTGTTGATATTTAATAACATCAAATTCGGATCAATTAAGTGGTTTGAATATTGTTCTTTAGGCGAGGCCGTAAAAAACGACTTATATAAGAGCCACTAGGCCATAGTTTAGGGTTCATCGATAGTTTAAAATTTCTCTCGTATAAACTTACTTTAAAAGAACCATAAACATCTGGGAATTTTGAGTTCAGTGGTTCACATAGTATTTCTGGAAAATTGTCTTTTAACAACATAGTTAGTTCTTCTGATGTGGTCTGGGGGTTTACCCTACAGACGTGTAGGTGTACGTATTTTGGAACTCCTTTTATTCCTTCAGAATTTTCATTGCATCCGATGATTCCATTTCGCCTACGTCTATGTCTTTTATTATGAGCCTGTGTCCATTCCTCTTTTTTTGGAGATGAAGGGTCTTTTTCTTCGTTTGTTAAATTGATGTAATGGTTGAGAGTCGTCTGAGTTTCGGCTTGTAGGATAGCAGCAGATGTGTCCTTTCTGGTTATTGCGGCATAACTCGACGTTCCTGAGTTATTTATATTATTATTAGACGTACCCGCCACTGAACTTGGCTTTTTATTTGATATTTCAATCTGTTGTCTTTTTTCAGTGTTGTCATTGGCACTTGTCGGTTGAAATACAGGCATCTGAGAGTTTGATGTCTTGTTGGCAACCATGCGATATTCGGTATTGTTAGCATCAGCGACTTAATAATACAAGACTGGAGATTGCCTATGTATCCACTGCATTTGTTTGGCCTGAATAATATTACCCAGTTGATGCCCAATACGCGCATTTAGTGCGCGTCATATAAGTCATGTAATGTCAAAATTGGATGCAAACAATTTATGAATTTATAACATCTACTGATATAAACACGTGTAATTTTATAAAATTGATCAAATGAACTGTATTTATTTACAAATAACCATTTGCAAGGTATGTACAAGATTATTTTATTTTTGTTTATAAATCTAAATCTTTATTATATTACGTTATATTATAACAGGTTATAAAATACTGGTAAATTAATCATATACATACCTTTTTAGTGCTTAAATATTTTTATTTAATTAAATTATTATCGCTTTTACTTTGTTTGCATCCAATTATCTGTCAGATGACGTTTTCACTAAATGAGCGTATTGCCACACAGCGGTTGCGCAGTTACTGTCGTTTTGTTTATTCTACACGGTTTTGCGACGCTATTTTAAAGTCTTGTTCGATTGTTTGACGTAATGTCAGAGGACATTACGTCAAAGGCGTAGAGGTTATTTCCCAGTTTTAAACTGGTTAATTTGAATATTTTTTAGATAATTCAACTTTTTTGGATAGGAATCTCAAGAAATGTGGTAATAAATCCCAAAAAAGAAAAGGAAGAGAAAGAATATATTTTCAGGTCAGAACCATTATCTCATTCACGTTCTTCTACAGTATCTGTTGAATCGCCATCAAAATCTATTATAACAGCAGATTCTCCGGTGGTAGAGCATGAAAATGAAAAACTAAGTACAGCAAAGTTCACATAATAAAATTGTTATTATTTGTTTTATTTTGTGTGCTACTACATAATTAGAAATAGATTTACACTGGCGTAATTAGAGCATTAAATTGCCCTATTTTTTTAATGTTTATGGCATAATAAAACAAAAAGATATTTTAAAAATTTCATTTCAAATATTATGATTGATAATTAAGATGGCTCCGGAGGCAGTAAGGAATTGCAAATCACTCTGAAATTATAAATTATTTCGAAATTTGGTTTTTGCTACAGTATTTCTAAAAACTGTCAGTTAACCAAATCAGATTATATATAATTATATATATAAATATAATTAACACAACTTAAAATTATTTATATGCTTTTTATGTATGTACTTACATGTGAAAACTACGATTTGACGTTGACAAAAAAGTTGTTTTACAATGCAAACACTGTTTAACCATATTTATAATGTTTTTAAACACAAAGCAGATAATTAACAACACAAAGCATTAACCAGATAAATAGAATTAACACGAAAATAGATAGAAAAGCGCGCTGACACATAAATCAAACAAGACTTCAAAATAGCGCGCAAAGCCGTGTAGAATAACAAAACGAAAGTAACTGTGCAACCGCTCTGTGGCAATTGTGGCATCAACTGGGTAATATTGTTCAGGCCAATCGAATTCAGCTTATCGCCAGTCTCCTCTTTAAAGTCGCTGGTTAGCATTATTATTTTTATCTTCTAATAACGTAATTAAACGTTGTTAATTAACACTACCTCTTTCTAGTTCACTTATTAGTCTCTTTGAAGCTTCCAGATTCGTTCTTGCTAGTTTTAGGTCACATTTTAAGGCCATAACCTTAATGTTGTCATTGCCATTATTTGTGGGAATTTCACTTAGGGCATCAAAAAAACCACGGTTTTCACTGTCTTCTACATGTTTAATAACTTTTTCACTAACGTGTATGTCTTCTGGAACTTTTTTACTAATAATTATTCGAATTAAGTCGACTTTCTTTAAGCGCTGTAATTCTGATTCTGATTCTGATTTCTTCCATGTTGCCAAACTTCCAGTCTATATGTATTATGTAGGTATATAATAAGAATAATAATAATAATAATAATAAACGTCTTTATTGTATATTATAATTGTCAAATTTTCGTTCCGTCGCATCTGTGTGTTTTATTTGTATATGTGAAAATATTTAGGCCCTGGGAACATCGTTGCGATAATTCTCAGCCAGGCACAAGTAGTGTTGAAACTGAAAATATCGATTCTGAATCTGATTCTGGACCAACAACGCAAGAGACAACTGTGTGAGAAATCAAAACAAATTTGTTTAAATGTTTATCGCAATATAGTAGCAAGCGAAGGTTCACTCGGTGCATTGCAGAAGGCAGCTTATCTTACTGAAGGTTCAGAATCAACGTTAAGAGGAATATTGACGCTCGGACGGTATACACGAAATATAGTAAACTTGCGTCGCTCTAGCAGCTACATTTTTATAAATTTCTCTTCAATTTTTTTTCCAGGCAAAGTTAGGAACCTCTACTAGAAACTGACTAATTCGTTTAAAAATCCATTCAACCAACATACTGTAAAAAAATCACAAACTTTTCATATTTGAGTGTTTCATATTTATTTTAATTTCATATAGTTCCGCATAACATTTTAAAATACAAATTGGTCAAAACGATCTATGATCTTTTGTTAACGTGCTACTTTAAGCAGAATTAAAGTTTTTTAATTTGTTTAGGAGTTATAATGGAATCAAACTTATAAAATATATTCAGACAATATTTGCGGCTGTACCACCACTACTTTCCAGCTAGGCGGAACATATACGAGTTGGATCTTTGTCTAACTCGATAGCTTGTCTCACTCCTGTCCCGTGGCACGATGTTTTATTTACTTCAAATTTCAAATAGTTCTATCGGAAGGTGGTTAGTTTAAAATTTGTATACCGAGTGGATACTGAAGATACCTATATTAAAACCTTAGAGTATAAAAATGGGTAGATGTAATGCTGCAAAAAAGAAGTTATATATTTATAATGTATACAGGGTGATTCATAACTCGAGGCGAGAAATTAAGGAACATAATATACATAGTCAAATTCTTGTTCAAAAATGTAAAATAAATTTTTCGCCGGAAGGGCTTTGTTTCGGAGTTATTAGATCTAAAGTTTGTGCACGTGATATGCATTTCTCTTAACTCGAAGCAAAAAATAATCGAATGTATACAAAAATAACATAATTTTTCTAATTTTGACATAAAATTACACTTCTCAAAAGTGACGGAAGTGTCAAAACATTCTACTTTTGAGGAAAAGTACGTTACATCACCAGTTAAGAAAAATCTCGAGAAAAATAAAGATAGTCTCAAGAAGAAATAGAAACAACGTATATTCAAAACCGAATACAAGTTTATAGGAATTATTATTTTTTAATTTAAAATATTAACTATACAATTTGTGAAATTTGTTAAATTAACTTCTGAAGAAGTTTTATTTGTTGCATTTGCCATGATATTATGTGCTACATTATGCACTAAATTAATAACATTTGTCATTTGTCACTTTTGACAGTAAAATTCAATGCGTAATAACAGAAACAAAGGTAACTATGATTACTTGAATACTTAATTTTTATGATTTTTAAACATTTTATTTAAAGAATTTTATTTTTAGATGTTTAAAATTAGAAAAAGTCTTGTATGTAACACGTTACATAAATAGCTATTATTTAGAAATATACTAGAAATAGGTAAACATATTATAACAACAGAAACAATGAAAATAAAATAGGTAACATTTCTGTTTTTGGAAATTTAAAAAAATAATAATAATTTAAAGCAAATGCCACTATTTTTGTCAGGTCACTCATGGCCTGCTATTAATAAATTTTAACTTATTATATCATTTAAGTTATTAAATTTAAAAATTGATATCACACGTGCGCAAACTTTGAGGTCCAATAACTCGGAAACAAAGCCCTTCCGGCAAAAAAATTAATTTACGTTTTTTAACAAGAATATGTCTCTGTGTACTGTATATGTTCCTTAATTTTTCGCCTCGAGTTATGAACCACCCTGTACATACAGAGTAAATCAAACAAAATAGGTAATATTGTACCTGCATATTCTATAGCGGAAAATATCATTTTTTTGCTGAATAACTGGAGGTCAAATATTAATTCTCACTGAGATACAGGGTGTTAAAGTTATAAAAATAATTCAATAATGTTGTTATATTTCAGTTATTCTTCTGTGACAGTATGTTTCACTTATTTCCATAGCACACTTTGTTAAACATTTTTAGCACTTACCCTTTAATTAATCGGGTTTGTTAAACATTTTTAGCACTTACCCTTTAATTAATCGGGATGTTTCTTTAAAATTATGGGTGCGCAGGATTTTCTAAAATGTAAATATCTCGATAGGGGTGCATTTTACAAATATTAAACAAGTATCCCTTTTTTGTTTAAAATTAATGGTTAAATTAAAAAATTGCGATAAGGTTATAAATGAACGAAGTACAAAAACGTTATGACGGATTCTGTTAAAACAAGATAGCTTACGTAGATAGCGCCCTTGTGACACAAAAAATGATAGCTTATTCGAATTTCTCACGTCAAAAAACCTAATTGAACCGACTTTTATGTGTGAAAAAAATAAAAATAACTGAAATATAACAACATTACTGAATTATTTTTATAATTTTAACTCCGTGTAACTCAGTATTAATATTTGACCCCCAGTTATTAAGCAAAAGATTAATATTTTCCACTATAGAACCTGCAGGTAAAATATTACCCATTCCTTGTGAATCACCCTGTACATTATATTATAGCTCTGTCACCGAGTCTGTCACTATTTATCTACGTTTATCTTGATCCAAATTTGGTACATGTGGGTATTGTGAGTTTCCAAGGCCGCTAAAAAAGAGCATGTTGTTAATTCAGATGAATAACGTAGAGGGCGCTGGAAACACTTACTTTTTTACTTGGATTTGTTCATGTGGTATTCTTTGCGGATAAACTTTTTTTCACCATTGATGTATTCTAATGCAGCATTAAATTCTACGTAGAAAAGGTAAATATACCTGTTTTATATCCATAAAATATGCCGTTTTCAAGAAATAAGGATTTCAATTTCCTGCCGCACAATGTACCTATACAGGGTGTTTCTAAATTACTGTTTAGAAATTCTGACGCTAATTCTACATGTAAAGATAAGATAAAAAGTTCACAAAAACATATGTCGAAAAATTGTCTATATAAGAGAGCTACATCAGCCTTTTAAAGAAATAACCCTGAAACTGGTTTTTCGCTCTCATTCAGCCTTATTCTGGTGACCATTAGTTAATTTTCAATATCTGAACATAACCAACATTGTTTATTGAAAATTATCGATTTCATAAAGTTGTTGTATTCTGGTGAGACTATTGATTCCAAAGTCAATATTGAAAATCTATTAGACTGTCTGTATGCGTATGATATGAAGTTATTAAAAAAGGGTTGCCAATATTCATTGGTCTTCAATAAAAACACTAGAAATTGAAGAAAATTAGAGTATTTAACGCTGCATAGTTGGAGAAATATTTGTAAAATGACAATTGTCAAAATATAGGTTAACTTTTGCCTAACTGTAAACATTTTTACATTTTCATTTTATACGAAACTACACAAAGAAACAGAACATCAGAGGCAATTCCAAATATATCTAGGGTCGGAAAAGCTTAGTCTACAGATTCAGTCGATTGGCGGCTCACAGGGAAATTAATATCTTGGCCTACAGATTTCTGATAACTTCCCTGAGAGAAGAAATGCAAACCACACGTAACAATAGTTACTTGGGAATACTTATTTTGATTCTTTGTGGGTTTGGCAAGAAGGAACTTATTTGATCTATCAAATATGTTATTGAACCTATACGCAGGGTGTCCCGAAAATAAGTGCAAATATTTTGCAGGTAGGTTCTTTGATGAGAATTAATGAGGGTCTTTCATATAAACTCTTTTAAAATAAGCCCCCCCCCTATCGAGTTTCACCCTCTTAATTGGGTGCAGCACCAAAAGCTAGTTTTTATAATTTTCTCCAAAATGATTTAACTTAGAGCGATAAAATTTTATGTACATATTGTACTCATAAAAGACCATTTCATGAAAATATTATCATCCACCCCATCTTCCTTTAAGGGAGTGAAATAAGTTACCCCTTGTGGTTTTTTTGCCAGAACTTTGATTGACTATAAATATTCAAAAGTGAAATACTTTACTTTACTCGAAAGCCTCTTATCTTATTTTAAAACTTCTTTTTCTCTTACTAAATTTTTGTGTACCTTCTCATCAGTACCGTATTTATTTTATTTTTAATCGAATGCAGTTGAGTATAGAAAACTTTAGTAAGAGGCAAAAAAGTTTTAAAATAGGATAAGGCTTTCGAAGTCACCCACTCAAAGGGGTGGACTAAAAGCTAATTTCATATTATTTTCTCCAAACTGATTTCGAAAGCCTGATCTTATTTTAAAACTTTTTTATCTCTTACTAAATTTTTCTATACTCAACCGTATTCGATTAAAAAAAATAAAATAGATACGGTACAGGCGAGAACTGTCTGTGCATGGTTGTGCATTTCATTTTTTTAATCTAATACGATTAATAATACCTACAAAAATTTAGTAAGAGGCAAAGAAGTTTTAAAATAAGATCGGGCTTTCGAGTGAAGTATTTCTCTTTTAAATATTTATAGTCGATCAAAGTTCTGGCAAAAAACCGTAAGAGGTAGTTTATTTAGCTCCCTTAAGGGAAGATTTGGTGGATAATAATATTTCCATAAAATGGTCTTTTAAGGGTGGTACAGTATGTACCTACATAACATTTTATCTCTCTAAGTTAAGTCATTTTAGAAAATATAAAACTTGATTTTGGTGCACCCCTTTGAGAGGGTGTAACTTAACAGAGGGGACTTATTTTAAATAAGTTTATATATGAAACACCACCCATTAATTTTCGTCAAAAAACCTACCTACCAAATATTGGACACCTTGTGTATTCCCCTGCTAAGTATTTTATTTGGCAAATAAAGGTATCCCTTAATCGTTTTTTTCTTCTACTGCTGAATTTTGAATGTTTCTTATGCCCTCCTCATTATTATATAGCCAATGCATTTATTAAAAAAATAAATTCTACGTTGGCCATCATAACCTTTAAACACATAACTAATAACTAAGCTTCTAAATAGTTCTTTGTAAAACTTTGTAAAATTTCCAATGTCTTGTAGATAAAATTGCACACCAGAATTCCAATTATTAATTAATTTTCAAGGTCGTCCATTTTTCAAGAATATTGGTTATAAGAATCAATATTGAAAATTATGAATGTACACCAGAATCCGAAATCTTCATACTTATTAGATATTTTTCAATAACCAATAATCAATAGTCACCAGAATAAGGCTGATTAAAAGACTTTAACTCCTTCCCTCAGGAAGCATTTTTGACATATTCTTATATTAACTTGTTTCTTATTTTTGCATGTATCCAGAATTTTTGGGCAGCAATTTAGAAACATCCTATATGGTACATTGTGCGTCAGAAAATTTAAATACATGTGTCCCGAAAATGATGCATTTTACGGATATAAAACAAGTATGCCTTCTTTCCGTAGAACCTAATGTTGCATTAGAAAAATGTATTACATTTTTAAAAATGACACGTTCTTTTTTAGCGGTTCAAGAAACCCCCATGTATCAAATTAGGATCAAATTGCACAAATAGTGACAGAGCTATAACAAAAAATTTAAATAAAATAATTGTTTTTGACTGGTCATAACTTTTTAGGGAAGCAAAATGGTACTAAGGTATGCTTGGCTAACTCGATTTAATTTTATTCAGGGAAAATACTGTTGCAGTTGGGCCCATTGTTTAATGGACACCCTGTATATATTTCTGAAATCAGTAACTTGGTATATTTGAGTGACCGTTTCACATTCAATTACTGTAAAATATGTTTACTGTTCTGAAAGGTGCCCATGTGAGAAGGTCAATAGAACAAATTAAAAAAAGTCGAAAAATTTATTCTAAATCAAACTACTCCTGTGGTTGGTTTCAGGATGGACAGTCAATAGGTATTCGAAACCGGTCATTTGTAAAAATAAAAGGAGATGTGAGACAAAGGATTTTTGTTTTATTTAAAAATATGTAAATATAAATCTATATGTATGTAAATAATGACGTGCAATATGCTACCTATGCGTTTCAAAATTGCTGGCTCCTCATTTTGAGAGCTGTTAGCAGATAGACCAAGGGGCGAAATAAGTTGAAAAAAATACATGTTTTCAACCAGTTACAACCCAATAAAATGATCAAGTTCCATTTTATTGCTTACAGTCATTTTAATGTTATTCAATATAATGCATTGAAATATACCATTTTTAGCGTGTTTTTCACAGACGCTGAAGTTTATAGGGCTATAACATTTTTAGTTGAAAAGATGTCAAAATAAAATTAATGCAATACAAGATCGAAAATACATATCTGCTTTTACTTTGTGAAACAATTTTTATTCAAAAGTATCACATTTTTGTGCAAATGCATTTTTTACGTAAGACCCGATAAAAATCTAAATTCTGCACCTATTTATCAAATGACCATAATTCTTCCAGTATATGATACAAAATTTACAAGAAATACGTATCCCACAATATATTTGTAAAATTATTCGAAATACCTGTAAAAAGTAAAAAATGAAAGTTGTATCTTCTAGAGAGAGCGAGATGCAAAATATTTGCATCTCGGTGCAGAATTTCGGGTTTTTTCTATAACAAATTTTTTATCATAAAAATGTGATATTTTTCGATAAAAAAAATTACATACAGTGAAAGCAGATTCTTTCGACATTGCATTGCGTAATTTTCATCTTGACATCTTTTCAACTACAAATGTTATCTCTTATCTCCATATACACTTCAGCGTTTCTGAAAAAGACGCTAAAAGCGGTACATTTCATTCAATGCATTATTAATAACATTAAAATGGGTAAAGTAAAAACAAAAATTACTGGGCTAATAACTGGTTTATAACATGTATTTGAGTGACGAGTACTTTTGAACGGATTAGTATCTACATCCGAATAAGCGGATCGCTTTATGTTTTACAAGGAGCGCGGTTGTAGTACAAAAATTCATGACTTTGAACCGCTGCGCGCTTTATAAAAATCGTATCTCCTACACCATAATTACAATAAAAAAAAATCCTTTAAAAAAAAACTTCTCTATTCTGTTTTGTATATTTTGTCTCAATTAACTACATAGCTATTTGCAATAGTTTAAAAAGTACCCCGATGCCGAAGTTTACACTACACGTTCCTGGCATGTATTGTTTAAACAAATTATGCAGCATTTGTTAACAACAATTTTAATATTATTTTGAGCCTGTAGCAATCTAGAAACAATGAGCTTTCTACTAGTGCAAGAATTTTTAAAAAGTATTGAAAAACAAGCTTAGGAGTACGTTGTAAAGAGAAAATAAATCAATTTTTAGGTACTACAAAAATTTCGTAAAATATTTTTTTCTGCCTTCTTGCAATCCTGGACAGCATCCCGCTCTTTGGATTCGAATCCGCCAGGTCATTTTGGATAGTGTACATATTTTTTTTTTTACTCTACCGGCGACTTTTTAGAGAAGTCTTTTGAGGGTTAGTTGATTATCACCAAAATTGCAACAAATAAAATCAAAAGGTAGGCGGTACATTACTTCTTCTACTATTGCCTTTGCTGGGAGTAAAACAGACCGTCGTATCTGAGACTTCGGAGGGGTACACTCAAGGGTATTCCTCTTAAAGAGAATATATCAGCGAGGAATACCAAAAAGAAAAAAGTGTTCTGATTATCGCACATCAAGAAAACTGACTCCATCTCTCGTAAAAATAATAATAATAAAAATAAATGGACTTTATTTCAGTTTGCACAATTACAATTACAAATAAAAATTTCAAAATTACAAAATTAATTAATTTATATACATATGCAATACTGAAAGAGGCGAAGTTCAGTGTAAGTATATACACTGTTCTGCCACTTAACCTCCTATCTACCTACCTTACCCATTAACCAGTTCAAAAAGCAATACTTGCCCCAAGAATGCGCTCACCTTTATTCCAATCATAATTAATATACTATATTATTATAAATTCTTTTTCCTTCTTAAACTACAATTTTTACATCACCCTTATATTTTGTTTTAATTTAAAATTCAAACAATACAAAACATACTGTTCATTGATTTTCTAACAAAATTTTCTTTAATTTCCTTTTATATTTATTAGCATCACAATTTTTTATATCTGCCGAAATATTATTATATATTTTGGAGATATTAAACCTGAAAGACCTTTCATACAGCTTAGTTTTATGAACTGGAGATGTAATCAATGATTTCCTTCTTATATTAACATTGTGAATATCCGTTCTGAACCTAATTTTGTTATATAAATAAGATGGGGTTTCCGTGGTAACAATCTTGTGATAAAAAATTGCAGAGTGAAGTAAGCGCCTGTTATTCATATTCAACCACCCTATTTCTTTGATTTTATGCGAAATATGCTCACTCCGTCTAACACCACAAATTATCCTAGTACATGAGTTTTGAATCCTTTGAACTCTTTTTGACGTCATTACATCCAGGCAGGGACCATAAATTACATCGCAATATGAAAAATTTGACAAAACAAGAGCATCACACAGTAATTTGATAGTGTTCTTACATAAGATATTTCTGCAAGCATATATATTTTTTAAATTACAAAAAGCCTTCTTTATACAAGTATTTATATGCGTTTTAAATCTTAGATCAGTGTCAATAATGAGCCCTAAGTTTTTTGTTTCATCAAGAAATTTCAGTGACGTATCATCAATTTTTATATCTAGGATATTATCATATTTTTTGCGTAATGCTGCTTTGCCAAATAACATTGCTGCAGACTTAGTTGGGTTTATACATAATCCATGATCTTTTGATGAATTTATTAATATATTTAAATCAGAATTTATGACATTACTGACCTCAATTATACTTCCTGGCATAAACGACTTATATAATTGAGTGTCATCTGCATAACAGTGCACTTTACATGTTTTTAATTTAGTGTGTAGTTGACTTGTGTAAATAGAAAACAGCAAGGGACCCAAAATCGACCATTGTGGTACACCCCGATCTAGTAGCCCTTCTTGAGAAACATCATTATTAAGCATTACTATTTGTTTTCTATTAACTAAGTAATTATTTAGAAAATGTAAGGCATTTTGGCCCAAACCTATGTAAGATAATATAGACAACAAAACTTCATGATTAATATAATCAAATGCTTTAGAATAATCTAATAGAATTAACACTGTTAATTCATTTTGATCAGATGCTGTTAATATATCATCAGTTATGTGTGATAATGCAGTACTACAACTATAATTTTTCCTAAAACCTGATTGAGTTGAGGGTAAAATGTCATATATGGCAAGATGATTTTTCAATTGATTTGACATTATTCTCTCTAGAACTTTAGAGAGAGGAGGCAAAATCGATATTGGTCTCAAATGTTTGAGTTCATTAGGCTGACTGACTTTCGGTAAAGGAATAACTACAGAAGTTTTCCAAAGATTAGGGAAGTAATTTTCCAAAATGCAAGAGTTAATTATATGAGTAATAAAGGGTATAATATAAGGGCAACAATATGTAATCATACTTAAGTTAATTTTATCAAAGCCTACAGCGTTACTACTTAATGATCTAATTATTTCAAAAACCTCATCATTGCTAACTAGAGAAAAAGAAAATTTTTGTTCAAAATTAATAAATAAATGATCAGTATAAAATGATTTGGTCTCATTTAAATTACCACAAGGTATATTTTTAGCAGAATCAATAAAAAAACTGTTTATTTCATTAACATTGGATAGATAGGCAGGTATGTTATTATTTTTCTTTTTACTGGAGTGAACATTTAAATTATCTAAATCTTTCCATAATGTTTTAGATTTACCAGTTCTAATTCTGTAATTTAAATATGCTTTTTTTTCGTTTTGTATTGCCTTTGTTGTATTATTTCTTAGTATTTTGTAGTAATTATAATGTTCAGGGTTTTTTGAATTCTTATATCGTGATAGTGCATGATCTCTCAAGTTCATCATTAGTTTAATATTTTCTGTTAACCAGGGTGCCTTAGGTTTCGTGCATCTTACAGTTCTTAAGGGTGCGTGGTTATCAAATAAGGAAATAATTAACTCATTAAAATAAAGAAGTTTGTCCTCAATGTCATTAATGAAAAAAATGTTATAAAATGTTAGAGTCTGAAGGTCATTGATAAAGTTTTCATAATTGAAATTTTTAAAATCCCTAAAAGTTTTTGTAATATGAGGTAATTTTTCTGTGGCCCTTTTAATAGTACAATAAATCAGTTCATGGTCCGTTTGCAAATTATTACATGAACTTACACCGCTACAACAAATATCCATTCCTCCTGAGCATATAATGACGTCAATAAGAGACAATTTATTTACTGATATTCTTGTAGGATCATTAATTAACTGAGAAAGTTCAAGGTCGTTCAATAAATTGATAAATTTTTTTGTGTCATGATTTTCTAAATTGAGGAGATCAATATTAATATCACCTAAGCATAATATATCATCACAATTTGGTAATATGTCAGATATAGTATCCTCGAAAGAGTCCAGGAAATCATTTACATTTGTGTTCGGAGGACGGTACATAACTCCAATGTAAAATACTTTTTTTGATACTTTAATTTTGATCCATAAGTACTCCAAATAATAATTTCGAATTTTAGCGAATTGTGTATGTACATACAAACACCTTCTCCCCTTGCACCTCCTAATCTATCCTGTCTCACAAGATTATAGCCACGAATCTGTATAGCATTATCATCCACGTGATCTCTCAGCCAGCTCTCACTAATTAAATATAGGTCATAATTGTTCACTAATAAATTTTCTTTAAATCCTGCAAAACCAGCTATCAATGAGCGTGCATTAATATGTGCTATTTTAAGTTCATACATTTTAAATAATCATTTTAATATGCAGTATGCTTTTTTATTTATATATATACTTATAAGTAGTGATGTAATTAAATGAAATATTGGGAAAGATAATAAATATATATACTATATATAAGTATAATACTAAATGTGAGTGATGATATGTAACCAACAGCAAAAAATATCTTAATAAAAGTGAACAGGGAAGTAAGCGTATTCTTAAGTCAAGTACTAAATCAGAACTAGCAATGGGCAAGAAAATTACAATAAAAGTAGTCAGGATGTACGATTGTACGAGTAAATATAAACAAATATTGTTACACACATGACCGGATATGTCTTCCTTACTGAAGCGCTTAATACAAGAAACAAAACATACCAATAACATTTATATTGGATAATATCATAATGTACCTACACATACACATACAAGTATATATTTGCAGCTTAAGGAAAGACAAAATAATGCTATTATTAATAGTGATAGTTATCCGCAACAGAAAAATAAAAAATATATATGCCATATGCGTCATTTCTTAATAGTATGCAATGATACAATAACTATAAACATTAATAAAAAACAAAGAAACCCTTTACTAATTGCCAATCGATTAGACAAATTAATAATAATAATAATAAAAACTTTGCTAACGAGAAGGAAATACGTACAAGGTTATCCAACGAAAAGGCCCACCCTTATATTTTCTTTATTTTTCGAGTTAGGAAAAAATGTTTCAAATAAAAGTTGTAGTGAATCAAATGAACTCATTTAAAACCCCTGCAAAGAATATACAGGGTGTTCCATAAAAGCGGGACAAACCTAACTTACATTTTTTTAAATGGAACACCCTATATTTTTTTACATTTTTAAAATCTGTGTTTTTTTGTGATTTCAAATATATATATATATATATATATATATATATATATATATATATATATATATATATATATATATATATATATATATATATATATATATATATATATATATATATATATATATATATATATATATATATATATATATATATATATATATATATATATATATATATATATATATATATATATATATATGTTGTATCTTATCTTTTACTGTTTTTTATTTATTGCAAATTTCGTGAACAATATTATTTACACCACCATCAGCATCTGCATGCGTATCAATCAGGTTAGCCATGGATGAAAAGTTTGCTTTTTGAATTTATTCAATTATTCTGTAAGGCATAAGTGTCAAATTAATTGTTTTTCATCCATGGCTAACCTGATTGAACATGAAACTACAATATTATTTACACCACCATCAGCATCTGCATGCGTATCAATCAGGTTAGCCATGGATGAAAAGTTTGCTTTTTGAATTTATTCAATTATTCTGTAAGGCATAAGTGTCAAATTAATTGTTTTTCATCCATGGCTAACCCGATTGATACGTATGCAGATGCTGGTGGTATAAATAATATTGTTCACGAAATTTGCAATAAATAAAAAACAGTAAAAGATAAGATACAACATATATATATATATATATATATATATATATATATATATATATATATATATATATATATATATATATATATATATATATATATATATATATATATATATATATATATATATATATATATATATATATATATATATATATATTTGAAATCACAAAAAAACACAGATTTGAAAAATGTAAAAAAATATAGGATGTTCCATTTAAAAAAATGTAAGTTAGGTTTGTCCCGCTTTTATGGAACACCCTGTATATTCTTTGCAGGGGTTTTAAATGAGTTCATTTGATTCACTACAACTTTTATTTGAAACATTTTTTCCTAACTCGAAAAATAAAGAAAATATAAGGGTGGGCCTTTTCGTTGGATAACCCTGTACATAACCTTCTGCCATTTATATTTGCTATTAATACAACAGTTTGCATAAATACATACCCCTAATAAAACATATAATCAAATTATAAGACATTAACAATAATTGTAAGTGAAAATGCAAATAAAAAACGTACCTATATCATAATGTTTCTGCATAATAAAATTATATATTTTTTAAATTTATTTTTATATTTTACCGTAATTTAAATCTCTGTATGCAATCAATGCTGATGAAATTCAAAGTTTAATTTCAAATAGAGCCTTATAAATAATTAAATAAATATTATTATTGAAACAAAATAAAAGCACAATGCCTACATGTAGAAAATAGACTTGACACAAAATGCAGTACAACAATATGGAAATAATAACAATGATGTACTTATCTAGATTTGATAATATTTATATCACTCTCTTCTTCGAGCCTATGACGTTCATTCTTGTGTTTACAATAAATATTACCATTATAACTCCATACATTTGCTTTGCTGAAGACTTTAATAGCACTTTCCAATAGAGCCAACCTTAGTTTAGTTAGATCCTCCTTTATTCATATACCAGATGATTTTAGGAATTTTCTGTTCTTTAGTACCTCGGCACGGATATTATCGCTATAGAATCTTACCAAAACAGCCGGTGGCCGTGGAGCCCGTGGAATGTCACTATTTATGTTTTTGGCCTGAACACGATAACACTTTTTAATATCGATATCTTTAATGGATTTTATTTTCATTTTTTCACTTATAAGATTTAACACCACCTCTCTAGTATTTTCTATGTCCTTTTCTTGGTTAAGGCCAAAAAACTTACGGTTGTCGCGTTTGATATCTTCTAATTGACTATTTAACTGTTTTATTTCACCCTCTTGTGTTTTAAGGGTTTCCTCCATTTTAATACATACAGAATGCACAATTTTATTTAGAAACGTTTCATCTGAGAGTGCTGCAGTGGCGGCTCCTGGTCTGTAACGTAGAGGAGGCAGAGAGGTAAAAAGCTGTGTACACGGGGCATGAGCTGCAGGGGATGCGGGGGGTGGCAGCCCCCTGCGATGCGCCGCAGGCGAAAATTTTTCAGGAATTTCAAGGTCATTGTGTTTAAGTATAAATATATATATCTACTAGAAGGACCTCTACTTGGTCAATAAAATATATTATATTTGTACAAACACAACTAATATGCTCCTGGCTTTTTAAATGCCTGTTCATTCCGCGAGATAAATTTTTAAGATCGTCATATCCAGATTTTGACCAAACATCTTCTCGAATTGAAAATAATAGACAGGGCCAACAAAATAATTTTTTTAAAGTTAAACTACCAGTTAACCAATTGCATTTATCATACCATGTATTAATGAAACCACGAGATTGTTTACCTTGATTAATTAAAGTTTTACTTAGATCTGGTCGTGGTACTCCTAAGTCTTTAATGAATAATTTATCGTCATAAGAAAGTCGACTAAATTTATATTTTCTAAGATAGGCAACAATATCATTGCATGTTCGAATACTTATGTTATTGTCAATATTGTCAATACCTCTACTGTTACACTCAAACTCGCCAGTTACCTCCATTTTATAATAATTTTGATAATTAATTAGGTAATGAATAAACAATTTAAAACAATTTAAATAATTAAATAATAATGACTTACACGTATTATGGTCGATTCAATGTTTATTACTTAGCTTAGCAGTAAAAACTGCAAAAATAAATAAAATCTCGACACGACACGACACGGGAATGTTTGTTTGTTTGTATCCAAGTATCCACGCAACGAGACAGGTGGGCGTGTCTGCCTCAAATTTAGGTTTTTCAAGCGACTTTCAACACTATGTACTGCGCTTTGTTGTGCGACATTGACAGTATGTCTTTGCGAATTATTAACTATTCTAAAAACATCTCGTTCCCGGAGGCATGCCTCCGTTGAAACACGCAGGCGCAGACGTCGAGCAAATAAGCTTTCATCGGCCGGTAAATAAACATATACTAGGCGCTTGGTTTTTTATGAGGGCTTATATGGGCTTATAGGAAATAATAGTACAGGACCTTCGACAGTTACATATAATATATTTATATTTATTAATATTTTTATAATTTTCTTTCGAACCAGCATGATATATGGATTTAAAAATGAAAGACATATTTATTTAAAAAAATTCTTTTTTGTAATTTCTACAGGGGAGGCACTGCCTCCCCTGCCTCCCCTGACGAGCCGCCACTGGAGTGCTGTCTTTATTTTATCTTCCATCATTCCTCGTGAGAACCATGTTGTTTAATTCACTTTACTTTTTATGATTTTTATTGTCAAAACTCACTAAATATACAGTTGAAATAACGATAGCCGATTAATTATGCTGGAATAATTTGCATCTACACTAAATTGTTTCTATAACTAATTGTATATCAACTTTTCGGGAGACAATCAGGATACGTGCTACTCGCTCGCCATACCGACTCGATATGTACAAGAGAAATGAAATCCCTACTGTAAATATAGTTCACCAAGAACTTTTAAAAATGGAATTGTCTACATCTTTCCGTTCTGACGCACTAAGAACCTAGTTATTACAACTTGGTTTCAAATTTAAGATACTAGAGCGGCAATTATGGAGACGAACAGAATTGTACAATGGCGTCTAAAATACTTAGAAGCTATACAGAAGTATCGAGAAGAAAATCGTCCAGTGTATTATCTAGACGAGACGTGGTACGATACACACGACAGTGCTAAGAAAGGGTGGACGAATAGTACTAAGAGATACAACGTTAGTATGCCATCAAATATAGGTAAACGTTTGATTATTCTACACTGTGGTTCAGAAAAAGGTTGAGTTCCAAATGATTTGAAACTGTGTGGGAAGAACTTGGCAGAGTGTAATGTTGATTACCATTAGAATATGCATTCCGACATTTTCGAAGCATGGTTTGAGACGACTCTTTTGCCAAATTTAGAACCTAACAGTATTGTCGTATTTGATAATAATAATAATAATAAACGTCTTTATTATTTTCTTTTTGTAATCAATACAATTCAGTTACATATAATTATTAATAATTAATATTAATTTACAAAGCGGAAAATAAATGGCGAGGTTCAATTTGCCACGTACCGCGCTACGTAGAAATTGTTCTTCCACCGTACCATTCAAGGTTATTAAAAAAAATGCCCAATAGTTCTAGTACCAAGCATGAAATTCAAGAATTTCTCATTGGCAACGATTTATACTTTGAGGAACAATAT
The DNA here is from genome assembly GCA_963680705.1 of Rhagium mordax. Lineage (NCBI taxonomy): Eukaryota > Metazoa > Arthropoda > Insecta > Coleoptera > Cerambycidae > Rhagium > Rhagium mordax. Next base: position 42,782,199 of record OY796657.1, read on the forward strand.
ACAAAAAAAGAGTTAAGTACTAGAAGTTTTAAAAGTAAAGGATTTCGCAAAATAGTACGTAATCGACAATATAGCAGAAAAATTTGGTCATGTGGTTTTAAGATTGCCCCCTTATTACTGCATATTTAATCCCATAAAGCTGGTTTGGAGTAAACTAAAAGGGAGAGTACGGCGAAACACCTTCCTTAAGTTTAGTGATAAAGTGGTTGAACTCCTGAAAGAAGAAGATCATATTACGACGGAGGACTGACAAAAACAATTCAACATGTTATTAAAATAGAAAACAGAAAACAGTTACAATTGGCCCGTTTTCACAGGGATAATAAAACATTTATAATAAATTTAGATAATGAGAGCAGCGATGAAGGAGAATTTTTTAATGAGTTAGAAAACACTTCGAATGATGAATAAAACAAACCTTTTTGTATTTATTTGTACTAAATATATATTATATGCATGTTTTAATAAAATACTCTAAAACATTATCAGACTTTTATTTTATCTAGGTAATATATATCTAGTTACATTTTGCGCAGTTGGCAATGGTTGGACAGGATTAGGAATTTCTGTTTTATTATGTTCTAGTTACTTTTAGAGAGTTGATATAAGAAAGACTTAACTTGTCAGTTAAAATGAATAATTAATAGGCAATAAATAGTTTAAAGCAAAAATGAGTTAATTATTACACCAGAACAGTAATAAATACACAACATAAATTGGCGACGAGTCGGAGAAGTGAACATTATTACAAAATTATTGGTTTTACACAGATTTTACATTGCTTATTGGAAAATTTTACACCTTTAACAAATGGAGCAGTTATTAGAAAATTTGACGGCAGTTCTGAGAAACATTCAAACAACTCAGCAAGAACAAATACGTATACTAGAATACAGAAATAGAAATCCAGCACCTACTAATTTGAAACCACTAGATTTACATGGAGTTAATTTACAACCGTATGACGAATAAAATGAGTCATTTAACACATACATACAACGGCTGGAAAACCATCTTAATTTAAGAAATATCACGGAATACACTCCTGAAAATGATCAGAAGAAAGTCCAGATTTTTCTAAACTATTTAGGGCCAAAAATGTACCAAACTTTGAGCAATCTTACAGCTCCAGAATTACCAAGTACAAAAAGTTATGGCGAGTTGGTACAACTATTAAAATCTCATATTTGTCCGCCCCCAAGTGAGATAGCCGAACAGCACAGATTTTCTAGTAGACTTCAAAATGAGGGAGAATCCATTTCAAACTACGTAGCCGAATTAAAACGACTTACAACAAACTGCAATTTTAAATGTCTGGAGTGCAACAAGTCAACAATAAGTACGCATCTAAGATCTCAATTTATTAAACGAATTCGAGATAACGACATTAGGGAGCGTTTATTAAAACAAACTGCACTTACTTTTACATTTGAAAAGGCTGTCGAATTAGCTTTGTCCATTGAAATGTCAAAGTGCGAAAGCAAACAATTACAAGGAATTACAGGACAAATTAATTATGTAAATAAGCTAAACCCCAGTACAAGTAGAAATTACAAGAAGAAAACATAATCGGACACAACAGCACATCCAAAATTGAAATTTCTATGGGGAAAATGTTTCAGATGTGGAAATGACAAACATAGAGCAAGTTCTTGTTTTGCTATAAATAAGATTTGTAATAAATGTGGCACAAAAGGTCACTTAGCAACAGTATATCTTATGGCACAGAGTACCTATTACAGAGGCGAAGGCTTGCCTTCCCGCCCAAACCAAATTTCAATGCGCATGCGCAAAATCGCCATTTTTTAAATGGTTTATTAATCAACCTCACTTTTGTGTTTAGATTTGACGTTTGTTTAGATTCGTGACATTTAACAATAATTTAAGATTTTGTTGGGACATTCATAAATATGAATCGCAAAGGAGGGACTGTTTGTGTTGTTCGCGGGTGTTTTTCCAAGACTGGAGGAAATATAACCCTATTCTACTTTCCAAAAGATCCTGTAAGGTATGTACAAAAATAAATAGTAGCGTAGAACTGAGCAGTGACCAGGTATAGAATCTTGATACTTAAATAGTTCATTTTTTCTGAAATCCACTACGATTGAATATTAAAAACTTTATTATGATGGAAATTCAAGAGATATCTTATAGTACATTGGAATAATTATTTTTGCTTTCAGAGTTGAATGTTGGCTGAAAGCTTGTAACCGGGAAGATTTATTAAACAAACATTTGGATGCTTTACATTGAAATTATAAAGTATGTGAGAACCATTTTGAAAAAAAGTATATAATTACTCAAGGTGGTGGAACAAGGAAACATCTATTTCCACTAGCAATTCCCACTATTTTTCCAGAAAAATTTAAACATTCTTTAGTGGAAGATATTCCAGCTAATATTAGCTCCGAGGAACCATCCAGAAAAGTTGTGATTCTTTCTGGTAAGTAATATTTACAAAGTGAGAATACTCATAAGTTAGTAGGGTTATTAGTATATTGTGTTTCTTTGAAGTTTGGGTGAGGTTTCATCATTTCTATGTAGGCTAATATAATCTTATGACTCTTAATATATGACTGATAGTCGAACGGTAGCGCACCTGCCTCTCAGCCAAAAGTTCAAGACTCGAATCCCGGTCGCGGCAATGGAAAATACTGTGATAGGGATTTTTCCATTATACACGGATATTGGTTGAATATCCCGTCCCTTGTCTTTAAATGTGTAGCCCCTTCCCACACAAGGCTCTTCTAGAGCCTTCCCGGATAAAGGGGGTCGTAATTACATGTGGTGTTATTATTATTAATCAATTCAGAAATCTTGGATATATTAATTTTATTCTGAATATCATTTACAGATATAACGGTGACTGAACATACAGAAGAAACTGGGGACCCTGAGCATTTCAGTTTCTGCTAGACCCTCAACTCCTATTCATATGTTATCTCCTTCATGTTCTACACAAAGATCTGCTACACTAAGTTGTAACTCACCCAGAAAGACGAAACTAAGGAAAAAACTGAAAGCCTTAAGAAGAAGTATATTAAAAAAACCAGTGCAAAGGAAGGAAACAAACGGGACCCTTGAAGACTTTGTTTCTTTATTTTTACATACCTAGTACTAAATAAAGTAGATCTGTAATTGTCATTTTTAATTAGTGATAATAGTTAAGTATAAGTATATCTTCTTGTCATTGTAAATATGTTTTAAACTTTCTTGATGCCTTCGTCAATATGATAAACAATATAAAAGTTTTCCAAATGGTGAATACGCATACAATTGGAGTACCTACCGCTATTACAGTCAATGCTAATACTTTGTATTATAATCAAATAATTATGTGCTAATAACCTTCGAAGCTCTAGCCAAAACCAAATGACAAAGAATTAATTATATCCTACAAGCAGATTCTTTTGTTTTATTATTTGATAACATTGGTATTTTATTTTAAAATTTTACTTACAAACTGGTGTTTTGAATACCTACCTAATTTCAAGAAATTTTTCTGTTTGTACCTACATGCTAATAATACAAATTATAACAGGAAGTTCCAAATGCCTTAAGTTTTCTATCCAGTTTGAACCACACTGTTTTATCAGTGTAAAGTGAAGTTATAATTTTAAAAATTAATAACACATTTCTCTGAGTGTAGCCGTAAGTGGTATACAAGGTCACGGATTTTGAACCACCAAATATCAAAGGCGCCGCCAAAGCTTTCGTCTCTGTAATAGGTACTCTGTGCTTATGGTAAAAGGTGACACACAACCTAAAGGAAATGCGAAACATAACCAATTAGACGTCGAAGACGAGGTACAAGACGTGTTCGATGAATCAGACATTTATACAATTAATGCATTCGATATCAATAAAACAAGTACAGACTTCAAGGATAAGATTATGTTGAATATAAAAATTGACAACAACAGGGGCTGCCATTTCTTCTATGTCGAGAGAAAGCTACGAGAGATTATGTCCAAATAAACCATGAATACTACGACCATGAAACTGAGAACATATACTGGAGAAATAATAGAACCTGTTGGGGTATAAAAGGTAAAAGTTCAATACGCCAATCAAGTTAGAGATGGAGACATTTACATTTGCGAAGGGAATGTAGACACGGTTTTTGGAAGAGACTGGTTACGTAAAATTGATATACACTGTAAAGACGTTCAACAAATTCATACATTAGGAGGTGAAAATTACGACAAAGACAAACATGAATTTAATAATAGCATGTTTAGAGATGAAACATCAATATAAGTATATCAATTTAGATATGTTTGTTATTATTATGCTTGTATAAAGCCTAAACAAAGTTATTTATAAAAAAAGACAAACAGTTAGCTGAATTACTAAAAAAATATGACCAAATCATTGATGACGAAGTTGGAAAAATTCCAGATTACAAATGTTCTATTAAATTGAAAGAAAACTCCATTACACCATTGTTTTACCGGCCAAGATCAGTACCCTATGCACTTAAGGGGAAAGTTGAGGAAGAGATTAAAAGACTGTGTTACGGAACTTTTGTGAAAAATTAATGTAAGATTAAATTTTAAGAAACGAAATTAATTCAAACATTTTATTAAATAAATTATTTTCTTTTTCTAACTTTCAAAATATTATGAGATAATTTTATTCAATTCTCCACGTTTGCATTATATGAAATTATCGTATTTTGAGAGTAGGCCGGTTTAAAATATTTGTAACCAGTGAGAGTTTGTTATTACAAAAAGGTTTTGAAGAAAACGTCAAATACTGATGAGCTCTAGGAAATTTGCCTTCAATTTATATTGGATTTGCTCACAATTTGATAATTTGGTCCATTTGTTGATTAGTTGTTCGCTTTGGACTGTTACCTATTTAATAGGGATTTAGGATTCTTCAAGTCCGTAAGTAATACAATCTCCTTGATTTTGATAAGCATACCTACTATCGAAATTCGTTTCAGAAATCTATTTGGAAGCCATTATATGTGTATTAGTTAAATATTTGGATTTTGCAATTTGTAAAAAAGAGCCCTCACAAAGAAAGAGGTAAGTCATATTAGATGAAATCACGTGAGAAATTGAATTAATATTATGTCATTATTTTAAGGCTGCTCCCGTACCTCAGTAGTTTGGACGTAGTGGTTGGTTCGTATAATTTTGCTTTCCGCCAAATCGAAGGGTTAGATTCTCCACTCCATAGTCCAAAGAACAGATAAGTGATCCCGTATCTTTTGGATAAAGTTTTAAAACCATTAACAAAAAAATATTAACATTTTACTTTAAATTTGAAATTAATTATTAGACGACACAGATAATCTGTGAATGTGAACAAACTTGACGTCACGTTTGGGTTAAACAAAGATTTATATTTACATATTCAAATTTAGATAAAATATATAATTTATTATCTTGGTTCCGTAAACTATATGATTAAAACGTTTTGGCCGATCAATTTGTTTTGCTCAATTTTTTTTTGATGAATGATTATAGTTAGTGTTGGTGAGTACCTTTAGACCAAGGCGATCTTCTGATTTAGAACGGCCAGGGAAACCAGTGGCGACTTATAAAAGAACCCCCTCAGACTGAGCTTCCATGCACTTTGTTGCGCACCCACAATTGCAGCTCACCAACATTATATTGTTCTCTTTCTTTTTTTTAAAAGTGCGTAGCAAAATTGGCGTCCAACGCGTGGCGTAAGCAAGCTTGTGGTTTACCCATAGAGATAGAATATAATAGGGAGACGGCATCACGTGGCAAAAGTGGTTTCATGTCCGCCATATTGCTACTACTTTTTTGTCAAAATTGTCAAACTGTAGTGTCATTTGTTGTCAGTTCATGTTGAGCAATATTTAGCATTGCATTTATGTTTTGTGAACTGTCTAAGTATTTTTTGTTAGTTTGTCTTGTGCTGTGCGTAATTGCTGTAGCAGAGACGGCGTGGATAAAAAGATGTCGGGAATAACATTTCATAAGTTAGTATAAACAATAAACAGAACCGTACCTACAAAATTATGGTATATAAATGCTATTATTGGTAGTGTACTTTATACATGCTACAGCGTAGGACGAAGGGCGGCGGTAGACAAATACAAGCATCTTAGAAGGGAAGAGAAATGCGACAAGAAAGGTTTTTAAACCAAGAACTAATATCTGTAGAGTCAGAGTCAAAGGGGGAAACTTAATAAGCAATAAAAAATATATTCTATTTGGATGGACAGAACATTTTCAAGAGCTGCTGGCCGGAGGACCAACCCAAATGAAACACTGAAACCATTCTCTGAAGCCCACCTCGGAGAATATCAGTCAGGATTCAGACCAGGTCGCTCAACTACCAACCAAATGTTCACTTTGCATCAAATCCGAGAAAAATCCAGAGAATTTGACATTGGCATAACACTGGTATGCACCACTTGTCATCTACTTTAAAGCAACGTATGATAACATTCTTAGGTCGATGTTATGAACGAACTCGGAGTACCAATGAAGCTAACTTGTCTGATTAAAATGACCATGGTTGATACCACGTCCGCAGTTAAACTTCAGAACGACATAATATAGGAACCGTTCGAAATACACAAAGGACTGCGACAGGAAGATGCGCTGACGTGTCAGTTATTCAATATAGCCCTGGAGAAAATCTTCTGATTGGTACGTTCCACTTCGAAGGAATGTGGGCGTTACACATTCACTGATCATTTTCTCTATTTACGCTTTACGCACGATCATCCCGTCTTTGTTTCCAATTTGGCTATAATTTTTCTTGGGGTTTGGGGTACTGTATATTTATGTATTCTGAAACAATGTATAACATGGGTATACATATAAATTAAAGATAAATTTACTTATTTGCCTATTGTTTTACTTTCCATATTCACCATCATTCACACACCCAATTAAGAAGCTGTAGGAATTGGTACTATTGAACTAATAGTGCAGTTTTCTTTCAAAGGGACCTATAAGCCCCATAAAACTAGTTCTACTAGATTAAATATCTTGTCTAAAAAGAACCAGAAACTGCACCGAATTTAGTTGATTACGAAAGTTGAAAGTTGACCAACTAAAATCGAATCGTGAGAACGCGCTTAATCCAACTCTGTTAAAGCCGCCATATTGGTGCTACAATAAGCTCCGCCCAGTGGTACCGTTATTTCCTTACCTATTTATATCGTATAGCATCTCCTTATATTCTATCTCTATGGGTTTACCACATAGTGTTTGTATGCTAATCTTACGCTAAGTAAAATTTGTTTGTCATTTAAACCATTTAGTATTTCGTAATTTTATGAACTTTTAAATTGTTGATACTGTTTAAACAATTTTGAGTTATCTCTACTTACTGCACTATTTATCTTGTTTCATAAATTTTCCTCAAAAAAAATAAATGGAAAAATATGGAATACAAAATAGTTATTAATTATCTTAAAAAAGATGAACTTATTAATGAACTTTGTGCACGTAGTATACCTGCCACAGATTTACAAACTGTAGATAAATTGAGATCAACTTTACGACCCCTCTTTAAGTTAGAAAAGGAAGGTAAGCCTTTGCATTATCCAAATTTTAGTTTGAATGTTAACGAAGAGTGTGACATTATTAGATCTAAATTAAAAGAGTTGTCTTTGTGTATTGGTGATGAGTCTAAGTTGAATCTTTCTCATATTCAATCTCGACTGGTGCATCTTCTTCAAAGGTGTGACAGAATTCCGAAAACGGAGGAGTACACTAAACAACAGCCTGATTTGTTAGTGGAAGTTCTTAATGCACTAGATAATTTAGAAAATCTGTATACACGAACCTCTAATTTGACGGTTTCGCTTGAGAATATTTATTTAGACAATCCTCAATCTTCTGACAAAGAAGTAACGAGTCCATCTCCTGTAGTCAATATTGATACTGCTAGTGCCCTCGTTTTTAATGACGTTGCTTCTTCATCTTGTAATTATAAGTAGGAACCTATTTACAAGTGGAATGTGAAGTTTACTGGTGAAATAAACGGGTTGTCGGTATTTGAATTTTTAGAACGTATCAGTTGCGTTTGGCTAGGCTATTGAGTGAAAAGGACTTATATGATTCTGTTTATGAATTGGTTGACGTAAAAGCTAGGAAATGGTATATGAATAACAGGACACGGTTTACCGATTGGGGAACTTTTTCTCAATTATTCTGCAGCCATCATTCTCCACCAGATTATCGTCCTAGACTTTTAACAAATATTTTAGAAAGAACTCAAGATGTGAATGAGTCCATCATAGACTATCTCACGTGCATGTATTCCATGTTTAGGAGGTATGGTTCTATATCGAAACAAATGCAACTGGATATCATCTCAAGGAATTTGTCGCCATTTTATACTTCTCAGTTAGGTGAGGTTAAAAGTTTGGAAGAACTCGAGAATAAATGTCTTAGATTAGAAAATAAGACATTTCGCGTTGAGAAATATGTACCTCCTTCTCAGAAAAATATTGATTATGTAGATCCAGAATTTGCATATATTCCTGTTTCGAAACACAATTTAATTAGGAAACATGTTCATGAAGTTATGCCAGTTACTACGAATACACAAGTCACTTGCTGGAATTGTAACGCACTAGGCCATGTTAGTAGAGATTGCCTTTCTCCTAAAAATATACGTTGTTTTAAGTGTGGTATGCCTGGTGTTACAGTTAGAACTTGTGGTCGTTGTACTAATGCGGGAAACGGCTTTCGGAGGAATCAGTAGGTGGTATGGTTTCTTCCGTTAAGTTTGTTCAATCCACTGTTTCTTCTAATTTTCCCAATCGGATGCTTTTAGATTTTATAATTTCTCATGCTCATGGTGATCAGCGTCCATATCTTGTGGTCACTGTTTTAGGTTATCCTTTTCTAGGTCTTCTCGATTCGGGTGCGACTCAAACCTTAGTAGGTTTATCGGATTTTCAAATTTTGAATCGTTTAGGTCTTGTTGTACGTTTGCAAACTGGTAATTGTGTAGTAGCTAATGGCCAGTCTTGCGCTAGTACGGGTGTTATTCAAGCGCCTTTATGCTTAATGGGTAAAACTCGTTTGGTAGGTATATGTAGCGTATTCACCTACATCTTATTAGGTTTTTACTGTAACTATCAATTATTTATCGTAGTTATCAACTTTTATCGTTTTATGTTTTCTTTTTGTTACTAAGAAAACAGAATAACAAAAAAATAATTTTAGAATATCAAAAAGTATATAATCATAAATATTAATCGATTCTAACAAATATACAATCGATCGTTATATATATATATATATATACACCTACAAATATTATATTGTATCTGAAATGGTAATGAAATTATAATACATTAATCACGCACAAGAATTTTAATTTTGTGGTATCCCCACAAATTGGTGACCCCGACGTGATTTTTATCATCTGCCCGACGTGATTTTTACTATCTGCTGACTGAAGATACTGTGTTATGAAAACCTGCTGCATTATGGTAATCTGCCTGACGTGATCTGCTGAACCTATTCTACCCGACATAATATACCTGACCGATCAAAAGCTTTGAATTCCTGGACCCTGAGAAGATTGCAAATTTTAGAATATTTTACGAAGATCTTCAATTTTGAAAATTTTATAAATTCATTGGATTGTACAATTTGTGGGTGAGTACGATACTTATATCCTCCCTACATTTATCAATAATTGTAACTACCCAATCAAAGTATCTTTAAAATATTCTATAACATTAATTATACTAATTTCAATAATAACATCATTTAATAATGACAGAATCAAATGTAGATCGTGAAAATCAACCTATGCGTGAAAATCAATCTATTCAAATTCCAGAACAATATGCTTATACTATTAAACTTCCCCATTTTGGACATCGAAACCAGACATCTGGTTTACGCAAATAGAAGCTCAATTTTCAGTAGCTAGGATCACAAATGACAGGCGGAAGTATGACCATGTTTTAGCTGCATTACCCATAGATGTGATTAACAACATCTATGATGTAATTAAAAACCCGCCTGATCAAAATCTCTGAGTGTTTACGCGATACCATAATTTTTCGACTTTCTTCTAGTGAAGAAAATAGATTAGACGAACTGCTAACGGGTTCCCAGATGGGTGATCGCAAACCCTCAGATTTTTACAGACACATGTTGAGCATAGTTGGTGGCTCACACATGGTAAGTTCTGACTTACTTCTTAAGTTATGGAAACGTCGTTTGCCAAAAACAGTTTTTGTAGCCCTTACTGCTTCTGGTAAAACAAACACAGATGAACTGAACAAAATTTGGGAATCTTGCCAAAACCCAATTATGTCACAGATTAGTCATGCCATTTCAGTACCAAATAATCCCGATTTACAAAATTCTATAAATCCTCCCTTGACATTATCTAACTTGTCGACTCAACTCAATACTTTTACTACAAATTTACAGTTGGCTTTAAGTGATATTACACGTAGACAACAATTTTTAGAAACCCAGATTTCTACACTGCAGTCTACCTCTTTCCCAATTTCATCAACTGTTTCTTGCATTTATAATAAAGATCATAAATCCTCAAATTCTGCAGTTTCAAAAAACTAGTAAACTCTAGTGTCCTTACACCAGACACTAGTACTACGAACCATAAATGTAGACTTTTCATTAATGATTATAATAATAAATTACGTTTTTTGATTGACACCGGAGCTGATTTATCAGTTATACCTAGGAATATTCTAACAGATTTTAAAAGTAACCCAGATCTTATATTGACAGCTGCTAACGGATCTGTTATTCATACTTACGGTAAAAAATTACTGACAGTTAATTTAGGTTTACGTCGTGCACTTACCTTCATTTTCAATATTGCTGATATTTCAATTCATATAATTGGTGCAGATTTTTTAACGCATTTTAATTTATTAGTTGACTTAAAGAATAAACGTCTAATAGACAATAAAACGTCTTTGTCAACAAATTGCTATTTGCAATCCGTTTCTCTGTCTTATCCTAAGTTATTTTCAATAGAAGATCAATATACTAAATTACTGCTGGAATTCCCACACCTGGTTAGTACACCTAATTATTTTTTACCGATTAAATACTCTGTCAAGCATCATATTGTAACGGAAGGACATTTACCTTTTTGTCATCCACGTAGATTAGACTCAATCAAATTAAATATCTCTAAAAACGAATTCAAACAGATGGTTGAATTAGGTATATGCGAACCATCTTCGTCATCAGTTTCCTCCCCATTACATATGGTGGCTAAGAAGGAACCAAACGATTGGCGCCCATGTGGTGATTACAGAAAACTTAATACAATTACAGTTCCTGATCGATACCCGTTGCCACACATTCATGATTTCAACGCACAGCTATACGGCTGCACCATTTTTTCGAAAATTGACCTAGTAGCTTATCATCAAATACCAGTTGCTGACGCTGACGTTTACAAAACCGCTATTTCTACTCCTTTTGGTTTATTCCATTTCCTTCGAATGCCTTTTGGATTACGAAATGCCGGTCAAACTTTCCAGCGATTTATGAATGAAGTACTTAAAGACTTACCTTTCATTTTCACTTATTTAGATGACATCTTAATTGCAAGTAAAAATACAGATGAACATTTATTACATTTACGTAAAGTTTTTGAACGACTAAACGCTTACGGAATAAATATCAAACCGACGAAATGTGTTTTTTGTAAAACTTCTTTAAATTTTCTCGGTCATCACATTTCTGTTAACGGTATCTCACCTACTGAAGACCGTATTAATATGATTAAAGATTTCCCAGAGCCTACGACTTTAAAACAACTTCAAAGATTTTTAGGAATGATTAATTATTACCACCGTTTTGTTCCTAACTTCGCAGAAATTTTATCACCTCTGCATGCTTTTAGTACCCAACTAGCTCGTGATAAAATAAAAAATTTCAGTTCTTAGCCTTCCGACTGTAAACATAGTTTCTTTAATGCCTAAGAAGCTTTAGTAAACGCAACGGTGCTGTCACATCCTAATTATGATAACGGTGTTACACTCACTTTGTCCGTAGATTGCTCAAACGTGTCGATGGGTGCCGTATTAGAACAAAGCACTGGGAGCCTATTCTTGAGAATTCGTACGAGTGAAAGTTATTCGCACTTCGCATGGACACGAGTGACTTTTAGAAAATGCTATTCTTGACCACTCGTTGCAGTAACGAATACGTCTGATAGTACACGTTTTACAGCGAGCGGACCGATGCTCGTGCATCCACCCAAACGTTTGATGTTTGACGAACCTAACCTTATTAACTGTCAAAAGTTTTAATAGCGTCTTTTTCTGTTTGTTAATAATTTTTTGACTGATTTGAGTACATGTTTATGAAAATGGATGAATTTGTTGGTGTACACATTTATTAGAAGCATTAGAAGTTGCGGAAGAAGCTGCAGGAGGATGAGAAATTCATGTAGCTCAAGTATAATTGGTGACTCAAAGGAAATTAATTCTTTCTGTGCCCCGGAAAACTATTTAATAATTTTGTTAGCTCACTCCATATTTTTTCTGCATCTTAAGTACGTAATAAACTGATTGAAAAACTTCCCACTCAAAAATCTGAATTATTTTTTAAGTATTCCAACATTTTTTTCTGGTTTTCAGAATGAGAACATTTCACAAATTTGCTGCAATCGCGGCAGAAGCAGTTTTCAAATTCGTAATTTGACAGACACGGCCGGTAAGCAAAGTAGCCTTCTTATCTACATGCCGCATTTCTGTAGATAATCCAACGTTGCCAAGTGTAGTCACTCGTGTTGTGCGAAGCCTGAGACGAGTGGACTCAAGAATAGCGTTTTCGATGCGCATACGTTAACTACTCACTCGCAACGATTCGTGTTCGCATGGATGCGAATGAAGTCAAGAATAGCCTCCCTGGGGACTTGGTAATGTTATCGAACCCAGGAGATGCTGTATAAGTAGTTTTAAGTAAAAGATCCCAATTAGACATAAGCACACAAGCTAAGGCTTGAATGGTGTATGTGGAACATCTGTTCCATGTACACCATTTTTTTATCAAAAATATGTCGAAATTCAAGTCAGTTCCTAAACCCAAAATTCCTTCATTTTTGCCTGATATGCGTGAATCCATGCATATCAGGATTTTTTATAAAATTTTTAAGACGATTTTCAGTACAGTTTCCAAAATTCCCTTTATCTTTTTCGGCCCATATCTCATGTTTGAACGAACGCATCCATGCACGATGCAGCATGTAGAGACGACCAAGGATATGCATTATCCTCTGCCAGTGCCGAATCCTCTATGGACGGACTGGGGTTTTAATTATGATGATTACAGCGCAGGTAATCATCTTCACAAGCCGGTCTAACAGATCACAGGAATACTCCACAAAGGCGCGAGAGTGAATCTACCGTAGATCGGTAGCTCTTGATCTGATCTACCATAGACTGATCCACCTTCGTGGTCGCACTGATCTACGGACCCATAGGTTCACTCTACCCTCGCGTTCTGGAATTCCTAGTGAGTCCGTGACCTACGGCTTCCAAGGATGGTTGAGCTGGCCTCGCCTACCCATTGGTCATCGTCTCTACCGGGATCGTGTCTGCCAGCACCATTTTGAAATTTTAGGAACTGAATAAAATTTGGAAATAGCGGAATTTTGCGACGCCACGTGGCGACATGAAGTGGTCTCGGGTCATTTCCATATATATAGTGGGAGACCTCCCAATGATCTCGCAAAATGGAAGTCCGGTATTTTTGATCAAATCAAGCCAGGATAAGCCTCAGGGCGGTACGCACGGGTACCGGGGCACTTCTCCATTATTACCAGGTGACCGCCTTGTGAGATAGCATTCGAAGAGATTTCCCCTTTCTGAAATATCCACAGACGTCTAACGGCATATACCCCTTTTGGAGAATATTACCTTAAATTTTTTTTGTATAATTCTAACAGTATATCTATAAAACCCACTCACTAAATTGCCAGTCACGTCCATGTAATAATTCTCTTTCGGCAATCGATCACTCGTCTTTAAGCGCGGCCGTCGCGGTCGCTGACCCCTTGTGGGGGTATCGTGGTTATGGTGGCAGACCTTGCTAGGTGAGGCTCTATATGTTCTATGATGCTTGTTTAATATATACACTTATTTATTATCCATGTCTTCTTATTGCGTTCTAGTAATAGTCTAGTATCTGTGTTGACCCCATAGCTAACGACCCTCGCAATTGCGTCGGTTTGACCATTCGGCTGCAGCCAAAGAAGAGTGAACGAGCAAGACCTGTCTGGGCAGGTGTCAGAAGTGAATTGTGTATTGTGCAAAGTGTTTAGCTAGTGTTGTATCTTTAGTTCAGGAAGTTGCGAAGCCTGTATACGAGGAAGCATTCATTGTCGACAGTTGCCGTTAATCTATCGATTTCGAGACTTCGATATATTAAGGGTTTGCCACGACCTGCGTTGAATTCAACGGCCAAGAGTTAAATCAGATGTGGTGACAGCGGTTGGTTGACTTAATCGAATATCGGTCGTTCCCTCCCACTATCACTGGTTATAACGAATGGTTAACTAACGTTGACACAGCCTTAGCAAATTAGTTTAGTTATTAAACGTTGATATGGCGCCCAACGTGGGGCTGTGCTTCGGTTGACCTCATCTCTTGCATGAATCGTAGTCATGAACGACAATCCTTTGATATCTTTGACCCCTAGTGGCTTCTACGAGCAAGAGACCGGGTTGATGGAAGATTCCTCCGTAGTGCCGGAGCGGCAGCCGGAACTGATCAGTAATGTTTCTCCCTCGTTGAGGTCCCCTGAAAACCCTCCATCAATGGAAGATCTATTCGCCAAGATTGCGCAAACTTTTGTAAACGCTATGCAAGACGCAGCACAGTGCACAACTTCTACCTATGACCGACCACGTAGTCCTAACGTGGAATATCATGGCTTAGACCATGAGAGTCCCGAAACTTTCATCCGACATTTCGAGGACTATTGCCACAGAGCAAGAATTAATAACAGTACAGACCGATTTCATTTAATAACTGAGCAACTAAAAGGAGAAGCCCGAAAATGGTTTGATCAATATCGAACTCTCATTACTTCGTACGAAGTATTCATTGAACGTTTCCGCAATAGATTTGATTCAGGCGATATCTACACTCAAGCAATCACAAAGCTTTATGGCGAAATGCAGCGTACAGGTGATTCATCAGCGGTATTCATTACCAAGAAAATATGTCTTTTTAATAGGGTCGACCCCTTCAAACCGGAAGCTCTGAAGGCCAGTATCATACTGGACCAACTCAGACCGGAGATACGTTCTCGCTTACGCGGAACACATATTTTTAACACTGAGTCACTTGTATCGATAGCATCTAGGGTAGAGCGAGATATAGCTGATGAAGGATCTGCGGCGCGTTCCAATGAAAATAAATCTAAGGCAAAATCTAATCAAAATTATAATCAACCATCTTCTGGCAACACCTATAATGGCCGTGTTTGGCATACTCCCCACAGTGAGAATAACAATAGAGACACTCAAGACGTCAGGAACCGACAAGTCCATTTCCAAGAGCAGGCAACCTCTAGCAATCAAAACCGTCCAAATTCCAACAATCAGAAAATTCCTCCTACACCATGTCGATTCTGTCCTGATGTCCAATGGCACTACCATTCCGATTGTCCAAACAATCCTTATAAGAGACGACAACAGGGAAACTTCTCAGGGGTTCGAGAACAGGGCAATTCCCGCAATCCCCCTCCAGTCGGCCCTACGAGTACGCCTCGTCGTCAATAGACCAAACCCAAACTATAAACCCATTTGACCACTTACCTGACCTGACGTCAGAATACCCAGAATATGCCAAAGACCCTGCCAACTTTCAACCTATAATCCTATCAGAAGCCATTAACCATTTATCAAATTTTTATCCTTTGCCTCGAATCAAAATTATCGTTAATAATAAACTTGTGTTCGCACTTCTTGATACCGGTGCTACAAGGAATATCATTCATCCGCAATTTCTCTCATCGATGAATAATCTATCAGATCCTCAAACTTTCGCTCTTGCTTGTGGCGATCAAGTTATTGATTCGCAAGGCACTACTTCTCTAGACATCTTTATATCGGATGTTCGTTTCCATGTACCATTTCAAGTTATCGAAGAACTGAACGAAGGAATCATATTAGGAGCTCCATTCCTTTATTCTCAACATGTCGTATTTGACTATCATAGGAAATGTGTATATGTGGGAATAGACAGACGTATAACCGTGTTCTGGAATCAGGCAACCGATAGAGCATCTAATGAAGAATTGCCGGAAACCCTAAAAATTTCTAACTCCATTTTCAATTCACTTTTCAAAGAATTTTCTGATCTATTTACGGTGGAATTGACTCAAGCAACCACCGTAAGTGTTAAACACAAAATTATCGTTAAGGACCATCGTCCATTCAATGTAAAGCCATATCCCATGTCGCCTAGTAAAAAGAAGATCATGTATGATCAGATAGAGGAAATGTTAAAGGCCGGTGTTATCGAATCAAGCACATCACCATATAGTTCACCCCCAGTCATCATTGAGAGACAAGATAAGAAACCGCGTTTCTGTATCGACTATCGTAGATTAAACGAAGTCACGCTTGACGAAGCCTCTGTTTTACCAAAAATCTATGAAAGTATCAAGGACCTGATTTGAAGAGCGGATATTGGCAAATTCCTTTAGATGATTCATCCAAAATTTACACAGCGTTTACTACTCATGATGGAGCTGCCTATCAATTCAATGTTATGCCGTTCGGCTTGAAGACTGCCCCGTGCACATTCCAAAAATTCATGGCCAAAGATGTTCTAACAGGATATTTGCACCATTTCTGTAAAGTCTATTTAGACGACATCATCATTTATAGTGAAGATTTGGAAGGACATGTGGAGCACCTCAGGTTGATATTTGAACGATTAAGGCTACATAACTTGAAGGTTTCTCCGGATAAGTGTGTAATCGCTACTAATGAGATTACCTATCTTGGGCATCAGATTACTTTAGATACCACTAGACCACTTGATAAACATAAATTGCAGCTTCAGAACTATCCTGTTCCTAACAATAAACGACAACTTCAGAGTTTTCTCGGTCTATGCAACTGGGTAAGAGAATACATCCCTAATGCAGCCCTCATTACCAAGCCGCTAACCAGACTACTCTCGAACGACGTCCGATATAAATGGACAAAGGAGGCCCAGAACGCATTTATGAATATTAAGCAGATCTTAGCAGAACCCTTGGAACTTCATAGACCAGATTTGGACAAAACTTTTATTCTTCAGACGGATGCTAGTCTACTAGGCATGGCAGCAGTTTTATATCAGTTCGGCGATGGAGGTGAAAGACATATTATATCTTATGCAAGTCATACCTTGTCTCCTACAGAGAGAAAATATCACATAAACGAGCTAGAATGTCTAAGTGTGGTTACTTACATTAAGCGATATAAGATTTACTTAGCAGACAAACCTTTCATCGTCCGAACTGATAATAGGGCTCTCCTGTGGTTGGATAAGCACCGAGATGAGAAAACGAAGTTTACAAGATGGTCGTTGTTGTTGCAAGAATATTCTTTCAAAATTGAACACTGTCCAGGCAAAGAGAATCTTTTGGCCGATTATCTCAGTAGGAATCCTCAAAATTCAAGTTTGGAACATCTCGATGAGGAGCGAATGTTTCCGCCTAAATTCAAATCAAAAGAAAATATTTTGGCTATCACCCATTTGGAACTTTATCAATCAATTATAGAAAGTCAACAGGATTCTACGAACATCAGGGAGAAAGTTAGTCGTTGGATTGAACTCAGTCAACGAACTATAAATGAGAGATCGGTTAAAGACCAGAAATTTTATTCAACTCATCAAGTGAGAAATGGCATACTTATGAGATTGATTTCAGACAAAATTTATTTAGTGGTACCTAAGCGTAAGATCAAAGAGAGCATATCACATTTTCACGACAAGACTGGTGTCGGCCATCCAGGAAGAGATGAAACCTTTCGGACCATATCTAGAACTTATTATTTTAACAACATGTCCAGGCTAGTAGGCCAATATATTCAAAATTGTTTAGTGTGCAAATCTGTTAAAGGACGACAAGTGCAGCCGGAAGCCCCATTACGGTGTCATGAACCTCAATACCCTTTTGAGGTGATCAGTATGGATATCTTGGGACCATACAAACGCGCTAAGGACACTGGTAATCGATTTATAGTCATGACGGTCGATTTATTTACCAAGTGGACCGAAGCGCAAGCTTTCGTAAAGGTGAATGGTGAAACTTTAGTCCGATTTCTGGAGGAGCACTGGATATCTCGGTTTGGCTTGCCGAAGACTATCATATCAGATCAAGGAGGACATTTCCAAAGTGGATGGTATACTCAGTTTAGTAAACGCAATCATATTCAAAATTTCTATACGCCCATTTATCATCAACAAGCTAATCCAATAGAACGGCAGGTCCAAGAAGCCAAGAAAATTTTAAAATCTCTTATGTTCAATCAGGCAACAGACACATGGGATATGTACATTGTACAAATGCTTTACAATTTAAGAACACGTAGGAACGCTTCCACAGGATATACCCCAAGCTTTGCAGTTCTAGGCTACGAACTAGCAGAAGCAGGCGACTGGCAGATAGAAAGCTATTTCCAAGAAAGACAACCCACATTAACCAGACCAGCTATCGTGCAAAATATAAGTCAAAATTCACAACAGTATAGGCAAAAATACGCCCCTAAGGAAGCAGTCACTCCTATTGTTTTAAAAGTTGGAGACAGAGTTATGGCTAAAAATATGCGGAAAGACAAACAAGCATTTATACCTTCGTGGACTGGGCCACATAGGGTGACAGAGAAAGTGTCAAATGAGGTTTATATTATCCAGAAAGACCAACATCTATCCCGATTACATGTGAACGATCTGAGACTTGTGAAACCAACGGAGGAAGTAGGATTCGCATCCAGTGAAGACGATTCCGATGACTCTTCAATGGGCAATCCGCACGATGGACCAGAGCATACCAATGATCCAATTTCCGTCCAAGTCCAAATTCATACCCCTAGTACAGCCAGCGTAGCTGTCTCGAATGTAAGGAGGCATCCTGCGTCGAAGCAGACAAAGGATAGCGTTTCCGAAGGGCCGGAAACCAGTTCGCAAGCAGCTTCGCATGCTGATATTTCCATTCATGATCCAGATCCTTCCACACTAGTACATGACCAAAATTCTATTCGAACTAATGATTCCAAGCAAACCACTGACCAGACTATTCCGCTTACAGAGGGTTCCTCTGAAGCAAATATCCTTTCTGAAAATATTCCACAAAATTCCTGTAATCCTTTCAATCTCGAGAGAGAGCGAAGACTCATAATTCCTTTGACAAATGTTAAACTACCAAATTTAAGTTGTATTTCTAAAGACGTTCCGTAGAGAAGTCTCTCCTTTCGCTGTCCACACGCGAGGAGAAAATAAGAATGATGAGATTATGTCCAGAAATTTTAAAGTCCAAATTTACAGTCGGATACTGCGGTATCCTTTGTTTCAATTTTAACTAATACGTACTGATTTATGTTCACAGCCTGAACATAAATAGATGCATGCTGATCCTATCCTGAGATCCAAACCATAAATTCCCAATGCAATGATCCACCAGTCCCAATGGTATGTTGGCAGATTCCAGACGAACGAGCCAAGCAGTGGAGTGCAGCATTCTCCAAGAGGATGGACTCCCAAGACATAAGACGAAGACGAAGACAGAAGACGAAGATCGAAGAGCAAGACAGAAGACCCGGAAAACAGTGCATAAAGACACTATCATGTTTTCCTAATATGTTCATTCGATAATTATGTTAAGTCCACTTTTGACCAATAATTCTATAAATTACCAATGTTATGATCCATTCTACTTTTAAACCTATGAGGCCAATAATTTTATAAATTCTAAATGTTCAGTCCCATACTACCATTCGGCCAATAATTGTATAAATTGTATTGTGTTCTATCTATCAATGTTAACCATACCACCACCACCATATTCCCACAAGAGTTGTTAATAAATCCTATGATCCATATATCCATTTCTTTTATTTATTTCCTGATGGAAGTAATTAATTTTAAAAATATTATTAAGTAATCTTAAGCAGTGACAAAGAGTAATAGTGATCGATTCCAAAAGATGAATTTTCAAAAGGAGGGGAGTGTTATCGAACCCAGGAGATGCTGTATAAGTAGTTTTAAGTAAAAGATCCCAATTAGACATAAGCACACAAGCTAAGGCTTGAATGGTGTATGTGGAACATCTGTTCCATGTACACCATTTTTTTATCAAAAATATGTCGAAATTCAAGTCAGTTCCTAAACCCAAAATTCCTTCATTTTTGCCTGATATGCGTGAATCCATGCATATCAGGATTTTTTATAAAATTTTTAAGACGATTTTCAGTACAGTTTCCAAAATTCCCTTTATCTTTTTCGGCCCATATCTCATGTTTGAACGAACGCATCCAGGCACGATGCAGCATGTAGAGACGACCAAGGATATGCATTATCCTCTGCCAGTGCCGAATCCTCTATGGACGGACTGGGGTTTTAATTATGATGATTACAGCGCAGGTAATCATCTTCACAAGCCGGTCTAACAGATCACAGGAATACTCCACAAAGGCGCGAGAGTGAATCTACCGTAGATCGGTAGCTCTTGATCTGATCTACCATAGACTGATCCACCTTCGTGGTCGCACTGATCTACGGACCCATAGGTTCACTCTACCCTCGCGTTCTGGAATTCCTAGTGAGTCCGTGACCTACGGCTTCCAAGGATGGTTGAGCTGGCCTCGCCTACCCATTGGTCATCGTCTCTACCGGGATCGTGTCTGCCAGCACCATTTTGAAATTTTAGGAACTGAATAAAATTTGGAAATAGCGGAATTTTGCGACGCCACGTGGCGACATGAAGTGGTCTCGGGTCATTTCCATATATATAGTGGGAGACCTCCCAATGATCTCGCAAAATGGAAGTCCGGTATTTTTGATCAAATCAAGCCAGGATAAGCCTCAGGGCGGTACGCACGGGTACCGGGGCACTTCTCCATTATTACCAGGTGACCGCCTTGTGAGATAGCATTCGAAGAGATTTCCCCTTTCTGAAATATCCACAGACGTCTAACGGCATATACCCCTTTTGGAGAATATTACCTTAAATTTTTTTTGTATAATTCTAACAGTATATCTATAAAACCCACTCACTAAATTGCCAGTCACGTCCATGTAATAATTCTCTTTCGGCAATCGATCACTCGTCTTTAAGCGCGGCCGTCGCGGTCGCTGACCCCTTGTGGGGGTATCGTGGTTATGGTGGCAGACCTTGCTAGGTGAGGCTCTATATGTTCTATGATGCTTGTTTAATATATACACTTATTTATTATCCATGTCTTCTTATTGCGTTCTAGTAATAGTCTAGTATCTGTGTTGACCCCATAGCTAACGACCCTCGCAATTGCGTCGGTTTGACCATTCGGCTGCAGCCAAAGAAGAGTGAACGAGCAAGACCTGTCTGGGCAGGTGTCAGAAGTGAATTGTGTATTGTGCAAAGTGTTTAGCTAGTGTTGTATCTTTAGTTCAGGAAGTTGCGAAGCCTGTATACGAGGAAGCATTCATTGTCGACAGTTGCCGTTAATCTATCGATTTCGAGACTTCGATATATTAAGGGTTTGCCACGACCTGCGTTGAATTCAACGGCCAAGAGTTAAATCAGATGTGGTGACAGCGGTTGGTTGACTTAATCGAATATCGGTCGTTCCCTCCCACTATCACTGGTTATAACGAATGGTTAACTAACGTTGACACAGCCTTAGCAAATTAGTTTAGTTATTAAACGTTGATAGTAACACCTTTAGCGTTTTTCTCCCGCAAATTGACAGAAGCACAACAACGATATTCAACCTTTGACAAAGAATTGCTAGCATTGTTCACGTCAATCAAGCATTTCAGGCATCTTCTAGAAGGTCGTCCATTTATTTGTTTTACTGATCATAAACCTCTGACCACCGCGCTGTTTACTAATGCTGAAAAAACACCACGCCAAACGAGACATTTAGAATATATTGCACAATTTACAAATGACATACGTCACGTTCACGGTAAAGAGAATGTCGTCGCGGATACGTTATCACGCATAAACGATTTATCCTTACTAAATCAACATAATATGTTATCAGGTACTGCGATTTCTCCTGTAACATCAAACAATTTTAATTTACGTTTGTTGAAAGATGCTCAGTCACATGATTGCGAACTTTCACATTTACTTACAAATCAATCAAACTCACATTGTAAAGTCAAATATTCTCTAAAGAAAATAAGATTTCCGAATTCAGATGAGGAGATTTGGTGCGATGTTTCATTTTCTAAATTTAGACCCTTCGTACCAAATTCTTTGAGACGCTCAGTTTTCGACATTTTTCATAATTTAACTCACGCTGGCATCCGTGCTACTAAAAAATTAGTGACATCTAACTATTTCTGGCCAAGAATGAATACAGACTGTACCTTATGGACCAAAACTTGTTTGAACTGTCAAACTTCCAAGATAAATAAACATACTAAATCACATATCGGTAGTTTTCCGGTTCCCAAAGGAAGATTTGAACATATTCATGTAGATATTGTGGGACCGCTACCGCCCTCACACGGTTTTTCGTACATTCTTACTGTGGTAGAACGTTTCACACGATGGCCAGAGGCTTATCCCTTGTCAGATGTGTCCGCTGTAACTGTCGCCGAAACGTTATTTAACAATTACATTTGTCGTTTTGGAGTACCATTACATGTCACCACCGATCAAGGAGTACAATTCGAGTCAAATCTTTTTCGCGAGTTTTCAAAGTTTTTAGGTTTTCATCGCATTCGCACTACTACGTACCATCCTGAAAGCAATGGCATGGTTGAGAGGTTTCATAGAACTCTAAAAGCTACTTTATCAGCCAGAGCAGATACTGTAAATTGGTTTGACGAACTTCCAATTATTTTACTGGGATTACGGGCTATGCCTAAATTTGATTTACATTGTTCATCTGCGGAACTCGTTTATGGTCAAACTTTGCGTCTGCCAGGTGAATATTTCGTAAATTCGCATGTTAATACACAAATACTTTTATTTATAAACAAACTACAACATTATTTTAAAAACTTACAGTTTACAAATCCGAGAAAAACTTTTAATCGGAACACTTTTGTCAGCCCCGATTTAAAAACTTGTGATTACGTTTTCGTACGGAACGATGGACTTAAACCTACATTTTCCCCTTTATACGAAGGTCCTTTTAAAATTGTATCTCGTACTGACAAATTTATGACAATCTTCAAAAATGGAAAAGATTTTACCGTCAGTATAGACCGTGTTAAGCCTGCGTATTTATTGAATGATGTTGAACTGCCTGTCACATCTACTGTCAAGAGAGTTCGTTTTGACATTGATACTTTGATGGGTTAGTTTGTTGTTGTTTTGTTGGGGGAATATATGTAGCGTATTCACCTACATCTTATTAGGTTTTTACTGTAACTATCAATTATTTATCGTAGTTATCAACTTTTATCGTTTTATGTTTTCTTTTTGTTACTAAGAAAACAGAATAACAAAAAAATAATTTTAGAATATCAAAAAGTATATAATCATAAATATTAATCGATTCTAACAAATATACAATCGATCGTTATATATATATATATATATATATATATATATATATATATATATATATATATATATATATATATATATATATATATATATATATATATATATATATATATATATATATATATATATATATATATATATATATATATACGTGCACGGCTATCTTAATCGCCTCCATACATCACACAGGCACCCAAGCCTCCACGTTAAGGAAGCACGTTTTTTGTGTGTATTTTGTGCAAATGGTAAATAATAACACACCTCTACACAAGCACCAAGAGAGGGGTAAGGAATAAGCAGTCTGAATATATACAAATTTTTGCCATATTTGTAAATGTAACACACCTCCAAATACTGAGTAGCGGAAACGCCTCTTTTGTATAAATTTTTGTACACTGGAGTTCGGTTACGCCTCCAGCAGTGTTGCCACATATATTGAGCGGGAGTGGGGGTGAGTTCGTATTAAGATGATGCGCTAGAATATTATTCGTTTGTGTAGCGGACCAGGTGGTATGGGTGCAGGCGTTTCGAAGTAAATTCGGACTTAATTTTTTTGCTGGAATCGGTTTTGAAAGTTACCAAATGGTAACCTGGTCTGATATTGTTTAAAACAATTTTTGTTATAACAAATAGAAAAATTACGATTTTTTACTTAAACTAATTTTTTTTATATATTTTGACCTATTTCCAACAAGAACTGTTCATATTGTTTAAGTGCTAATTGTGGCATTTCATAAATTTTTTCTCTTCCTTTTCTTTTGGGGATTTATTACCATATCTCTTGAAATTCCTATCGAAAAATCTTGATGTATCTAAATAATACTCAAATTAACCAGTTTAAAACTGGGAAGTAACCTCTACTCCTTTGACGTGATGTCAGAGGGACAGTTAGAGCGTGTTTTTTGACAACTAATATGAATTAAAAGAATACAAAAACACTGCGCTGGCGTTTCTTAAACTACATCTGTTTCCTTTTTCAAAGTTTAGGCTTTAGATTTTAATGTAATGTGTAGAATAATAATAATAACAATTTTCTTTTACACCGTGTTATTTGGTAGTGGTGAGAGATATAAACATCCCTCTGGTGGTCAGTTGCTACTACCTGTCAAGACATCGATGATGTCTCTGTGACAGATAGCGATTTGCAAAGCAAATACCAAAAGCAGGCGACCTCTAGCCCTGGTGGACTAAACTACATGCTAAATAATAAGTAGATATCCAAGTAACAACTACTCAACGGGCAAAAGCCCCGATTTGCATTGAATTACACTTGGAAATCCAAAATTGATAGCCAATATTATTCGAATAATATTGGCTATCAATTTTGGATTTCCAAGTGTAATTCAATACAAGTCGGGGTTTTTGCCCGTTGAGTAGTTGTTACTTGGATTTCTACTTATAATTTCTCTGCACTTTTTCTAAACTCTGAATATGGACATTGTAGAAGGGACTCCAAATACTGGAGGCATACTCTAAACGCGATCTTACAAAAGAATAAAAAAGCAATTTTAATATTCTAATACCTTAAAATAAAATATAATAAAATAAATAAAATAAAATATTGTTGAAGTCGTTGGAGTTTCTTATAATGTACCCTAGAGCTCTAAAACAGTCTGAAGTAAGATTACTGATGTGATTAACAAATGAAAGTTTCTGATCAAATGTCACTCCCAAATCTCGGTAGGTAACAGGTCGATTTAAATTTGTGTCGTTTATAGAATAATTAAAGGTAACTAGATTTGCTTTGTTGCTATATGTCATGACATTACACTTTGCTACATTTAAGGGCAACTTATTTGCAAATCACCAATTACTGATGCTTACTAAGTCATTTTGCAGCTCCATACAATCCTCAATGCTTTTGATGTTACAGTACAGTTTCATATCATCGGCATACAGTAAGCAATTTACCTTTAGACTACAAGTGATATCATCAATGAATATGTTAAAGAGGAGTGGCCCTAGGTTGGATCCTTGGGGAACACCAGATGTTACTGAAATCTCGACAGACTGATGACCAGAACATTCAACATATTGCTTACGATTCGTAAAATAGGATTTAAAAAATTCTTGGAGACTCGAAGAGAAACCATGAGCTTTAAGTTTAGTAATAAGTATGTTATGATCAAGTCTGTCGAATGCCTTAGAAAAGTTAGTATAAACAACATCAGTTTGTAGTCCTGGATCAATAGATTCTGCTATGAATTGAGTCACACAAAAAAGATTTGTAATAGTGGATCTACATCTACACGTAACATAAAAATCTAAAGCCTACACTTTAAAAAAGGAAACAGATAGATTCCAAAACGTCAGCGCAGTGATTTTGTATTATTTTAATTCCTATTAGTCGTCAAAAAACACCCTCTAATTGTTCCTCTGACATCACGTCAAAGGTGTAGAGGTTATTTCCCAGTTTTAAACTGGTTAATTTGAATATTTGTTAGATAAAACAAGTTTTTTCGATAGTAACTTCAAGAGATATAATAAATCCTAAAAAAAGGAAGAGATATTTTCAGTTATTAATTTTTAAAAATTAATAACATTGAAAATATCAAGTTTACGAAAAAAAATTATTGTTGGAAATCGGTCGAAGAATATAAAAATGCTTAATTAGTTTGAGTAAAAAAATGTTATTTTTCCCTTTTTTTTAACTTTTGGTAACATAGATTTTCATAATCGGCACTGTCTCCTGAACCGATTCCAGCAAAAAAAATCAGTCCGAATTTACTTCAAAACGACTGCGCCCATACCACCTGGTCTAAAATATAGTAGGGCCAAAAAGAGTAGTCAGTAAATCCAGGGGGAACTAGTTGTGGTTTTCATTTCTGGTAGGCGGATAAAACTTGATATATTTCTCTCAATTATATGGGATTATATGGTAAAAAGAGCTGCCGCTTCTGTATTCCATAAAAGCTAAATACTTTGAAGAATTTCCGGTGAATTTTTTGATCTACTGACTACTCTTTTTGGCCCTACTTTTAACAGTTTAAATTATGCTCAGCATATGAACACCTTTAAATTTAATAAAGCAAATTATCTGGGCTCTACAAAATCCTCGTGCAGTTTGTCAAATTAAAAGCTCAGGGCCGTTCATCGGTAAATGTATGGTGTGGAATTTTAGATAATTGAGTAATAGGGCCAATATTTTTTTAGACACTTTAAAAGGAGACATAATATTTTGCAATATGTCATTCCCAGTTCTTGTGCGCTTTATAATAAAATTTATCGCATTTTTGTCACTCTGTAACATTTTTGTATTGGGTAATAATATTTTACTTGCTTCCGTGTAGTTTAGTAAAATAATAGCTTTTATTAATTTAAATAGAATAGAAAACTAGGTACTCTAGATTATTGGATTTTTTTTGTTAAAAATGACAAGAGTAGAAGAGGAGTCCAAATCCAGCCAATAACCAAATTTTCGATTTCCAGTTGATATAAGCTGAACAGGAAGTTGCCATATTCGGGTAGGGAATAAAAAACTAAGAATGGAATGTAGAAGTTATTTTATTTTGAGTCTCACCGGTTAGAATATACAGCATCTGAAAGTACCCTGTATACTCGGAAACAGTTAATTTTGATGTATGGTGATATGACAAAGAATGCTTATAATTTTTAGTAGAATTCGAACATGCAAATATATAGCGGGTGTTCCATTTAAAAAATACAACTTTGTTCGCGCACGTTCTTTAAAACACCTTGTATGACAACTGTATAGTTAGCAATAAACTGCAGGTAAAGCCTTAAAATTTCGTAAAGAAATATACAGTTATTTAATAAAAATAATAAAATTAGAGGAGTAGTCACAATTAAGCCAATGACCCTTTACAAACTAATGACTTCTTCAAAGAATTTACCGAGTTATTTTTTAGGTTTTACCTGTTAGTTTACCTTTAATAGTTTTGAAAACATTGAAAAATCTTGGAATGCTATTCTATGAAACAATAATATTTTTCTAAATTAGCATACCTATCTGAAGATTTATTGTTTTTTTATCATTTTTATTTAATTTGTTTTTGTCAATCAAGTAATAAGGTTTTTCTTTAATCACTCTTATAATTTGTTTTCTCCTCATACAGACCATTTTTGACATTTCTCGAAAACTACTTTAAACAAGTTGGTAAAAGGGTAAAATCTATAGAGTTAATTATTTTTTAAACAGAGTTTATATCATATGGTGTCCTATGTAAAAAAAATATTACTGTTATAGCTTTGTGAAATATGACGAAGACAAATTGTCAATATTATAGAAAAGTAACACTTTTTATAATATACTAGTTGACCTATATTTTGCTTTTTTAAAAGGCAAACAAAAAAAATATAAATTAAACTCGTTACTTTTGGGACACAAAACATACCGTGCCTTCATTTCAAAACACTACACAAGAAAATATTCGGTAAAGCTCGTGAGTCCGACCGAAATAGTGGGGATAGCTGCCATGTATCATCGTCCATAAGCAAACGCATTCATACGCGTTTGCATTCGTGAACGTGAATTTACCATGCACACGATACTCCCCTCTACTTCGAATGAACACGATCACTTTATCTCCATGTAGCTACGAAAATTGAAGGCACGGTATACCTGGTGACCACGAAATGACGCTTGCTATATCTTCTTGGTTTGACAAGATATGAATTTTGAAAATTTGGGCACGTCAAATAACGGTAAAATGTGCATTATCTCGACCAATTTTACATTTCCCGTCACTTACGGTTTCACCGGAAATTAAACTAACTTTGATTTTTTAATTGGAACACCCTATATATTTTTACATTTTTTGATTCAGGTCAGTTTGGATACAGTTATGGCATATTGAGATAAAAATATTAATGGCTGATATTTTTATGAGCAAACTTAATATTTCTTCTAGGCGGCCGTGACCCCAAAAATATGTTTTATTTTGCTTCAATAATTAATCAAAAAATACAATTATGGTATTATGTCATATGAAATTTGTGTTATAAGATCTCGAACATTTCGGAAATCATTTTTTCAAAATAACTATTTTTTTTAAATGAGTCCATGTTGGCTCTATACGTTATTTCAATAAAGCATTTAATGTTGTTCATATTTATAATACATAGAAATACATAAGAATATTATAACATTCAACAAGATATAAATGAAAAAAAAACTCATAATATTTAACAGTGGATCTCTATGAAGCAGATGCCTTTGACCCCCTGAATAAAAAAATGTGAAAATATACGGGGCGTTCCATTTAATAATCCAGTGTTAGCATCATTTCCTGTGAAACCGGAAGCAACCGAAAATGTAAAATTGGTCGAAATAATGCATATTCAGTCGTTATTTGACGTGTCCAAATTTGAAATTCATATCTTGTAAAACCCAGAGAATATACCAGGTGAACACGAGATGTCACTTGCCTCTATCTATATCTTCTTGGTTTTACAAGATATGAATTTCAAATTTGGGCACGTCAAATAACGGCTAAATATGCATTAATTCGGCCGATTTAACATTTTTTGTCGCTTCAGGCATTGAGTAAATAATATAAAGAGGCGCAACCGTCAAGGGGGAGATATAATATTTACGGGCAGACTCAAACAGAACCGGAAACTATCCAAACTCGTTCAGTTACGGATCTGTATCACTTGATTAGTGGTACAGAGTTACTGAAGTGGGTGGAGTAGATTAACGAAGGGAGAGCACAATAAGCCCAGGAGGCTGCAGTGCCCTCGGTGTTTAAACAGACGAGCCCTAGGTGGAGAAAAAAAAAACCGTCAAGGGGCCGAGATTTTAGTGTTGTATTTTTTTGTCAATAACTATAGAATTATTTACAATATTTAGGGCTATGCAACCGAATAACAAATACCTTCTCATAGCACTAAAAATTGAAAACAATCCTGAAGCTATTGGCATAAAATACAATACTAAAATCTCGGCCCCTTGACGGTTGTGCTTCTTTATATTATTTATTTACTCAATGCTTCAGGTTTCGCCGAAAATGATGCTAACTTTGGAATTTTAAATCGAACACCCTGTATATATTTTTACGTTTTTTGATTCAGGAGATCAAAGGCACCTACTTGATCCATTGTTAAATATTATAACTTGATTTCATTTCTAGTTGAATGTTATTCTTATGTATTTTAATGTATAATAATATGAAGATATTGTGAATTATTTGGTACCACGTAATCGGTAATTAAATGCTTTATTGAAATAACGTAGTGAGCCACAATGGTGCCATTTAAAAAAAATTAGTTAATTTGGAAAAATGATTTCCGAAATGTTTAAAATCTTATAACACAAACGCCATGTGGCATAATGTCAAAAATATATTTTTTGATTAATTACCCAAGCAAAGCAAAACATTTTTTGGGATTACGGCCGCCTAGATAAAAAATTAATTTTGCTCATAAAAATGTCAGCCATTAATATTTTTATACCAATATGCTATAACTGTATCCAAAATGACATTCTGAATCTATAAATGTAAAAATATGTTCCAAATAAGGTATCACAAGTCCTTACTTTAAGTCCATTAAAAAATTTAGGGTTTGCAACTGCCACTCGAACGGGGTTGAATTAAAAGATGAAATTTGTACGTTGCAGGATGTCATTTCAGAATCCAAAATCGACGTAGGTACCTAGGGATTTTAAAAAAATATTCACAATAATTTAGATAATGAATTTATTTCATTTGGCTGTTCCACACTGTATGTATTAACACAAGAACATTATTTAACTATTTGATATGACATGTTGCTAATAAAATCTTAAGCTTGTTTTTTATGCAATATTGTATATCCACTTACTTTTGAATAATGTCAAACCTGCAAATAAAGTCATAATTGGTTATAAAAATTTAAAAAGAATAATACTACTTACCCATATCTGTATTAATAGATTGTCGAGTTCATCATCTTCAGGTTAAAGCTGATCTTTGAACACCTTTGTATAAAATGTGTATGTGTATCTATTTAATCTACTCAGTACAGTTTACAAATATTTTTGATACTGTTCATTTACAGAGGATTTTATTATTGCTAATTTACATATTTTATACTGGTTTAATAACTGCAATTTTAGTTACTTTTTTATGAAAAACATATTGAAATACTACGTACACTACCAACATTAATTTTTCAACCAAAGGAATAAATAAATAATTTTACACACACCAAAATCATTCACACAAATTTTTGTTCTGAATAAATAAAAACGTTAAATTATGTTTATTCTTATTTTGTTTTAAATAAGCTACTTCCAAATTATTTTTGAACTAATTGTATTTTCTGAGCCTGAGTAATAATTGTAATACTCGTCTATTTTAATTAATCATTAATCAATATGTCAATCTAGTACTAACACTAGTTACTAGTTGAACAACTATATTACTTCATAAACAAAGCTAGTACGCATACATGTTAATAAAATATTATTGAAGTCAAATCGCACGCGAGCGCTTTTCCACAGAAGGTAAAATAACACCAATGAATAATATTTACACACATATAAAACACACATATAAAACTAACTTACCTCCGTACACTGTTGCCATATTTCTGAGGTGTATTGGTGTAGAGAACATGTGGAGGCAAATTCTGCTTAACCACCATTTGTAGCGTATATGCGTATTAACTGGTGGCGCCTACTCGTGGAATTACAGTGAACTACATTGTATAACTGTATATGTACACCATACCAATTGGCCTCCGACAGAAAATTTGGGAAACGCCTACTAATGACGTAATAATGGCAATGAACATGTTTTACACATAGGTTCGTATTGGTCACCGATTTTTCGAAGTCGCCTCCGATTTTGGAGGCGTATTCGTTAAATACGTTTATCATTTTGGAGGTGTATAAGACACTTTGCATATATATATATATATATATATATATATATATATATATATATATATATATATATATATATATATATATATATATATATATATACAGGCTGTCTATTTTACGAGGGCCACACCAAATATCTCGCTTAATATCTATTGTTGAGGAATAAAGTTTTAGAAATAGTAATTCCATTTTTTGTGAGCTATATTTCAGTAAAAAGAAATTAGAAATCCATAGCCTACTTTGTGAGATATATTACAAAAACCTGAAAAGTAGGAAAACTACAAACGGTTATAGCTTCCTTATTTGAGGAGATACGAGAAAAGTTAAAGGGATGATAGTTGACGGCAAAGACAATAAGAATAATAATATGTATCAAAAAATTCGAAAAACGCGGTTGGCTTTGACATACGCTCTTGTGCAAAAATTAAAAGAACAAATCTCAAAGTAGGCCATGACACCATTAATTCCGTTTATTTTTTCTCTTTCCAACGATATAAAACATGTCAAAAAAAATTTTAACTGATAGTGCCAATATTTAATATTTTACGAAAACCACAATTCATATCGTTAAATCGTAAAAATCAGCTATGCCATGATAGTAAAAATTCACTTTATAATAATTATAATTCAGTAATTATTTATTACAATTTAATACAAACTAACAAATGTCTCATAAATAAAAATAAAAGTACAAAATGAATATCCAAAAAAACGAAAAATTATATACAGGGTTTTCCACCGAAAATGATCACCCCGATAACTTTTTAATTTGTAATTTTAGAAAAAAAGTTTCAAGTAAAAGTTGTAGGACATGTTAAGGGCTTAGAAATCCCGTTTTTAGAAAAACAATTGAACATCGTATTTACGATCTACCGATACAAGTTATGTTTTTTTAAATGGAACTCCCTGTATTTTTTTATATTTTTGGATTCTATACGTTTTTCTGATTTCAACCATATGAATATGTCATATGTTTGCTCCGGTAGTTTATTTTAAATAATATTTTGCTATCCCTTCGGCATCTTGTAACAAACTGCAACTACGCTGGAAGCTAGTTTTGCTTTCCCAAAAAATTAATATTTTAATAACTACCCGAGCAAACATATGACATATTTATATGGTTAAAATCAGAAAAACGTATAGAATCCAAAAATATAAAAAAATACAGGGTGTTCCACTTAAAAAAACATAACATGTATCGGTAGATCGTAAACACGATGTTCAATTGTTTTTCTAAAAATAGGATTTTTAAGCCCTTAACATGTCCTACAACTTTTACTTGAAACTTTTTTTTCTAAAATTACAAATTAAAAAGTTATCGGGGTGATTGATCATTTTCGGTGGAAAACCCTGTAGGTACATAGTTTTTCGTTTTTTTGGATATTCATTTTGTACTTTTATTTTTATTTATGAGACATTTGTTAGTTTGTATTAAATTGTAATAAATAATTACTGAATTATAATTATTATAAAGTGAATTTTTACTATCACGGCATAGCTGATTTTTACGATTTAACGATATGAATTGTGGATTTCGTAAAATATTAAATATTGGCACTATCAGTTAAAATTTTTGTGACATGTTTTATATCGTTGGAAAGAGAAAAAATAAACGGAATTAATGGTGTCATGGCCTACTTTGAGATTTGTTCTTTTAATTTTTGCACAAGAGCGTATGTCAAAGCCAACTGCGTTTTTCGAATTTTTTGATACATACTATTATTCTTATTGTCTTTGCCGTCAACTATCATCCCTTTAACTTTTCTCGTATCTCCTCAAATAAGGAAGCTATAACCGTTTGTAGTTTTCCTACTTTTCAGGTTTTTGTAATATATCTCACAAAGTAGGCTATGGATTTCTAATTTCTTTTTACTGAAATATAGCTCACAAAAAATGGAATTACTATTTCTAAAACTTTATTCCTCAACAATAGATATTAAGCGAGATATTTGGTATGGCCCTCGTAAAATAGACAGCCTGTATATATATATATATATATATATATATATATATATATATATATATACACCTACAAATATTATATTGTATCTGAAATGGTAATGAAATTATAATACATTAATCACGCACAAGAATTTTAATTTTGTGGTATCCGCACAGTATACTGATTATTCCTGAATTATCTCAGCAATTTCTTCTCGATGTAGATTTTTGGAAAGCTATGGGAATAATCCTAGATTTAAGGCAAAGTGTCTGGCATTTTACAAATAATGTTGATACAGTACAGGTTGGTAGTGCTCATGGTATTCTTGAAACTTCCTTATCTCCTGAAAGACGGGACCAATTGAATTACTTGATACAGACAAAACTTTCGTTAATGGGTAATGATCTAGGTTGCTGTACTATAGCTGAACATTGAAATTGCAATACTTCCTGGAACTAAGCCAATAAAACAAAGGTTCCTGTTTCACCTTTCAAGCAGAAAATTATAGACGATGAAATTAAAAATATGTTAGACCAAGGTGTTATCGAAAGTTCGAAGAGTTCATGGTGGTCTCCTGTTTGTCTTGTTCGGAAGAAAGATGATTCTTACCGGTTCTGTATTGATTATAGGCAGCTGAATGCTGTAACAAAAAAAGATGCTTACCCCTTTCCGCAACTTTAGATCAGTTAAGGGATGCAAAATATCTTAGTTCGATTGATATTAAGTCTGCTTTTTTCCAAGTACCTTTGAGTGAATCATCTCGTGAGTTTACTGCATTTACGGTCCCTGGTCGTGGTTTATACCAATTTTTAAGAATGCCTTTTGGTTTATCGAATGCCCCTGCAACATGACAGAGAATTATTGATACGGTTCTAGGTGCTGATTTACAACCATCTTTATTTGGACGATATAATTATGTCTTAAGTCTTTGATGAACATCTTCGTATTTTGTCGTTAGTTTTCGATCGTCTTCTTGCTGCAGGTTTAGTTGTCAGTCAGAAGAAATGTAAATTCTGTCTTCCGGAACTTAAGTATCTAGGTTACGTAGTTGATAAATATGGTTCGAAGGTTTATTGGTACTGCCTCTTGGTATAGACGTTTCATTCCTAACATTGCCACTATTTTGTCTCCTCTTACGAATCTCACAAAGAAAACCGTAAAATAGAATTGGTAAGTGGATTGTGAGGATTCATTTAAGAAAATTAAAGAATGTCTTGTTACTGCTCCTATTTTGACTTGCCCTGACTTTAATCGTACATTTATTCTGCAAACTGACAGCAGCTCGTATGGTATTGGCGCAGTGCTCAGTCAGGAATTTCCTGATGGTGAACACGCTATTTGCTTCTTGTCAAGGTCATTAACTCGGCAAGAAAGGAATTATAGTGCAGTCCAGCGTGAAGCTTTGGCAGTTATTTATTCCATTGAGCATCTATGTCATTATCTTGAAGGTGTTCACTTCAAGGTTATCACTTTTTTGTCATCGTCTGCTTTGGCTACTACGGTTAAAAGATCCGCAAGGACGTTTAGCTAGATGGGTCCTTCGTTTACAGCCTTATGATTTTGAGCTGATTCATAGAAAAGGAAAGGATCATATTGTCCCTGATTTTCTATCACGTGCTGTCCTAGTCTTGGCTGATGCAATTGATGTAATTCCTGTTGTTAATTTTGAATAAGGGCCCTCAGTTATGAGAGTTGTAATTTTTTAATCATATGTATCTGTATCTAAAATGACTGTGGCATTACCTTTATCCGCTGGTAAAATTTTAATACTAATGTCCTGTTTCAAAGAAGAAATTGATTGTTTTTTTTGCAGAACTCAAATTATCTTTAATTTTAACTTGATTCTCTAAAATAATTTTTGAACGTATACGGTATTTATTTCCTTCATCCGCTGGTAAATTTTGAGCAGTTTTCTCTATACTTGCTATTATATCAATTTTTATTATTAAATTTTTATATTAAACAATTTTTTGGAAAATATTAATAATAAAGAACCATCTATCAAATTCACTCTAGAAATAGAAAATAATAATGAATTACCATTTTTAGATGTTTTAATTAAAAAAGTCAATAATAATTTTCAAACTAGCGTTTACCGAAAAAAGACTCACACTATCAGATATTTAAATTTTAACTCAAACCAGTCTTTGGACGTTAAAAGAGATGTTATAAAATGTTTGTATGATAGGGCAAAAATAATTTCTTCTAATGATGAAATATTCAAACATGAAAGGCAATTTGTCAGGGAAATTTTAATTAATAATGAATACCCGAAAGAATTTGTTGATAAGACTTTCATGAACATTGAAAATAGAGTTAACAATCCGGTGCAACCAAAACCAGAATATCATTATTCGACATTAATTCCATATATAAAAGGTTTATCTGAGAAATTACGTTGTGTCGGTAAAAAATTTGGCGTTAGCACAATTTTTCAGACAAATAATACTTTAAGATCCATATTGACAAAAACGAAACCATTAAATCCTGAATAAAATTCAAAAAATTGTATATACAGTATCCCGTGCGAGTGTAGTAAACATTATGTGGGTGAATCATCTAGACCACTTAATGTTCGATTGGGCGAGCACAAAAGTTATATTAGAAAAGGTGATATTGAAAAATCTAAAATTTGTGAACATGCTTGGGAAAACGATCACAGGATAAAATGGGATTCAGCAAAAATTTTGACCAAAGAAGCAGACAACAAAAAAAGAAAAATCAAAGAATCTGCAATAATTTTACTTAATGAAGATAAATGCGTATCAAATTGTTCGGTAGAATTTTGTTCAACTTGGTTACCAATGTTGAGAGAAGAACTCAATAAAATTAATATTATTTAGTATATTTTTCAACATTTCTATGGTAAGTATCTATGAAAATGATATAAACAAATTTTATTTTATGCCGTGTTATTCTACACGTTACATAAAAATCTAAAGCCTAAACTTTGAAAAAGGAAACGGATATAGTTTCCGAAACGTCAGCGCAGTATTTTTAATTTAATTCCTATTAGTTGGCAAAAAACACCATCTAACTGATCCTCTGACATTACGTCAAAGGTGTAGAGGTTATTTCCCAGTTTTAAACTGGTTAATTTGAATATTTTTTAGATAAATCGAATTTTTTTGGATAGGAATCTCAAGGAATGTGGTAATAAATCCCAAAAAAGAAAAAGAAGAGAAATAAAGGTTTTTAGTGTTACTGTTAAGTTTAAGTTGTAATAACATGGCAGAGATGAGATGAAATGTATATTCATATTCTTAATAAAGCAGTAGTTAAGTAGAAACAGGTTATTGCAGTTATTACAATTACAACAGTTATTGTACGTTGGAACATATCGATCGAGAAGTGAATATAAAATATCATAAAATTCTGAACAAGCATTATTAACGTCGTCTATCTTTGATAAAAAATTCCAGTCTACATTCAAAAGAGCTAAGTATAAATCATTAAAATTTGTTTTTCTAAAGTTATATGACATGTTTGAGGGATTGTTTAAAAAGTGTATATGGTTTTCCTCGTTTAAGGCTAAGTTCAGCATAAGAGCTGGATGGTGTAAACCCTCTCTGATTAATGGAGCATTATCTCGAATAACCTCACATTCAGCATTAGAAAATATTAGATCCAAAAGTCGATTATTTATATTGACTACATTATTAAATTGACCTAAATTAGTAAATGACATAACATTTGAAATTATTTGAGACTTGCCGTCTCTTAAGGCTGCGATTTCCTCCTCTGATATTAACCGCGATTTCTTTAGGAGTAAATTTTGCAGAAACTAATACACGGATTTTGAAAATTAATGTATCTAATTTTGCAGAAAAAAGTGTAAATGGCCGTGAGGTATTGAAATTACCATTCTTATCTATAATTGAGAAGGAAAAAATAAGACTGTACATATTGGCAATACGTAGGCAACTCATTCAATCGCTTGTATTTACAATTTTGTATTTTTTTTGTAAAAAGAAATTAGCTTACGGCCGAGTACAAAGTGTTACTTAAAAGCTCACCAAATATTGTCGCTCAATTTAACGTATCTTTCGTGAAATTGACCCTCAAAGGAGAATTTTCACATTTTTAGGTCAAGTCTTCGCTTTGAGAGCACACCTCTTCATTATAATAAAAATTCATATTTAGAAATTGGTATTATTAAAATCTTTAGTATAATTCAATGGGAGTCGGGGTCTTTGCTCGTCCAGTAGTTGTTTCCTATAATCCTATTTATTAAGCATGTTTTAGTCCATCAGGGCTAGAGGTCGCCGCTCTTGGTGCTTGCTTGGCAAGCCGCTATCGGTCACGAGACATCTTCGATGTCTTGACTGGTAGTAGCAACTGACCACCAGAGGGATGTACTTATCTCTCACAGTTACTATGTGCTGGGTCTGCCATAGACCAGTTTGGTTTGCCTTTGTTATTTGTCTTTTCAGCTACCTGTGGCACACTGATGAGAACATAAAAAGTTCGAAACCGGTCTGTGTCTGGTGGAGAAAGGACAAATAACAAATTTGGCTACCAATTTTGGATTTATAGGTATAATTCAATGGGAGTCGGGGTCTTTGCTCGTCCAGTAGTTGTTTCCTATAATCCTATTTATTAAGCATGTTTTAGTCCATCAGGGCTAGAGGTCGCCGCTCTTGGTGCTTGCTTGGCAAGCCGCTATCGGTCACGAGACATCTTCGATGTCTTGACTGGTAGTAGCAACTGACCACCAGAGGGATGTACTTATCTCTCACAGTTACTATGTGCTGGGTCTGCCATAGACCAGTTTGGTTTGCCTTTGTTATTTGTCTTTTCAGCTACCTGTGGCACACTGATGAGAACATAAAAAGTTCGAAACCGGTCTGTGTCTGGTGGAGAAAGGACAAATAACAAATTTGGCTACCAATTTTGGATTTATAGGTATAATTCAATGGGAGTCGGGGTCTTTGCTCGTCCAGTAGTTGTTTCCTATAATCCTATTTATTAAAAATCTTTAGGACAATACTAAAAACCTAAAACTATGATAAATATCACACCATATTTGTTTGTTTCATTAATCATAATAAACCAAAATAAATACGTATATTTCTCTCTCACTCTACAAAATCCCAACCTTAACATCTGAATATAAGGGCACCGGGCGGTGCCCTTTCTGAATATAAGGGCACCGGGCGGTGCCCTTCTGAATATAAGGGCACCAGGCGGTGCCCTTATATTATTAAACGCTGATAAGGCAGACTCACTCTAATTTCGTAGAGAAATTTATGTACTTTACCGCCTCAAAGGCTTTTTTCCGAGGCAATATCGGCGCGCAGCGCCGCTTATTTTAGACGTCTTCGTGTCGGGAAAATCGCTTAGGCTATATTTCGTGACGATCCGTTGAGTATTAAGAAAGTTATTAACGTTTCAATACCCCCGTGTCGAAGGGTTTTGAAAATCAGCGAAATTAGAAAGAGTTCGAAGACTAATGGCCGCCGCCGGAAGTCAGCTAAATTCTAACCCGACTTTAAATTTTACGTTTTCCCCCGAAAATGTCACTTTTCATACGCTCCTCCTGGCTCGAAAACGGCAGCGCGACCCGCGCATTCACGATGTAGTGTTAAGTTAGACCCTCTGGCTTAGGTTTCTTGAAAGAAACGGGGTCCGAAAGCCCTTTTTCGTTTGGAAAAAGTATTTGAAAATTTCGTGTTTTTTGGGTCGGCGAGAATTGCCAAACACGGTCCCCTTCCGCGGCTTATAACTCGGCCGTCTTTAGGGATGGAACGGCGCGGTATTTTTTTTTGAAAAAATTCATGTATTTTTCAAAAACCTCTGTCTCGATTTATTTTTTCGATTTTCGGCTCCCTAGGCGAGCTACGGCCGTTCAAAAGTTGGCAATATTCGACTTTTTTCCGACACGTACCCACATTTCTTTCGACTGCACCCTCAAATTTCGATCCGAAGACTCCGGCCCCGGACCGATGGAAAGAGGACGGACAGACGAAAAACTTTGTCGTTTCACTTTTTCGAGATCGCCGTTATTTGCCGAGATGCGAATTTTTTAAATTGGCCGTTTCCTAAAATTTCGTCAAAAAATATCCATCGGCTGCAGAGATATTAATTTTTTCCTAGGTCGATGTTCGCGTGTCAATTTCATTAAAAATGGGCCAAATTTTGGCGAATTTCCCAAACATGCACCTCAACTCTGCCTCATAGCTCGGAGGTCTTTAGAGATGGAGCGGCGCCGTATTTTTTTTCGAAAACTAGAAGAAAAGTTAGTTAGGTGCAAGTGGAAAATTATTTTTGCGATTTTCGGCCCCATAAGCGAGTTATAGCCGTTCAAATTTTGTCTATTTTCGACTTTTTCCCGACACGTACCACGTCTCTGTTCGATAGCGCCCTTAGATTTCGATCCGGGGACTCCGGACCCGGACCAAACGCAAGAGGAAGGACAAACGAAAAAGTCTTTTTTTTATTTTTTGGCCATCTCCGATATTTGCCGAGATATGAATTTTTTAAAAAGGTCGATTTTCGCGAAAAACGGTACTTTTCCGGGCTCAATGGCTCCGGTGTCCGGAGGATTTTTTCGACCAAATTTTCAGGGAACCTTCGTCCGACCTTCCCCTCGGGTCCCCTAAAATTTCGTCGCTTAATATCTACGGACGGCCGAGATATTAATTTTTCCTCGATCGCTAGAAACACCCCGGCGCCAGGAGGTTTCTATACGCCGCGACACATTCCGAAGCTTTCCGAGGCGGGTACCGAATATCAAAAAAAAAAATTTTAATTTTTCATCCCACGCGAAAACCGATAGCATATTCGGAATCGGGACGACTCCACGATTCCGAAACCGTTTTCAGATTTTCGATCGGACGTTTCCTTCTCATCTCGATTTTAAGCGTCAAATTTCTTTCAACCAATCACAGGGCTCCATTCTATATCGGCTAAAATAGCCAATTTCGAAGCGATTTTCGTGCGGTTTTCGATGGGGGATCGGTAGAAGGTGTCTCCGAGCAACTTTCACGACCTTCATACCGAATGTTCGATTATCCCGGGACCCCCAAAAAGAATAAAAAGTCGACCAATCAGACGGCTTCTTTCTATATCGGCTAAAATGGCCAATTTCGAAGCGATTTTCGTGCGGTTTTCGATGGGGGATCGGTAGAGGGTCTCTCCGAGCGACTTTCGTGACCTTCATACCGGGTGTTCGATTATCCCGGGACCCCCAAAGCGTCAAATTTCTTTCGACCAATGGGAGATCTCCATTCTATATCGGCTAAAATAGCCAATTTCGAAGCGATTTTCGTGCGGTTTTCGATGGGTGATCGGTAGAGGGTCTCTCCGAGCTACTTTCGTGACCTTCAAACCGGGTGTTCGATTATCCCGGGACCCCCCAAAAAAATAAAAAGTCGGAAAAAGTCCCCAAACGTCGCGTTTTCTTGCTGCTAACGCCTAGGGAGCCCGCAGAAAAATGGAACGGCGGCAAAAATTATTTCCAAGGTCAAAAAAAAAATACAGTAGGCGTCCCCAAACAAATTTCTTGGGGGGGCCAAAAAAAAAATTCGGAAAATTTTTTTTTTTTCGATTTTCGCCCCCCCCCCCAAAAAAAAATTCCAAAAAAATTTTTTTTTTTCGAAAATCGTCATTTTGACAGCTGTCAAAAAAAAATTTTTTAATCACTTAATTCAACTGAGAAGAACCCGCCGGGGCAAATTCTTTTCTCATTTTTCGCTCCTTCAACTTTTTTGACACATCCAAATCAACCCCACCCTCCCTTCCGCCCTCCCCCCTTCTCGCCAACCCCCGCCAGGGGGTTGGCGAGAAGTTCGTTTGTGTAAACCTAAAAAAAAAATTGCAGACCCTGAATAGCCCGACCTCTTTTCGAAGTGCCGAAAGCACGAGTATTTCGCTCCTTAGGCGTCGTCAAATATTTTTTCCCAGGGGGTCGGAAAAAAAAAATCGAAAGTGAGCGTCCCGAAAATTTTTTCCAAGGGGGTCCAAAAAAAAAAAATTCCGAAAATTTTCTTTTTTTCGATTTTCGCCCCCCCCCCCAAAAAAATAAGTTCCAAAAAAATTTTTTTTTTGGAATATCGTCATTTTGACAGCTGTCGAAAAAAATTTTTTTTAATCACTTAATTCAACTGAGAAGAACCCGCTGGGGCAAATTCTTTTCTCATTTTTCGCTCCTTCAACTTTTTTGACACATCCAAATCAACCCCACCCCCCCTTCGAGCCAACCCCCGCCAGGGGGTTGGCGAGAAGTTCGTTTATGTAAACCTCAAAAAAAAAATTGCAGACCCTGAATAGCCCGACCTTTTTTCGAAGTGCCGAAGGCACGAGTATTTCGCTCTTTAGGCGTCGTCAAATATTTTTCCCAAGGGGGTCGGAAAAAAAAAATCCAAAGTGAGCGTCCCGAAAATTTTTTCCAAGGGGGTCCAAAAAAAAATTCGGAATTTTTTTTTTTCGATTTTGCACGATCTAGTTACAATGTTATAAACGGTGAGCAGGTCTTCTCCGTCTAAAACTTTATGTACTTTGCGGCGCCAAAGGCTTTTTTGCGGGGAAGGTGAGCCGCGCAGGGGCGAACTTTTCCTACGCGATCGGGTCGGGAAAATCGGTTAGGCTACATTCGATCACGATCTATTCAGTATTAACGAAGTTGTTGAAGGTTTCGTGGGGCCGCGTCGGAAGCTATTTTCGTTTTCGACAGACTCGGATAGAGATGCAAGATGATTTTTCGACAGACAAATTTGACCCGATTTTGCGACGAAATTTTTCGGTAAACGTCAAAAAAGTCAAAAATGCCACTTTTCGTGCGGAGCTCCTGCCTCGAAAACCGCAGCGCGACCCGCGCATCCACGATGCGGCGTTAAGTTGGAGGCTTAGGCTTAGGTTTCGCGAAAGAAACGAGGTCCGAAAGCTCTTTTTCGTTTGGAAAGAGTATTTGAAAATTTCGCGTTTTTTGGGTGGGCGAGAATCGCGAAACACGCTGCCCTTTTGGGGATTATAACTCGGCCGTCTTTAGAGATAGAACGGCGCTGTATTTTTTTTTGAAAATTACGTGGGGGTTACAAAAACCCCTGTCTCGATTTATTTTTTCGATTTTCGGCTCCCTAAGCGAGATATAAGCGTTCGAAGATTGGCAATTTTCGACTTTTTTCCGACACGTACCCCGTTCTCTTTCGACCGCACCCTCAAATTTCGATCCGGAGACTCCGGCCACGGACCGATAGGAAGAGGAGGGACAGACGAAAAACTTTGTCGTTTCGTTTTTTCGATATCTCCGTTATTTGCCGAGATGCGAATTTTTCAAAAAGGTCGTTTTCGGTACTATTCCGGGCTTAATAGCTCCGGAGTCCGGAGGATTTTTTCGACCGGATTTTCAGGAGAGCTAGACACGACCTTCCTACAAGTTCACCTAAAATTTCGTCGCTCAATATCCAGCGGTCGCCGAGATATTAATTTTTCCTAGGTCGATGTTCGCGCGGTCGATTTCGTCGAAAATCTGCCAAATTTGCCAAACACGCGCCTCGACTTCACCTCATAGCTCGAAGGTCTTTAGAGATGGAGCGGCGCCGTATTTTTTTTCGAAAACTAGAAGAAAAATTGGTTAGGTGCTTGTGGAAAATTATTTTTGCGATTTTCGGCCCCACAAGCGAGATATAGCCGTTCAAAGTTTGGCTATTTTTAACATTTTCTCATCTTCTTCCGACATGCTATTCGTCTTTTTTCGATAGCGCCCTCAGATTTCGATCCGGGGACTTCGGACCCGGACCGAACGCAAAAGGAAGGACAAACGAAAAA
Organism: Rhagium mordax; assembly: GCA_963680705.1. Classification (NCBI taxonomy): domain Eukaryota; kingdom Metazoa; phylum Arthropoda; class Insecta; order Coleoptera; family Cerambycidae; genus Rhagium; species Rhagium mordax. Next base: position 42,825,427 of record OY796657.1, read on the forward strand.
TTCGTTTTCTCATTTTTTGGCCATCTCCGTTATTTGCCGAGATACGAATTTTTTAATAAGGTCGATTTTCGCGAAAAACGGCACTTTTCCGGGCATTCTGGCTCCCTCGCCCGGAGTATTTTTTCGACCGGATTTTTAGGAGAGCTAGACACGACCTTCCTCTCGGATCCCTGAAAATTGCGTCGAAAAATATTCATCCGCGGCCGAACTGTGAATTTCTTTGCGGATCGATACGCGGCGCTCGCTAGATGCGCGTAGTCCGTCCGAACTTATAAGTACAACATACGTTTTCGAAGACGAATGTCTTTAGGCTAAAATTAAGCTCTGTCATTTTCGATTCTAGGTGAAAAACGATGGCATTTTCGGACTCGGGACGACTCCACGATTCCCAAACCGTTTTCGGATTTCCGATCGGACGCTTCCTTCCGAAATCGATTTTGACAGTTAAATATTGGAAATTTTTTCGACCAATCAGAAGCGTTTCCTTAAAATTGCGCTGGAATGGCCGTTTTCGAAGCGATTTTCGCGCGGTTTTCGACGGGGGATCGGTAGCGGACGTCTCCGGGCGACCGTTACTTTGACATTTAACGTCACTTTGAAATTTTTTTTTTTTGAAAAACGTCATTTTGACAGCTCACAAAAATTTTTTTTCGAAAAACGTCACTTTGACTGTTGTCAAATTTTTTCTCAGTTTCGGAATCCGGGCAGAACCCACCGGGGCAAATTCTTTAATCTTTTTTTTTCGAAAAACGTCACTTTGACAGCCGTAAAAAAAATGTTTCTTTTCGAAAAACGTCATTTTGACAGCTGTCATCAAATTTTTTTTTTTTCGAAAACCGTCACTGCCAGTTGTCAAATTTTTTTTCGGTTTCGGAATCCGGGCAGAACCCGCCCGGGGCTAATTCTTTATTCACTTAACTTTGACAGCTGTCAAATTTTTTTCTCGATATCGGAATCCGGGCAGAACCCGCCCGGGGTTAATTCTTTAATCACTTAACTTTGACAGCTGTCAAATTTTTTTCTCGATATCGGAATCCGGGCAGAACCCGCCCGGGGCTAATTCTTTAATCACTTACGTCACTTTGACAGCTATCAAAAAAATTTTTCTTTTGAAAAAACGTCACTATGACAGCCGTCAAAAAAATTTTTTTTTTCGAAAACCAAATTTTTTCACGGTTTCGGAATCCGGGTGGAACCCGCCTGGGCCAATTCTTTAAACTTTTTTTTCGAAAAACGTCACTTCGACAGCCGTCACAAAAAATTTTTTTTTTCGAAAACCAAATTTTTTCTCAGTTTCGGAATCCAAGCAGAACCCGCCGGGGCCAATTCCTTAATCACTTAATTCATTCGACGGTTTCGGAATCCGGGCAGAACCCGCCGGGGCCAATTCTTTAATCGTTTTTTTCGAAAAACGTCAGTGACATCCGTCAAAAAAATTTTTTTTTCGAAAAACGTCATTTTGACAGCCGTCAAAAAAAATTTATTTTTCGAAAAACGTCATTTTGACAGCCGTCAAAAAAATTTTTTTTTTCGAAAACAACATTTTGACAGCCGTCAAATTTTTTTCTCAGTTTCGGAATCCGGGCAGAACCCGCCGGGGCCAATTCTTTAATCGTTTTTTTCGAAAAACGTCACTGTGACAGCCGTCAAAAAAATTTTTTTTTTCGAAAAACATCATTTTGACAGCCGACAGACGCAGGGGCTCTAAAATTTTTTAAATTTTTTTTTCAAATTTTAATCATAAAATCCTGAATGTTTTCCAACTCCCCGACCCCGCGACCCCATGTCGGACTCTACTTCTTTCCCGAAATTTCAATAACGTCTTTCACCTAGAAACCCCGAGATAAAACAACTGATTTCGTTTGTTATACACCGATTAGACGAGTGCCGTAGGCACGAGTCTTTCGCTCCTTCAACTTTTTTGACTCATCCAAATCCACCCCACCCTCCATTCGAACCAACCCCCGCCAGGGGGTTGGTGAGGAGTTCGTTTATTTAAACCTCAAAAAAAAATAGCAGACCCTGACAACGAAACCTCAAGTCCCGGATTTTCAACTAGAAACCCCGAGATAAAACAACTGATATATAGGGTCAGCCTCGCAGAGATAGGTTAGGCAAGCCAGACCCGTAGGGTCTGGCGCCGCCTAACCTAGTTACTATCTATTAAAATCTGACAAGGCTTCCTCACTCTAATTTGTCGCCGATTTTTCACATATTCTGCGGCGCTAAACGTTTTTTTTTAACACGTTTGGCCGCGCAGCGCCGTGCTTGATGGACGTTTTCGTGTCGGGACCATCGAATCGCGGACTTTCGTGGCGATCCGCGAAGTATTTTAAAAGTTATTAACGTTTCGATAACACCGTGTCGAAGAGGTTTGTAAAATTTGAGAAATTAGAAAGAGATACGACACGCGAGAAATTTGAAAAAAAATGGCCGACGTTTTCTGAACGATAGACGTCAAAATAGCGCTTTTTCGTTCGCTCCTACTGAGTCTAAAACCGGCGGGGGGCCGCGCGATTCGCGATGTAGTTTTAAGTTGCAGCCTCTAACTCGGTTTTCGCGCAAGAACGGCGGTCCGGCGGCGATCTTTCGTTTGGAAATAACGTTTGAAGTGTTCGTGTTTCCGCAATTTTTTCGAATTTCCAAAACATGTCCCCCTTCCGAGATTATTAACTCGCGACTCCTTTGAGACGGACCGGCGGCGTATTTTTTTTTTGAAAACTAGATGAAATTTAGAAAATCGCTGTCGAAAATCGTTTTTTTTCGATTTTGCCTCCCAAGAAAGTTATGATTTTTTGAAAAGCGGCGATTTTGTCGGATTTCGACGATTCTTCCGACACCTACCCATTAGAAACGCATCATAGCCTTTCCCTTTGGATTTAGAGGATCGCGACATGCACGACGGCCAAGAAAAAGGACAAATGAACAACTCTTTTTTTTTCTTTTTCGTCCATCTGAGATATTACCCGAGATACGAATATTTAAAAAAGGTCGATTTGCAAAAAAACGCTACTTTTCCGGAGGCTCTAACTCCTTTAACCGGAGGATTTTTTCGACTGGACTTTCAGAAAAGCTAGATCCATCCTACCTCTTGGGTCCCTGCAAATTTCGTTGCTTAATCTCTACCGGCATCCGAGCGGTGGATATTTTAATTTACCAAGACACGCCGAATATTCGCCGGTGACGTCACCAAACATGAACACCCTTATTAAATACCCATGCCGAGCGTCGCATACATTTTTTGTATTCTGCCCTCATAAGCAAGAGTGGTGCATCTAATTAGTAGTATTGAGTATTGAGAAAACAGCGATTGACTTTATAGTATTTGATGTTTATGATACGTATTGGAAATTAACCATTTGGGTTTACACAAAATGTTTTTGGTTAATAATAATGAAATCACAAGAATATTTTTAACAAAAATCTAATGCAAACAAAAATACAAGAAAAGAAAACAGGTACATGCTGCACTTTTACTATGAAACAGGAGCAATGATTGTTGGTATAATACAAAAGCAAAATGCGGCATCTGCAAAAGATAAAAACAACTTTAAACCGGATACAACTAAATAACACGAATTGTTTAACGAAACGGCGAAGGCAATGAAAATACGAGAGACCCCTTTTCCCTGAACCTTATTTCCATTCATGTAACAATTCTGTCGGACTGTACGAATGTTTCCCGAAATCTTTAAACTGGATCCAACTAAATAACCCGAATCATCGCTTAACTTAACAGACACGCCAGTGAAAATACACGAAACGTCTCTTTTTTCATGACCTTATCACTTTTCAAGTGGCATCTCTGTTGGACCCTACTACATCTTTCCCGAAACTCCTCCACCGAATCCAACTAAATTACCCGAATCCCTTAACTAATCGATGACTCCTACGAAAATACGCGAAACGCCTCTTTCCCGATGCCCTTCCCACTTTTCAAGTAGCATCTCTGTTGAACTCCACACATTTCCCGAGACTCTTAGACCGGATCCAACTAATTTACCCAAATCACTTAACTAATCGAAGACGCCTACGAAAATACACGAAACGCCTCTTTCTTGATGATCTTCCCACTTTTCAAGTAGCATCTCTGTCGGACTCTACATCTTTCCCGAGATTCTTCGACCGAATCCCACTAAATTACCCTAATCCCTTAACTAATCGAATATTCCCACGAAAATACGCGAAACGCCTTATTTCTCATTACCTTATCAAGTAGCTTCTCTATAGACCTCTACTTCTTTTCCGGATCCAACTAATTTACTCAAATCACTTAACTAATCGAAAACGCCTACAAAAATACATAAAACGCCTCATTTCTGATAATCTCAATTTTCAGGTAGCATCTCTGTCGGGCTCTGCATCTTTCCCGAGACTTCCACCGAATCCAACTAAATTACCCGAATGTCTTAACTAATCGAAGACTAATACGAAAATACACGAAACGCCTCTTTCCTGATGACCTTCCCACTATTCAACTAGCATCTCTGTTGAACTCTACATCTTTCCCCAGACTCTTCCATCGAATTCAACCAAATTACCCTAATCCCTTAACCAATCGAAGACTAATACGAAAATACGCGAAATACCTCATTTCTCATTACCTTCCCACTTTTTAAGTAACATCTCTATCATACTCTACATCTTTCCCGAGACTCTTCCACCGAATCCAACTAAATTACCCGAATCCCATAACTAATCGAAGATGCCTATGAAAATACGCGAAACGTCTCATTTCCTGATGCCCTCTCACTTTTTAAGCAGCATCTCTGTCGGACTCTACATCTTTTCCGAGACTCTTCCACCGAATCCAACTAAATTACCCGAATCCCTTAACTAAGTGGCATCTCTGTTGGACTCTACAACTTTCCCGAAACTCTTCCACCGAATCCAACTAAATTACCCAAATCCCTTAACTAATCGATGACTCCTACGAAAATACGCGAAACGCCTCTTTCCTAATGCCCTTCTCACTTTTCAAGTAGCATCTCTGTAAGACTCTACTTCTTTCCCGAGACTCTTAGACCGGATCCAACTAATTTACCCGAATCACTTAACTAATCGAAGACGCCTACGAACATACGCGAAACGCCTCATTAATAATGCTCTTCCCACTTTTCAAGTACCATCTCTGTAGGACTCTACTTCTTTCCCGAGACTCTTAGACTGAATCCAACTAATTTATACGAATCGCTTAACTAATCGAAGACGCCTACGAAAATACGCAAAACGCCTCTTTCCCGATGCCCTTCAAACTTTTCAAGTAGCATCTCTGTTGAACTCCACATCTTTCCCGGGACTCTGAGACCGGATCCAACTAATTTACGCAAATCACTTAACTAATCGAAGACGCCTACGAAAATACACTAAACGCCTCTTTCCTAATGCCATTCCCACTTTTCAAGTAGCATCTCTGTAAGACTCTACTTCATTCCCGAGACTCTTAGACCGGATCCAACTAATTTACCCGAATCACTTAACTAATCGAAGACGCCTACGAAAATACGCGAAACGCCTCATTTCTATTACCTTCCCACTTTTCAAGTAACATCTCTGTTAAACTCTACATCTTTCCCGAGACTCTTCCGCCGAATCCAACTAAATTACCCGAATCCCTTTACTAATCCAAGATGCCTACGAACATACGCGAAACGCCTCTTTCCTAATGCCCTTCCCACTTTTCAAGTACCATCTCTGTTGAACACCACATCTTTCCCGGGACTCTTAGACCGAATCCAACTAATTTACGCAAATCACTTAACTAATCGAAGACGCCTACGAAAATACACGGAACGCCTCTTTCTTGATGATCTTCCCACTTTTCAAGTAGCATCTCTGTCGGACTCTACATCTTTCCCGAGATTCTTTAACCGAATCCCACTAAATTACCCTAATCCCTTAACTAATCGAAGATGCCTACGAAAATACGCGAAACGCCTCATTTCCGGATGACCCTCTCACTTTTCAAATAGCATCCCTGTCTGACTCTACACCTTTCCCGGGACTCTTAGACCGAATCTAACTAAATTACCCGGATCCCTTTACTAATCGGAGACTCCCACGAAAATACACGAAACGCCCCTTTCCTGATGCCCTCTCACTTTTTAAGTGCCATCTCTGTCCGACTCTACATCTTTCCCGAGACTTCCACCGAATCCAACTAAATTGCCCAAATCCCATAACTAATCGAAGATGCCTACGAAAACCCGCGAAACGCCTCATTTCCTGATTCCCTCTAACTTTTTAAGAAGCATCTCTGTCGGACTCTACATCTTTCCCGAAACTCTTCGACCGAATCCAACTAAATTGCCCGAATCCCTTAACTAATCGAATACGCCTACGAAAATACGCGACACACCTCATTTCTGAAGACCCTCTCACTTTTCAAGTAGCATCTCTGTCGGACTCTGCAGCTTTCCCGAGACTCCTAAACCGAATCCAACTAAATTACACGGATCCCTTAACTAATCGGAGACTCCTACGAAAATAAACGAAACGCCTCTTTCCTGATGCCCTCTCACTTTTTAAGTAGCATCTCTGTCGGACTCTACATCTTTCCCGAGATTCTTCCACCGGATCCAACTAAATTGCCCGAATCCCATAACTAATCGAATATGCCTACTAAAACACGCGAGACGTCTCTTTCCTGATGCACTCTCACTTTTTAAGTAGCACCTCTATCGGACTCTACATCTTTCCCGAGACTCCGACCGAATCCAACTAAATTGCCCGAATCACTTAACTAATCGAAAACGCCTACTAAAATACGCGAGACGTCTCTTTCCTGATGCACTCTCACTTTTTAAGTAGCACCTCTATCGGACTCTACATCTTTCCCGAGACTCTCCGACCGAATTCAACCTTATTTGCCCGAATCACTTAACTAATCGAAAACGCCTACGAAAATACGCGAGACGCCTCATTTCCTGATTCCCTCTTACTTTTTAAGAAGCATCTCTGTCGGACTCTACATCTTTCCCGAGATTCTTCCTCCGAATCCAACTAAATTGCCCGAATCCCATAACTAATCGAAGATGCCTACTAAAATACGCGAGACATCTCTTTCCTGATGCACTCTCACTTTTTAAGTAGCACCTCTATCGGACTCTACATCTTTCCCGAGACTCTCCGACCGAATCCAACTAAATTGCCCGAATCACTTAACTAATCGGAAACACCTACGAAAATACGCGACACCCTTCATTTCTGAAGACCCTCTCACTTTTCAAGTGGCATCTCCGTCGGACTCTACACCTTTCCCGAGGCTCTTCCACCGAATCCAACTAAATTATCCGAATCCCTTAACTAAGTGGCATCTCTGTTGGACTCTACATCTTTCCCGAAACTCTTCCACCGAATCCAACTAAATTACCCAAATCCCTTAACTAATCGATGACTCCTACGAAAATACGCGAAACGCCTCTTTCCTAATGCCCTTCCCACTTTTCAAGTAGCATCTCTGTAAGACTCTACTTCTTTCCCGAGACTCTTAGACCGGATCCAACTAATTTACCCGAATCACTTAACTAATCGAAGACGCCTACGAAAATACGCGAAACGCCTCATTTCCATTGCCTTCCCACTTTTCAAGTAACATCTCTGTTAAACTCTACATCTTTCCCGAGACTCTTCCACCGAATCCAACTAAATTACCCGAATCCCTTAACTAATCCAAGATGCCTACGAACATACGCGAAACGCCTCATTCCTAATGCCCTTCCCACTTTTCAAGTAGCATCTCTGTTGAACTCCACATCTTTCCCGGGACTCTTAGACCGAATCCAACTAATTTACGCAAATCACTTAACTAATCGAAGACGCCTACGAAAATACACGGAACGCCTCTTTCTTGATGATCTTCCCACTTTTCAAGTAGCATCTCTGTCGGACTCTACATCTTTCCCGAGATTCTTCGACCGAATCCCACTAAATTACCCTAATCCCTTAACTAATCGAATATGCCTACGAAAATACGCGAAACGCCTCATTTCTCATTACCTTATCACTTTTCAAGTGGCTTCTCTATAGACCTCTACTTCTTTCCCGAGACTCTTAGACCGGATCCAACTAATTTACCCAAATCACTTAACTAATCGAAAACGCCTACAAAAATACGCAAAACGCCTCATTTCTGATGATCTCACTTTTCAGGTAGCATATCTGTCGGGCTCTACATCTTTCCCGAGACTTCCACCGAATCCAACTAAATTACCCGAATGTCTTAACTAATCGAAGACTAATACGAAAATACGCGAAACGCCTCATTTCTAATTACCTTCCCACTTTTCAGGTAGCATCTCTGTCAGACTCTACATCTTTCCGTTCCCGAGACTCTTACACCAAATCCAGCTAAATTACCTGAATCTCTTAACTAATCGAAGACTAATACGAGAATACACGAAACGCCTCTTTCCTGATGACCTTCCCATTGTTCAAGTAGCATCTCTGCTGAACTCTACATCTTTCCCTAGACTCTTCCACCGAATTCAAATAAATTACCCTTAAGTAATCGAAGACTAATACGAAAATATGCGAAATGCCTCATTTCTCATTACCTTACCACTTTTCAAGTAACATCTCTATCATACTCTACATGTTTCCCGAGACTCTTCCATCGAATCCAACTAAATTACCTGAATCCCTTAACTAATCGAAGATGACTACGAAAATACGCGAAACGCTTCATTTCCGATGACCCTCTTACTTTTTGGGTAGTATCTCTGTCGGACTCTACATGTTTCCCGAGATTCTTCCACCGAATCCAACTAACTAAATTACCCGAATCCCTTAACTAATCCAAGATGCCTACGAAAATACACGAAACGTCTCTTTTCTCATGACCTTATCACTTTTCAAGTGGCATCTCTGTTGGACTCAACATCTTTCCCGAAACTCTTCCACCGAATCCAACTAAATTACCCAAATCCCTTAATTAATCGATGACTCTTACGAAAATACGCGAAACGCCTCTTTCCTAATGCCCTTCCCACTTTTCAAGTAGCATCTCTGTAAGACTCTACTTCTTTCCCGAGACTCTTAGACCGGATCCAACTAATTTACCCGAATCACTTAACTAATCGAAGACGCCTACGAAAATACGGGAAACGCCTCATTTCTATTACCTTCCCACTTTTCAAGTAACATCTCTGTTAAACTCTACATCTTTCCCGAGACTCTTCCACCGAATCCAACTAAATTACCCGAATCCCTTTACTAATCCAAGATGCCTACGAACATACGCGAAACGCCTCTTTCCTAATGCCCTTCCCACTTTTCAAGTAGCATCTCTGTTGAACTCCACATCTTTCCCGGGACTCTTAGACCGAATCCAACTGGTTTACGCAAATCACTTAACTAATCGAAGACGCCTACGAAAATACACGGAACGCCTCTTTCTTGATGATCTTCCCACTTTTCAAGTAGCATCTCTGTCGGACTCTACATCTTTCCCGAGATTCTTCGACCGAATCCCACTAAATTACCCTAATCCCTTAACTAATCGAAGATGCCTACGAAAATACGCGAAACGCCTCATTTCTCATTACCTTATCACTTTTCAAGTGGCTTCTCTATAGACCTCTACTTCTTTCCCGAGACTCTTAGACCGGATCCAACTAATTTACCCAAATCACTTAACTAATCGAAAACGCCTACAAAAATAGGCAAAACGCCGCATTTCCGATGATCTCACTTTTCAAGTAGCATCTCTGTCGGGCCCTACATCTTTCCCGAGACTTCCACCGAATCCAACCAAATTACCCGAATCCCTTCACTAATGGAAGACTAATACGAAAATACGCGAAACGCCTCTTGCCACTATTCAAGTAGCATCTCTGTTGAACTCTACATCTTTCCCCAGACTCTTCCACCGAAATCAACTAAATTACCCTAATCCCTTAACTAATCGAAGATGCCTACGAAAATACGCCAAACGCCTCATTTCCGGATGACCCTCTCACTTTTCAAATAGCATCCCTGTCTGACTCTACACCTTTCCCGGGACTCTACGACCGAATCCAACTAAATTACCCGGATCCCTTTACTAATCGGAGACTCCCACGAAAATACACGAAACGCCCCTTTCCTGATGCCCTCTCACTTTTTAAGTGTCATCTCTGTCCGACTCTACATCTTTCCCGAGACTCTTCCACCGAATCCAACTAAATTGCCCAAATCCCATAACTAATCGAAGATGCCTACAAAAATACGCGAAACTCATTTCCTGATTCCCTCTTACTTTTTAAGAAGCATCTCTGTCGGACTCTACATCTTTCCCGAAACTCTTCGACCGAATCCAACTAAATTGCCCGAATCCCTTAACTAATCGAATACGCCTACGAAAATACGCGACACACCTCATTTCCGAAGACCCTCTCACTTTTCAAGTAGCATCTCTGTCGGACTCTGCAGCTTTCCCGAGACTCTTAGACCGAATCCAACTAAATTACACGGATCCCTTAACTAATCGGAAACTCTTACGAAAATAAACGAAACACCGCTTTTCTGATACCCTCTCACTTTTCAAGTAGCATCTCTGTCGGACTCTACATCTTTCTCGAGACTCTTCGACCGAATCCAAATAAGTTACCCGAATCCCTTAACTAATCGGAAACACCTACGAAAATACGCGACACCCCTCATTTCTGAAGACCCTCTCACTTTTCAAGTAGCATCTCTGTCGGACTCTGCAGCTTTCCCGAAACTCTTAGACTGAATCCAACAAAATTATCCGGATCCCTTAACTAATCGAAGACGCCTACGAAAATACGCGAATCGCCTCTTTCCTGATGCCCTCTCACTTTTTAAGTAGCACCTCTGTCGGTCTCTACATCTTTCCCGAAACTCTCCGACCGAATCCAACTAAATTGCCCGAATCACTTAACTAATCGAAAACACCTACGAAAATACGCGACACCCCTCATTTCTGAAGACCCTCTCACTTTTCAAGTAGCATCTCTGTCGGACTCTGCAGCTTTCCCGAGACTCTTAGACTGAATCCAATTAAATTATCCGGATCCCTTAACTAATCGAAGACGCCTACGAAAATACACGAAACGCCCCTTTCCTGAAGCCCTCTCATTTTTTAAGTAGCATCTCTGTCGGACTCTAAATCTTTCCCGATACTCTTCCACCAAATCCACCTAATTTTGCGAATCCCATAACTAATCGAAGACGCCTACGAAAATACGCAAAACGGCTCATTTCCGATGACCGTCTTACTTTTCAAGTAGCATCTCTGTCGAACTCTACATCTTTTCCTAGACTCTTCGGCCGAATCCAACTAAATTGCCCGAATCCCTTAACTTATCGAACACGCCTACGAAAATACGCGAAACGCCTCATTTCCGATGACCCTCTACTTTTCAAGTAGCACCTCTGTCGGACTTTACATCTTTCCCGAGACTCTTCCACCGAATCCAAATAAATTACTCGAATCCCTTAACTAATCGAAGACGCCCACGAAAATACACGAAACGCCTCATTTCCACCTTATCTATAAATTCTCTGTCGGGCTCTGCATCTTTCCCGAAGCTTTTCGGCCGAATCCAACTAAAACGCCCGAATCCTTTAACTAATCGAGAACGCCTACGAAAATACGCCATACGCTTCATTTCCGATAACCTTCTCACCTTTTTTTTTATTCAAGACTTCTATGTCGGACTCATTTTTTTTGCAAATTTTTTACCAATACTACTTGATGCGTACGGTCATTATTATTTTTGCTATATTGGACCGTCTAGAACCTACTATTTCTACGATCCCACAGGAGCCATTTTTTAAATATATTTTAAAGAACGGCATCATATTTTTTTCCAATTGGGGTCGAAAAAAAAATTGAAATTGGGCGCCCAAAAAATTTTTCCGAAGGGGGCCGAAATTAAAAAAGTTTCGAAAAAATTTTCCCCCATTTTAGACACATTCCCCCACCAAAAAAAAAAATCAAAAAAATTTTTTTTTACCAAAAAAACGTCACTGACCTTTATTTGACAGCTGTCATCGAAATGTTTAAAAATTTTAGTCTAGAACTCACTATTTCTACGGCCCCGAAGGGGCCATTCCATCAATATTTCTTAAATAGAGCCCCGCAGGGGCTCAGAACTTTTTATTTTTTTTCTCAAATTTTAATCCTATAATCCTGAATTTTTTCCAACTCCCCGACCCCGCGACCCCATGTCGGACTCTTTTTCCCGAAATTTAAAAACCGTCTTTCAACTAAAAACCCCGAGATAAAACTACTGATATAGAGGGTCAGCCTCGCAGAGATAGGTTAGGCAAGCCAGACCCGTAGGGTCTGGCTTGCCTAACCTATCTCTGCAAGCCAGACCCGTAGGGTCTGGCGCCGCCTAACCTAGTTTTCATTGTTAAAATTTGTTGCGTTGAAATCTCCTAAAATTAGAATAGTGCTATTCGTGCAAAGATTTATACTTAGGGCCTGTTCGAATAAATCGCAAAAGCTTTCGTATTCCTCAACAATCGTAGCTGGCGGTAAACAATATATACAAATATGACCCTTAAATTTAATTGACATTTGCGGCCTACGATATCAATATTAGGAAGCGAAATAGTTATCACCGTTAGGTCTAAATTAGATACCTTATGAATGTTATTGAATGCCACGAGAACTCCGCCACCGCAACAGTGACCAGTAATGTCCAGTTTTCTTCAGATCGAAACACACTGTAGTTATCAGGAAAATATTCTGAGCTGGAGATGTCATTTGTTAATCAAGTTTCAGTTAAACCAATTATATTAAATTCATTGATAGTAACAGAAGAACAAAATTCGTTTACTTTAGTTCTCAATCCGCGCACATTTTGAAAGTAACATGTGAGTTCTGATGACACTATAATATATTAATATCGTTGGGCTCGTTTAGTTTAAATCGACGATTTTAGGGATGCCTCGAATATATTTAGGTTAGTTTCGCCAGCTGTAATGCGTTCATTGAGTTGTCTCTTAACCTTACGGTAAGAGTCGATTTGTCTGGGAGTCCGATCCAACGAGATATTAATATAATGTGTACCAAATAAAATGATAACACTGTACATTAGTGTACATGTTTAGTTGCATAACTTGCCTGTCGGTTGTTTTATAATTTTCAGATGCGTGTCGTAAAACATAAGAAAAAATCAGTAGTTTTATTAGTAATTTGGCAAAAGAATAGCGTTATTTTTATTGTCCTGTACCGACCATTTTCCCTTCCTTATAAGTAATTTCGATATTTATTTTACCATTATTACTTAGTAATACAAACCTCGTTCTCCTTTTAGACCTTCTTCACCTTGCTCGCCTTTACGACCTTGGAGACCGGGTACCCCAGGAAATCCAGGCTCCCCACGAGGTCCCTGTGGACCAGGTAAACCGGGAAGTTCTTCTCCATTAGTTTGAATTATTGAACGTCCAGGCGATCCAGGTGGACCCTGGAAAATGTAATAGAACTTCAGTTCAGTTGTAACCTTTTATTATACAGTGTGTACATAAAGTTTGGAATAAATTCACTATAGTGACGCTTAATAGGGATAAATAATACAAGAGAATTTTCTTTTCTTTTTCTTTTTCGGGGCCTACGGCATTATTCAATTATCTTGTATTATTTAACCCTATTAAACGCCACTCTTTTGTTTATATTTGCCTAGGTAGAAATAGAGCAGTACGCATAGAGCTCTATGTGCTGACTGCTGTCATTTGAGGCTGCAATCGTGGTCCATAATGACGAAAGCACGAATTTGAGTACTGTGTACTGTGCTTTCCAACCTTTAGTTATTGTTCTGATCTTATTACACAGATCCATTGTTTATGCTGCGCTACGCTGATGAGGAGCAATAACTCCGAAACACGTGTCCGTAGCTGCATCATGTTTCTTTTTCGGGGTCTACGGCATTACTTAATTATATTCGCGTCCAGTCCGAATGTATTATCTTGATTATCCACTATGTAGTTCGCCTCTGGCTAACCTACCGTGCACCAAAATCAACGATATCAATAGTAAAAACGCTCCCGACCCGCTTCTCCGTTCCGCCAGCCGGCGTACCCGTTGCTAGGCGGCCAAATAATATTCATTCGTTTCTGGTGCATCCTGTCGTGCGGTTGTCACCTATCCAGTATATCGTATATTGTAATAAAAAACTATAATAGACGTAAGTATTTAATAATTCTCATCCCTCAGCACTTTATTTTAGAATTATATTGAATATGGGCAAATCTAAAAGAAAGGAAAGAAGTAGGTCTCGCAGCAGATCGTCCGCCAGGAGATCTTTAAGTAAAGAGAATAGAGACCTACGTAAAAAGTTGGAAAAACTGGAAAAAGAGAGAGACAAAGCCAGAAGAAATCGTCATTCCCGGACAACATCCAGATCCCGTTCTCGATCTCGTCAGCGTGAGAGTCACTCTCCGAGTGAGGTGATTTCACGTAGAGGTACATCGAGATATCGTTGACAAGCCCGGCACCTTGAAGGTCGTCCCCTGAGTGAGTCGACTTCACATAGGTATCACGGATATCTTGGGCGACGTGACCATGAAAGCCGCAGCCCGAGCGTTGCTGTTTCACTTTATAGCCGAGTGAGTACAAGCCGTGTGTCAAGTGCCGCGGCAACTGTTGATGAAGCGGACGGCCGGACCGGCCGGCACTTGAATAACATGACGTCTAGCTCGACAGCTCAAAGAAAAAAAATTACTCTCCAAAAATAAGTCCAAAATCAATTTTCAAAATGATACCTGCAAACGGCAGTTTTCAATAAAAATATTTTTTAATTCATTAACCATCCGACAAATTTTAAAAATATTTTACCGCTGAATAGGCCATCACAGTGGTATTCAAACATAATAAAAAAAATTGGGTCATTCCATTTAAAAAAATATATATTCTTTCATCTACCACTTTAACGGATCGCCCTGTCTAATTGATAATAATTTTAAAAAATGTACTTTTTCCTACAATTTAATTAAAATTTTGACCATGCCTCTATCTCTAACGACAGGAGATACAGAAGAAATACGCACTATTGACCCACCCTGTATATAACTTACAAACTATCTCTCATTCAAAACATTCAATAAACATTCACTAAAACCTTCAGCAGCAAATTTTATCTAACTTTTGTTGTCTTTCGGGTGTCCACTGGCAGCCATTTTGGAAAATGGCCCCCACGGCCGCCAGGGGGCAGTTGGCAGATGGCTCCACATCCAAAATTGTTCATATTATATCGGTCTACCTCCGTGCCAAATTTGGTGCTTTTATCAAAAAGTGCACAATAGGTTAGCTAATCCGCTGTACTAACATAACGGAAAATAACCAAGGAATTCAGATTAACATAACGGATCTAATTAAAACTTCAGGGATAAATAGAGAACAACCAACTTTACACATTCCCTTTTTTAAGGAAAAACCAAGTCTTTGCGTAGCAACGGTTTTAAAGAAATACATCGAGATTACAACCCCGCTTAGAACTCCCGATCAAGATCTGATGTTTCTTACAGTTAAAAAACCTCATACAGTAGCAATAAGCAGACGTTAAGTAAATGGGTAAGGCAGATGCTTCTATCGGCAGGTATTGATACCTTGCAATTTAAGCCTCATTCCACGCGACATGCGTCGACATCCGCTGCGTTAAGAACAGGAGTACCCCTGGAGACAATCTGTAAAACAGCAGGATGGTCGGAACGTACATACATCTACATTTGCAAAGTTCTACAATCGCCCTCTTTCGGATAAGACTGTTTTTGCCAAAGCTATTCTAAGTTTGTCTATGACGACAGATTAGTTACAAGTTTAGACTTTACACATAATAGTAACTATTTTCTATATGTATAATCTATATAATAACTTTTGTATTTATTTATTTTAAGTGTTAGATTTTTCTAATAGACAATAATTTTGTTACCTACTTAGTTTTGTGTTAACATTGTATTTCAAACTGCAGATGGCAATGTATTTGTATGTTTCCGAATAGAGCCTAGGTTTCTAGAAAATCTATTTTATTTACGACAGGTTCATTAATCAGCAACACTAATTCTTTGAACAACTACATAGTGGATAATCAAGATAATACATTCGGACTGGACGCGAATATAATTGTACGATCAAACGAACTTACCTAAAGTGAAGTTCCATCGTAATTATATGAAGCGTCCAGTCCGAATGTATTATCTTCCCCCCCTCCCGTTAAAAACCCTATATAGGTTGCAGACGACTAATGAACAAATCTTTAAAGAATGAATATTATTTGGCCGCCTAGCAACGGGTACGCCGGCTGGCGGAACGGAGAAGCGGGTCGGGAGCGTTTTTACTATTGATATCGTTGAATTTGGTGCATGGTAGGTTAGCCAGAGGCGAACTACATAGTGGATAATCAAGATAATACATTCGGACTGGACGCTTCATATAATTACGATCGAACTTCACTTTAGGTAAGTTCGTTTGATCGTACAATTCTCTTATAAATTCACTATTTCTGAATACGAAAATATTCTGGAAGTCTTCGGGCAGGTCGATTTTTATTTTAAATTGAATAGATTTTTTTAGCTATGACGTCATCGCTACTTCGGCTACGACGCCATCTTCTTTTTTAATGTATATTTTTTCATTGTGTAGAATATCTATAGAAAGCTGATTTCAAATACCTATACTACTTCGGGCTTATAGTTTATAAATTTGTAGCTACAGACATTTGAAAATATTATTTTTTGAAGTTAAATAATTCTTGTTTTATTGTGATATTTTACAATAAAATAGTAAATGAACAGTGGGTAAATAATAACATAATAGTTATTTACTTAACCAGCTATGAAAAGTCTAATTTGATTTGACGAATGTAATATTTGCTTATTACATGAGGCAAATAAAATTAGCGTCTTCATAACGTGTTACGTACAAAATTTTATCTAACCCCGATTTAAAACAGAAAAGAAATGGCAATTTATCTTGAATATTATTTTGTGGTTCCAAACATGGATTGACATTTTTATAAACAAACTTCAGTTGTCAATCTGCTAAATTATGGGTTAAATATTCAGAAATAAAATCTCATTACATTACTGAGTTATGTAATAATAGTACATTACATACCGAGCTGAGAAGTCCTTCATTACAGCCAAGGGTTGATATCTGAAAGAGGTACGTAGCGCCGATGTCAGATGAACGCGAGGCTCTAATGATGACGACCAGCGAGGTATGTATACCATTTTATTCACAATTAGTGTACAATAACATAATGTTAGCATACAATTTTGTGCTTAATTGAATAGATAGTGAATGAGAATTAGGAAATTATTCAAAATAAGTAGAGTAGGTAGGCTGCAGTGATAAAAGTTGAGCGTTGCTAGGTAACGAGACATTAAGGTTCTTCTGTTAAATAATTTAGGTTATTTCCACAAGTAAATATTTATTATCAATAATTCCTGTTAAATTCGCTCAAAATTCTAAAATAAATGTTTGATTCTGACCATTGAGTGAGTGTACTCCACCAGATTTGAAAGCTGCTGCAGAAAAGACAACCGGAAGATTTGCTGCCACGAAGTGACGTTTAACTTGCCGGGAGAGTGACGTTTAACTAGCCGGTAAAGCTTCTTTTCTGGCTAACTGGAAATTAAAGTTAAGAATTACCTACTTCCCAACTTTTTATAAGCTGACAATGATTGTGAATAAGAGTATATGATTGTGAATAAGAGTATATTAAGTATCAAGAACGGAAAGGGACGTTTACCGAATAACGGCAATGTTTGGAGGCTGAGCGTTAACGAAGCCTCCAATTTTGTCGGAAACCGGTACAACTCTTAACGTTCGCGATGCTTATACTGTTTTTTGCACACTCGGGTAATTTGACACCTTTACTGAATTGTTTGAGACATTTGTAAGTGACGTTTACAAATTAGCGATCGGTAAGTGAATTACTTACCAATCAGGAGGCGGTAAGTAAACTGATAAATATAGAAATTTAAAAATCAGTTTTTATTGAAGACAAAATTAAAATTAAAATTTGGACAATTATAAAAATTTATTGAAGCAATAGAATTCATAACTTACAAAAATCTTAAGTCGTGGCAAAAATCTTATCTTGGAGAAATTTTTAATGACAGCAGATGTCACTCGATAATAAATATTCGGTGTCATAGTAACCAAAGCGAAAACTTTTTCATGTACGACTTGTTTTGTTTTATATATTTTCTAAATATTAAATTTTTTAGTTTTAATTAAATTTATTTAATATTTGAGCGTGCTTTTGCACGATCAAATTAAATTTATGATTATTTAGCGTTAATTACAAAAACAAACATCGTGATTTACATACCGTTTAGACGTAAGTAAGTAAATCACTTAGCGTGTTGATCACTTACCGACGTCTTAGACCTAGCAACCAGTAAACATAATTTACCATCTTGGCAACAGATAAATAGACAAAAAACCTCTATCGTGCAAAATAGTACCTATATTAAGTATTAAAGTCATTAAGTGTTCTTTACTGGATATGTTTGGAGATCGAGACGAAGTCGAGATCTCTAAAACATCCGAAACCAGTAAGACACTTAATGACTGCAGTGCTTATGACGTTTTTGGCACGCTCAAATATTGAATAAATTTAATTAAAACTAAAAAATTTAATATTTTGAAAATGTATATTTTTTTATTTGTACCCTATTTTGCTTATTTAAAGTACGCCTCAGAGTGTTTAAATCCAACTAAGTATAAAAAACGCGGGTGTTTTAAAGTTACCATGGCAACTTCAATAACTTGAGAAACGTGAAGTGTAAATGTCAACTTTTTAATTATTGATCTGACAGAAGTACCTTGTAAGGCCAAATAAAATATTACTGACAAATGTTTCAAAAGCTTTAACTGTAATGACAACAATTAATCTTATATGACAGATTGCAAATTAATTTTTGTTTTTCTTATTTCGATGACAACTAAAGGTATTTTACATTATTAGTTCTTATTTCCATTTTTGTAGTAATTATTTATGATTTCAAAGTGTACCAATAAAAAAAAATAGCGGAAAGTATTTGTGGATAACTACACTTGCTAATAATCCACTTAAGCTTCGTTTACAACCTCGTTTTCCAGCACGCACAATTTTCGTGCTGAAGTTTGGCAAATGATTTCTTATGACTCTGTTTCCGCAAAACTTTGTTGGACAGCACGTTCCCACAAATCAAAAAGTGTGCCGAAGTTTGGCGAAGCCAAGCTTTGTGCGTGCTATTGAGTACTTTGGTGAATGTGCGAATAAATGTCAAATTTGTGTATGTAATGTTGAGATTAGATATGCTTCCGTTGTTTTCTACATAGAACATGAATAATCTGATTAATATAAATATGAGAAGGATGAATTATTAATTAATACTGTTGAAAAGTAGTGTGGGAGTTGTGGGACACATCCTGTAAATCGTATAGAAATAATACAATTGAGATGAACGCATGAAAAATCATGGCAATCCTCTTGCTGTTTGTTAATAAATACCACAGTCTTTTCTTTCGTTTCCCCATCATCATTGTTCTTACTTTTGACCCACTTTTCAAGCACTTCATTTTAATTTAAAAAATAAAGTTAGGTTTTGGTCAGTTTTCAGAGCCGTCAGCTGTTCGTGTTGTCTCGTGTCGTCCATTGTATATTGTAAACATAGAGAAGTGGGTTCCACAAATACTAGGACGCACAATTTACGTGCCAGCGTAATTTCGATTTGGTTGTAAACGAAGCTTTAGACTTTAATATATTAATAAAACAAAAAGTTGTACATGAAAAAGTTTTCACTTTGGTTACTATGAGACCAAATATTTATTATCAAGTGACATCTGCTGTCACTAAAAATTTCTCCAAGATAAGATTTTTGCCACAACTTAAGCTTCTTGCAAGTTATGAATTCTATTGCTCCAATAAATTTTAGTAATTGTCCAAATTGTAAATTTAATTTTGTCTTCAATAAAAATTGATTTTTAAATTTCTATATTTTTTAGTTTACTTACCGCCTCCTAATCGGTAAGTAATCACTTACCGATCGCTAATTTGTAAACGTCACTTACAAATGTCTCAAACAATTCAGTAAAGGTGTCAAATTACCCAAGTGTGCAAAAAATTCATTACATCACTCAATTATGTTATGGCAGACAAAAAAACTAAAAAATAAATTAACAGCAAAAAAACATTTTTAAAAACAAGCTTTTATTTAAATGCTTTGAAAAGAAGAAAATAAACTTTAAATTAAATCAAACCCATCAATTTACTACATTATACAATTTATATGATATAAAAACTTGGGTTTGATTTAATTTAAAGTTTATTTTCTTCTTTTTGGAGCACTTAAATAAAAACCTGTTTTTAAAAATGTTTTTTTACTGTTAATTTTTCCTCTTTATAGCAATTATCAGGTTCACTTGCCATATGTTTATATATATATATATATATATATATATATATATATATATATATATATATATATATATATATATATATATATATATATATATATATATACTTATAGATGGTATGTTGTGTAGCCCGGTATACCAATGGGTCGTTCTGTAGCCCGGCCTCTACATAAAGAATAAAAAAATATGCATCATACATCCATGTATTTCTGGTTGCTGTAAAGCAGGGCAACCGCAGAGGGGTAATGTTATTTTACCATTTCAATTTTTTATATATGCATAAGACGTTGTGTGGCCAGGATATACGGTTAGGTCGTTATTTAGCCCGATTATATGTAATTACATATCTTGCAGACCCTGCGTGGCCCAACAACGTTGCCAGTGGTAGCACCTATTTGTTTCAGCTAGATGTGCTGTCGCCCGATGCGCTGGGCTACTGTCCCACTTTTCAGTTACATAAAGGTATTCTTGAACTGATGTGAATTTTATTAAAAATCACAAAAAAAGAAAGGAAATTGTTATCACATAACTTTTTCATTCATAACTTCCTTACTTTATTTAGTTAATTTGCAAAATGACTGAAGTATTAAAAATTGTATTAATTTAACAAAATGTATTACTTAGTTTGTCCACGACTACTAAATGCATTCATTATGTATGTGTTTCCTCCTATCCATAATTCACTGCAGTGAATCATGGTTTCATAATTCACTGCAGTGAATTATAACTGACTTCATTAAATGTCATCGATTGGGCCATGACATGTCAGTCAAAGCACGAAATTGTCATTTGATTTGAAACGTAATATGTAAAACCGTGAAAATCACACGTTTTTTTAAATCATATTCTTACTTACTATTAATAGTCAGAAAAATATTATAGGAATATTAAAGGGTGTGGAAGGGTCATTTTTGCTTAATATTCCTATAGTAACTTTTCTGACATAATATATGTGTATATACAGGGTGTTCGATTTTAACTTTACTACTATGGGAATTTCACGTATCTTACTAGCTACAACATCGGTTAAATTAGAAAAACTTGTGTATGTTTCTTATACTACTTCTTTACCGAGACGGTAGCGCAATGGGCTAGCGCGTGCTTGAGTGGCACAAGGCGGTTAGTTTCTGCGAGACCCAGCTCCGGCACTGACAATGTCGGTGGGTATGGATGTTTGTCTGCGTTTTTTTCTAATGTGTAACCCCTTTCCAGACAGCCTTGGCTTTGGATTTGGGGGTTGTCTAATTTCTGTGGTGTTTTTTTTTTTATTAAAAATCTTTAACAGAACTTAATTATGTGGTTTGATTTTTCAGAAATCTGAAAAAAACTGAAAGGTAAATTTTTCGTTTTTCTCCCAAATATTACTTATTTGGCACCCACGAATAATTTTGTAAAAAAATATTTGCCAAATTCTAATTTTTCAGTTTTTTTCAGATTCCTCAGAAATCAAACCAGATAATTAAGTTCTGTTTTCGCTAAATTCCTTTTAAGAAGCAAATACAACTTTTCTCAAATTTAACCGATGTTGTAGCTATTAAGACACACGAAGTTCCCATAGTGGGAAAGTTTGAAGTCGAACACCCTGTATATTATACCTACCCACATATAAAAATTATAAATATAATAATAAATAGTAATATAAATAAATATTTATGTAATGTATACAGGGTGTCCCGAAATTAGCTAGAAAGATTTTGCCATCAGTTTCTACGTCCAAAAATAGTAAAAAAAGTTCCTATAAACATGGCCCCGAAAATGCTTCCTAAGGGAGCTACAGCCCTTTAAAGGTGCATCCTTGAAGATGGTTTTTATTTATTAACTCCGAAACTGTTCAAGTTAAAGTAATGAAATTTTGCACATCCACTAAACTTTCTAAGCCTAACAAAATGAGGTAAATATCATCTCAAAATTTTTACCAAGGATGGGTCAAGCTGTAGGGGTGGGGGGTAAAAATTACCGCAACTTTTTTATTTGTAATTTTTTTTGAGTTTTGACTTCAAATTATGAATTGTCAGAGTTTTTCACAAAGAAAATGCCCTCTTGTGCAACTTCGATCGGAGGCACCGTTTTCGAGATAAATTCATTTTAATATTCAAATGCATGCTCTAAAATGATTAGATAAGTGGAGTAAGTGGACTAATTTTTTCCTTTTCTCGTCAAAACAAAATTTAAGAGCCAGATCAAACCAAGATTTTCTTATTTATTTTAACAACTGCTCAAAATGCTTAAATTTTGTTTCGACGCGAAAAGCAAAAAATTTGTTCACTTCCCTAATCATTTTAGAGCATGCATTTGAATATTAAAATGAATTTATCTCGAAAACGGTGCCTCTGATCGAAGTTGCAAAAGAGGGCATTTTCTTTGTGAAAAACTCTGACAATTCATAATTTGAAGTCGAAACTCAAAAAAATTTACAAATAAAAAAGTTGCGGTAATTTTTACCCCCCACCCCTACAGCTTGACCCATCCTTGGTAAAAATTTTGAGATGATATTTACCTCATTTTGTTAGGTTTACAAAGTTTAGTGGATGTGCAAAATTTCATTACTTTAACTTGAACAGTTTCGGAGTTAATAAATAAAAACCGTCTTCAAGGATGCACCTTTAAAGGGCTGTAGCTCCCTTATGAAGCATTTTCGGGGCCATGTTTATAGGAACTTTTTTTACTATTTTTGGACGTAGAAACTGATGGCAAAATCTTTCTAGCTAATTTCGGGACACCCTGTATAATAACAATAATAAACTTTATTGTAAATTCAAATTTTACAAAAGGCGAACTACTGCTTTTACACTTAACCTGTATAATAGATATATAGATATATGTCGCAGCCTTTTGATGTAATTGGACATTTCATGAAAAGGCTAATCATATAATGTAACATACAAGTAAAGGTTAGCTGTTAGATTTCCTCCTGTTTTACATTATGTGACTAGACTTTTCATGAAATGTTCAGTTACATCAAAAGGCTGCGCCATACATAAAATAATAAGTATTCTTAACCTATATACAGTGTGTCCACGGATGGAGTTACAAAGAGGGAAAACTTTTTTATTATGGACTTTATAAAAAAAAAGTCATTCTTTATAAAAAGTTCTGCTTGTCAAAAAAATTGTAATGCCATAAAAAAAATCGAGATCTGATATACGAGGTGTTCAAAAATTAAGAAAACTTGAAAATGATTCAAGAGAAAAGTACCTTTATTTTTGATTTTAGAGAAAATATCATAAGTAAAAGTTGTTTTTTATTGAAAATTATTCCTAAATACAAAATTTGACATCCATCTAAATTATTAAAATTAAGAAAACTTTATTTTTTATTGGACATTAATGTATTATTAGAACAAAATTCCTAGATTTTTATTAAAAATTAATTGGTGGACGCTATGTGGAGTAATTTTTAATAAAAATCTAGGAATTTTGTTCTAATAATACATTAATGTCCAATAAAAAATAAAGTTTCCTTAATTTTAATAATTTAGATGGATGTCAAATTTTGTATTCAGGATTAATTTTCAATAAAAAACAACTTTTACTTATGATATTTTTCTCTAAAATCAAAAATAAAGGTACTTTTCTCTTGAACCATTTTCAAGTTTTCTTAATTTTTGAATACCTCGTATATCAGATCTCGATTTTTTTTATGGTATTACAATTTTTTTGACAAGCAGAACTTTTTATAAAGAATGACTTTTTTAGGCAGCTGTCACAAAAAGTGACGTTTCACGGATCTGACAGCGTTCCTAAAGTGTCATCTCTTTGTACTCATTTGTCAATTTTATGTTTTTTTGGCCGCTTTTACTTCACGGCCGCTTTTACTTCACGTCCGCTTTTACTTCACGTCCGCATTTTCTTTGCGGGCTCATGTATTAATTGATCATTAATAATAATATTTGAAATGGATTTAGGCTTAAAGAAAAACTAAAACAGACGTAGATTTCCAACCTTGCATTTGCAGATTCATAAATTTCCGGTGGATTATCGCTATCACTATCACTCATTTTTACTAATGACAGGAACGGCACGGCTTGTCAATAAAATATCCAGTGACGTTTTCATTTGTCAAACGAATTAAAAATGTCAGCCTACTAGGCTTTTCGCAAAATTTTGTCCATGTCTGCAGTAGTTTGTACGAAACAATTTTAAAAATATTTTTATTTTACTTTTTGAGACAGCTGCCTAAAAAATGTTGTGTGCACCTCGGCCAAATGATCTTTCTCGGCCTTATCCGAGGTTTGCTTGGCCTCGGCTGCGTCTCGGCCGCAAACTTCAGATTCGGCCGAGAAACATCAACTTTTTGGCCTTGATACACAAATAACTATTATTTTACTTTTTGAGACAGCTGCCTAAAAAATGTTGTGTGCACCTCGGCCAAATGATCTTTTTGGCCTTGATACACAAATAACTATTTTTATAAAGTCCATAATAAAAAAGTCTTTCCTCTTTGTAACTCCATCCGTGGACATATCAACGTTTAATAACTAAACTAATTTGCTAAGGCTGTGTCAACGTTAGTTAACCATTCGTTATAACCAGTGATAGTGGGAGGGAACGACCGATATTCGATTAAGTCAACCAACCGCTGTCACCACATCTGATTTAACTCTTGGCCGTTGAATTCAACGCAGGTCGTGGCAAACCCTTAATATATCGAAGTCTCGAAATCGATAGATTAACGGCAACTGTCGACAATGAATGCTTCCTCGTATACAGGCTTCGCAACTTCCTGAACTAAAGATACAACACTAGCTAAACACTTTGCACAATACACAATTCACTTCTGACACCTGCCCAGACAGGTCTTGCTCGTTCACTCTTCTTTGGCTGCAGCCGAATGGTCAAACCGACGCAATTGCGAGGGTCGTTAGCTATGGGGTCAACACAGATACTAGACTATTACTAGAACGCAATAAGAAGACAAGGATAATAAATAAGTGTATATATTAAACAAGCATCATAGAACATATAGAGCCTCACCTAGCAAGGTCTGCCACCATAACCACGATACCCCCACAAGGGGTCAGCGACCGCGACGGCCGCGCTTAAAGACGAGTGATCGATTGCCGAAAGAGAATTATTACATGGACGTGACTGGCAATTTAGTGAGTGGGTTTTATAGATATACTGTTAGAATTATACTAAAAATTTAAGGTAATATTCTCCAAAAGGGGTATATGCCGTTAGACGTCTGTGGATATTTCAGAAAGGGGAAATCTCTTCGAATGCTATCTCACAAGGCGGTCACCTGGTAATAATGGGGAAGTGCCCCGGTACCCGTGCGTACCGCACTGAGGCTTATCCTGGCTTGATTTAATCAAAAATGGCGGATTTCCATTTTGCGAGATCATTGGGAGGTCTCCCACTATATATATGGAAATGACCCGAGACCATTTCAAGTCGCCACGTGGCGTCGCAAATTCCGCTATTTCCAAATTTTATTCAGTTCCTAATATTTTCAAAATGGTGCTGGCAGACACGATCCCGGTAGAGACGATGACCAATGGGTAGGCGAGGCCAGCTCAACCATCCTTGGAAGCCGTAGGTCACGGACTCACTAGGAATTCCAGAACGCGAGGGTAGAGTGAACCTATGGGTCCGTAGATCAGTGCGACCACGAAGGTGGATCAGTCTATGGTAGATCAGATCAAGAGCTACCGATCTACGGTAGATTCACTCTCGCGCCTTTGTGGAGTATTCCTGTGATCTGTTAGACCGGCTTGTGAAGATGATTACCTGCGCTGTAATCATCATAATTAAAACCCCAGTCCGTCCATAGAGGATTCGGCACTGGCAGAGGATAATGCATATCCTTGGTCGTCTCTACATGCTGCATCGTGCCTGGATGCGTTCGTTCAAACATGAGATATGGGCCGAAAAAGATAAAGGGAATTTTGGAAACTGTACTGAAAATCGTCTTAAAAATTTTATAAAAAATCCTGATATGCATGGATTCACGCATATCAGGCAAAAATGAAGGAATTTTGGGTTTAGGAACTGACTTGAATTTCGACATATTTTTGATAAAAAAATGGTGTACATGGAACAGATGTTCCACATACACCATTCAAGCCTTAGCTTGTGTGCTTATGTCTAATTGGGATCTTTTGCTTAAAACTACTTTCACAGCATCTCCTGGGTTCGATAACACTCCCCTCCTTTTGAAAATTCGTCTTTCGGAATCGATCACTATTACTCTTTGTCACTGCTTAAGATTACTTAATAATATTTTAAAATTAATTACTTCCATCTGGAAATAAATAAAAGAAATGGATATATGGATCATAGGATTTATTAACAACTCTTGTGGGAATATGGTGGTGGTGGTATGGTTAACATTGATAGATAGAACACAATACAATTTATACAATTATTGGCCGAATGGTAGTATGGGACTGAATATTTAGAATTTATAATAATTATTGGCCTCATAGGTTTAAAAGTAGAATGGATCATAACATTGGTAATTTATAGAATTATTGGTCAAAAGTGGACTTAACATAATTATCGAATGAACATATTTGGAAAACATGATAGTGTCTTTATGCACTGTTTTCTGAATCTTCTGTCTTGCTCTTCGATCTTCGTCTTCTGTCTTCGTCTTCGTCTTATGTCTTGGGAGTCCATCCTCTTGGAGAATGCTGCACTCCACTGCTTGGCTCGTTCGTCTGGAATCTGCCAACATACCATTGGGACTGGTGGATCATTGCATTGGGAATTTATGGTTAGGATCTCTGGATAGGATCAGCATGCATCTATTTATGTTCAGGCTGTGAACATAAATCAGTACGTATTAGTTAAAATTGAAACAAAGGATACCGCAGTATCCGACTATAAATTTGGACTTTAAAATTTCTGGACATAATCTCATCATTCTTATTTTCTCCTCGCGTGTGGACAGCGGGAGGAGAGACTTCTCTACGGAACGTCTTTTGGAAAATAACTTGAATTTGGGAGTTTAACATTTGTCAAAGGAATTATGAGTCTTCGCTCTCTCTCGAGATTGAAAGGATTACAGGAATTTTGTGGAATATTTTCAGAAAGGATATTTGCTTCAGAGGAACCCTCTGTAAGCGGAATAGTCTGGTCAGTGGTTGGCTTGGAATCATTGGTTCGAATAGAATTTTGGTCATGTACTAGTGTGGAAGGATCTGGATCATGAATGGAAATATCAGCATGCGAAGCTGCTTGCGAACTGGTTTCCGGCCCTTCGGAAACGCTACCCTTTGTCTGCTTCGACGCAGGATGCCTCCTTACATTCGAGACAGCTACGCTGGCTGTATTAGGGGTATGAATTTGGACTTGGACGGGAATTGGATCATTGGAATGCTCTGGTCCATCGTGCGGATCGCCCATGGAAGAGTCATCGGAATCGTCTTCACTGGATGCGAATCCTACTTCCTCCGTTGGTTTCACAAGTCTCAGATCGTTCACATGTAATCGGGATAGATGTTGGTCTTTCTGGATAATATAAACCTCATTTGACACTTTCTCTGTCACCCTATGTGGCCCAGTCCACGAAGGTATAAATGCTTGTTTGTCTTTCCGCATATTTTTAGCCATAACTCTGTCTCCAACTTTTAAAACGATAGGAGTGACTGCTTCCTTAGGGGCGTATTTTTGTCTATACTGTTGTGAATTTTGACTTATATTTTGCACGATAGCTGGTCTGGTTAATGTGGGTTGCCTTTCTTGAAAATAGCTTTCTATCTGCCAGTCGCCTGCTTCTGCTAGTTCGTAGCCTAGAACTGCAAAGCTTGGGGTATATCCTGTGGAAGCGTTCCTTCTAGTTCTAAGGTTGTAAAGCATTTGTACAATGTACATATCACATGTGTCTGTTGCCTGATTGAACATAAGAGATTTTAAAATTTTCTTGGCTTCTTGCACCTGTCTTTCTATTAGATTTGCTTGTTGATGATAAATGGGCGTATAGAAATTTTGAATATGGTTTTACATTGAATGGATGATGGTCCTTAACGATAATTTTGTGTTTAACACTTACGGTGGTTGCTTGAGTCAATTCCACCGTAAATAGATCAGAAAATTCTTTGAAAAGTGAATTGAAAATGGAGTTAGAAATTTTTAGGGTTTCCGGCAATTCTTCATTAGATGCTCTATCGGTTGCCTGATTCCAGAACACGGTTATACGTCTGTCTATTCCCACATACACACATTTCCTATGATAGTCAAATACGACATGTTGAGAATAAAGGAATGGAGCTCCTAATATGATTCCTTCGTTCAGTTCTTCTATAACTTGAAATGGTACATGGAAACGAACATCCGATTTAAAGATGTCTAGAGAAGTTGTGCCTTGCGAATCAATAACTTGATCGCCACAAGCAAGAGCGAAAGTTTGAGGATCTGATAGATTATTCATCGATGAGAGAAATTGCGGATGAATGATATTCCTTGTAGCACCGGTATCAAGAAGTGCGAACACAAGTTTATTATTAACAATAATTTTGATTCGAGGCAAAGGATAAAAATTTGATAAATGGTTAATGGCTTCTGATAGGATTATAGGTTGAAAGTTGGCAGGGTCTTTGGCATATTCTGGGTATTCTGACGTCAGGTCAGGTAAGTGGTCAAATGGGTTTATAGTTTGGGATTGGTCTATTGACGACGAGGCGTACTCGTAGGGCCGACTGGAGGGGGATTGCGGGAATTGCCCTGTTCTCGAACCCCTGAGAAGTTTCCCTGTTGTCGTCTCTTGTAAGGATTGTTTGGACAATCGGAATGGTAGTGCCATTGGACATCAGGACAGAATCGACATGGAGTAGGAGGTATTTTCTGGTTGTTGGAATTTGGACGGTTTTGATTGCTAGAGGTTGCCTGCTCTTGGAAATGGACTTGTCGGTTCCTGACGTCTTGAGTGTCTCTATTGTTATTCTCACTGTGGGGAGTATGCCAAACACGGCCATTATAGGAGTTGCCAGAAGATGGTTGATTATAATTTTGATTTGATTTTGCTTTAGATTTGGTTTCGATTGAACGTGCCGCGGATCCTTCATCAGCTATATCTCGCTCTACCCTAGATGCTATCGATACAAGTGACTCAGTGTTAAAAATATGTGTTCCGCGTAAGCGAGAACGTATCTCCGGTCTGAGTTGGTCCAGTATGATACTGGCCTTCAGAGCTTCTGGTTTGAAGGGGTCGACCCTATTAAAAAGACATATTTTCTTGGTAATGAATACCGCTGATGAATCACCTGCATGCTGCATCTCTCCATAAAGTTTTGTGATTGCCTGGGTGTAGATATCGCCTGAATCAAATCTATTGCGGAAACGTTCAATGAATACTTCGTACGAAGTAATGAGAGTTCGATATTGATCAAACCATTTTCGGGCTTCTCCTTTGAGTTGTTCAGTTATTAAATGGAATCGGTCTGTACTGTTATTAATTCTTGCTCTGTGGCAATAGTCTTCGAAATTTCTGATGAAAGTTTCGGGACTCTCATGGTCTAAGCCATGATATTCCACGTTAGGACTACGTGGTCGGTCATAGGTAGAAGTTGTGCACTGTGCTGCGTCTTGCATAGCGTTTACAAAAGTTTGCGCCATCTTGGCGAATAGATCTTCCATTGATGGAGGATTTTCAGGGGACCTCAACGAGGGAGAAACATTACTGATCAGTTCCGGCTGCCGCTCCGGCACTACGGAGGAATCTTCCATCAACCCGGTCTCTTGCTCGTAGAAGCCACTAGGGGTCAAAGATATCAAAGGATTGTCGTTCATGACTACGATTCATGCAAGAGATGAGGTCAACCGAAGCACAGCCCCACGTTGGGCGCCATATCAACGTTTAATAACTAAACTAATTTGCTAAGGCTGTGTCAACGTTAGTTAACCATTCGTTATAACCAGTGATAGTGGGAGGGAACGACCGATATTCGATTAAGTCAACCAACCGCTGTCACCACATCTGATTTAACTCTTGGCCGTTGAATTCAACGCAGGTCGTGGCAAACCCTTAATATATCGAAGTCTCGAAATCGATAGATTAACGGCAACTGTCGACAATGAATGCTTCCTCGTATACAGGCTTCGCAACTTCCTGAACTAAAGATACAACACTAGCTAAACACTTTGCACAATACACAATTCACTTCTGACACCTGCCCAGACAGGTCTTGCTCGTTCACTCTTCTTTGGCTGCAGCCGAATGGTCAAACCGACGCAATTGCGAGGGTCGTTAGCTATGGGGTCAACACAGATACTAGACTATTACTAGAACGCAATAAGAAGACAAGGATAATAAATAAGTGTATATATTAAACAAGCATCATAGAACATATAGAGCCTCACCTAGCAAGGTCTGCCACCATAACCACGATACCCCCACAAGGGGTCAGCGACCGCGACGGCCGCGCTTAAAGACGAGTGATCGATTGCCGAAAGAGAATTATTACATGGACGTGACTGGCAATTTAGTGAGTGGGTTTTATAGATATACTGTTAGAATTATACTAAAAATTTAAGGTAATATTCTCCAAAAGGGGTATATGCCGTTAGACGTCTGTGGATATTTCAGAAAGGGGAAATCTCTTCGAATGCTATCTCACAAGGCGGTCACCTGGTAATAATGGGGAAGTGCCCCGGTACCCGTGCGTACCGCACTGAGGCTTATCCTGGCTTGATTTAATCAAAAATGGCGGATTTCCATTTTGCGAGATCATTGGGAGGTCTCCCACTATATATATGGAAATGACCCGAGACCATTTCAAGTCGCCACGTGGCGTCGCAAATTCCGCTATTTCCAAATTTTATTCAGTTCCTAATATTTTCAAAATGGTGCTGGCAGACACGATCCCGGTAGAGACGATGACCAATGGGTAGGCGAGGCCAGCTCAACCATCCTTGGAAGCCGTAGGTCACGGACTCACTAGGAATTCCAGAACGCGAGGGTAGAGTGAACCTATGGGTCCGTAGATCAGTGCGACCACGAAGGTGGATCAGTCTATGGTAGATCAGATCAAGAGCTACCGATCTACGGTAGATTCACTCTCGCGCCTTTGTGGAGTATTCCTGTGATCTGTTAGACCGGCTTGTGAAGATGATTACCTGCGCTGTAATCATCATAATTAAAACCCCAGTCCGTCCATAGAGGATTCGGCACTGGCAGAGGATAATGCATATCCTTGGTCGTCTCTACATGCTGCATCGTGCCTGGATGCGTTCGTTCAAACATGAGATATGGGCCGAAAAAGATAAAGGGAATTTTGGAAACTGTACTGAAAATCGTCTTAAAAATTTTATAAAAAATCCTGATATGCATGGATTCACGCATATCAGGCAAAAATGAAGGAATTTTGGGTTTAGGAACTGACTTGAATTTCGACATATTTTTGATAAAAAAATGGTGTACATGGAACAGATGTTCCACATACACCATTCAAGCCTTAGCTTGTGTGCTTATGTCTAATTGGGATCTTTTGCTTAAAACTACTTTCACAGCATCTCCTGGGTTCGATAACAGACACACTGTATATTATTCGAAGGAAAATGCAATTAAGCAAAAACTAATTTGTTCCTTAGATATTAATACAAGCTACAATTTGTTATCAAAATGGTAGTAACCATAATCCAAGGGCGCTGGACATCGGGACACATCGAATATATTTTTCACATCACATCCTTTTTTGAAAAGCGTATATTTTTCATAGTAAAATTTGTAAATAATTTTTTTATATTTTGCACTGTTTTGAGGATATGGAAAAATAAAACAATTACCTATTCCACGATCATCTATCCTGTTAAAACTGGGTTTCTTATGTCTATACAGGGTGGTCCGAAATTAGTGGTCATCATTTTACCCGCGTATTCCTCGATCAAAAATAAGACAAAAAGTTCCTACAAACATGGTCCCGAAAATGCTTCCTAAGGGAGCTACAACCCCTTAAAAGTGCATCCTTGACGATGGTTTTTGTTTAATATTTTCGAAACTAATAATAATAATAATAATAATAATAAAAATAATAATAGCATAATTTTATTATCAATTACTAAGTACCTACCTAGAGAACTGTGCATGTTACTCGTTCCATTTTAATGTTTTTGTGATTAATGTTTTCCAGAAACTCAAATAACTCGAAAACGGCGCGTCCTATCAAAATTCAACTAGAATACCTTTATTGCATAAAAAAATCTGGCATTCCATAATTTGCTATCAAAATCTGGAAAGACGTACATGCGAAAAGGTTTAGGGGCATTTTACTCTACCCCCTCCCTGTTTGACCCACCCCTGAGGGAAATTTTTGGATCATTATCACATCACCTTATTGGCCATAAAACTATTAGTGATTGGCCAAAATTTCATGTTTTTATTTTTACCAGTTTCGGAAATATTAAATAAAAACCATCATCAAGGATGCACCATATTCCTGTACATATTTTTAATTTGTTATTCTAATTCTAAGTTTAAAGGATTCCTCATCTGATTTATAAATACTATACACTAAATGATAAACAAAATTTATAGTACCATAATTTGATATTACATAAAAAGTGTATCAGTATCTACAATGTAGTCTTATGGTGGCCTGGGCTACAGAGCATCACATATTTTAGCACGGAACCTAGTATTTAAGAAAGGGAACAATGTTGCCAAAACTCAGGCTGCATAGAGTTATGTCAATATAATGGGCTTTCGTATCTTTTACTGTATTTATATATCCATGTGAAGCGCCCCCTATAGGGAGGTACTATCAACGTTTAATAACTAAACTAATTTGCTAAGGCTGTGTCAACGTTAGTTAACCATTCGTTATAACCAGTGATAGTGGGAGGGAACGACCGATATTCGATTAAGTCAACCAACCGCTGTCACCACATCTGATTTAACTCTTGGCCGTTGAATTCAACGCAGGTCGTGGCAAACCCTTAATATATCGAAGTCTCGAAATCGATAGATTAACGGCAACTGTCGACAATGAATGCTTCCTCGTATACAGGCTTCGCACGTCCTGAACTAAAGATACAACACTAGCTAAACACTTTGCACAATACACAATTCACTTCTGACACCTGCCCAGACAGGTCTTGTTCGTTCACTCTTCTTTGGCTGCAGCCGAATGGTCAAACCGACGCAATTGCGAGGGTCGTTAGCTATGGGGTCAACACAGATACTAGACTATTACTAGAACGCAATAAGAAGACATGGATAATAAATAAGTGTATATATTAAACAAGCATCATAGAACATATAGAGCCTCACCTAGCAAGGTCTGCCACCATAACCACGATACCCCCACAAGGGGTCAGCGACCGCGACGGCCGCGCTTAAAGACGAGTGATCGATTGCCGAAAGAGAATTATTACATGGACGTGACTGGCAATTTAGTGAGTGGGTTTTATAGATTAACTGTTAGAATTATAGACTAAAAATTTAAGGTAATATTCTCCAAAAGGGGTATATGCCGTTAGACGTCTGTGGATATTTCAGAAAGGGGAAATCTCTTCGAATGCTATCTCACAAGGCGGTCACCTGGTAATAATGGGGAAGTGCCCCGGTACCCGTGCGTACCGCACTGAGGCTTATCCTGGCTTGATTTGATCAAAAATGGCGGATTTCCATTTTGCAAGATCATCGGGAGGTCTCCCACTATATATATGGAAATGACCCGAGACCGCTTCAAGTCGCCACGTGGCGTCGCAAAATTCCGCTATTTCCAAATTTTATTCAGTTCCTAATATTTTCAAAATGGTGCTGGCAGACACGATCCCGGTAGAGACGATGACCAATGGGTAGGCGAGGCCAGCTCAACCATCCTTGGAAGCCGTAGGTCACGGACTCACTAGGAATTCCAGAACGCGAGGGTAGAGTGAACCTATGGGTCCGTAGATCAGTGCGACCACGAAGGTGGATCCGTCTATGGTAGATCAGATCAAGAGCTACCGATCTACGGTAGATTCACTCTCGCGCCTTTGTGGAGTATTCCTGTGATCTGTTAGACCGGCTTGTGAAGATGATTACCTGCGCTGTAATCATCATAATTAAAACCCCAGTCCGTCCATAGAGGATTCGGCACTGGCAGAGGATAATGCATATCCTTGGTCGTCTCTACATGCTGCATCGTGCCTGGATGCGTTCGTTCAAACATGAGATATGGGCCGAAAAAGATAAAGGGAATTTTGGAAACTGTACTGAAAATCGTCTTATAAATTTTATAAAAAATCCTGATATGCATGGATTCATGCATATCAGGTAAAAAGAAGGAATTTTGGGTTTAGGAACTGACTTGAAATTCGACATATTTTTGATAAAAAATGGTGTACATGGAACAGATGTTCCACATACACCATTCAAGCCTTAGCTTGTGTGCTTATGTCTAATTGGAATCTTTTGCTTAAAACTACTTTCACAGCATCTCCTGGGTTCGATAACACTCCCCTCCTTTTGAAAATTCGTCTTTCGGAATCGATCACTATTACTCTTTGTCACTGCTTAAGATTACTTAATAATATTTTAAAATTAATTACTTCCATCTGGAAATAAATAAAAGAAATGGATATATGGATCATAGGATTTATTAACAACTCTTGTGGGAATATGGTGGTGGTGGTATGGTTAACATTGATAGATAGAACACAATACAATTTATACAATTATTGGCCGAATGGTAGTATGGGACTGAATATTTAGAATTTATAATAATTATTGGCCTCATAGGTTTAAAAGTAGAATGGATCATAACATTGGTAATTTATAGAATTATTGGTCAAAAGTGGACTTAACATATTTATCGAATGAACATATTTGGAAAACATGATAGTGTCTTTATGCACTGTTTTCTGAATCTTCTGTCTTGCTCTTCGATCTTCGTCTTCTGTCTTCGTCTTCGTCTTATGTCTTGGGAGTCCATCCTCTTGGAGAATGCTGCACTCCACTGCTTGGCTCGTTCGTCTGGAATCTGCCAACATACCATTGGGACTGGTGGATCATTGCATTGGGAATTTATGGTTAGGATCTCTGGATAGGATCAGCATGCATCTATTTATGTTCAGGCTGTGAACATAAATCAGTACGTATTAGTTAAAATTGAAACAAAGGATACCGCAGTATCCGACTGTAAATTTGGACTTTAAAATTTCTGGACATAATCTCATCACTCTTATTTTCTCCTCGCGTGTGGACAGCGAAAGGAGAGACTTCTCTACGGAACGTCTTTAGAAATACAACTTGAATTTGGGAGTTTAACATTTGTCAAAGGAATTATGAGTCTTCGCTCTCTCTCGAGATTGAAAGGATTACAGGAATTTTGTGGAATATTTTCAGAAAGGATATTTGCTTCAGAGGAACCCTCTGTAAGCGGAATAGTCTGGTCAGTGGTTTGCTTGGAATCATTGGGTCGAATAGAATTTTGGTCATGTACTAGTGTGGAAGGATCTGGATCATGAATGGAAATATCAGCATGCGAAGCTGCTTGCGAACTGGTTTCCGGCCCTTCGGAAACGCTACCCTTTGTCTGCTTCGACGCAGGATGCCTCCTTACATTCGAGACAGCTACGCTGGCTGTATTAGGGGTATGAATTTGGACTTGGACGGGAATTGGATCATTGGAATGCTCTGGTCCATCGTGCGGATCACCCACTGAAGAGTCATCGGAATCGTCTTCACTGGATGCGAATCCTACTTCCTCCGTTGGTTTCACAAGTCTCAGATCGTTCACATGTAATCGGGATAGATGTTGATCTTTCTGGATAATATAAACCTCATTTGACACTTTCTCTGTCACCCTATGTGGCCCAGTCCACGAAGGTATAAATGCTTGCTTGTCTTTCCGCATATTTTTAGCCATAACTCTGTCTCCAACTTTTAAAACGATAGGAGTGACTGCTTCCTTAGGGGCGTATTTTTGTCTATACTGTTGTGAATTTTGACTTATATTTTGAACAATAGCTGGTCTGGTTAATGTGGGTTGCCTTTCTTGGAAATAACTTTCTATCTGCCATTCGCCTGCTTTTGGAAATGGACTTGTCGGTTCCTGACGTCTTGAGTGTCTCTATTGTTATTCTCACTGTGGGGAGTATGCCAAACACGGCCATTATAGGAGTTGCCAGAAGATGATTGATTATAATTTTGATTTGATTTTGCTTTAGATTTGGTTTCGATTGAACGTGCCGCAGATCCTTCATCAGCTATATCTCGCTCTACCCTAGATGCTATAGATACAAGTGATTCAGTGTTAAAAATATGTGTTCCGCGTAAGCGAGAACGTATCTCCGGTCTGAGTTGGTCCAGTATGATACTGGCCTTCAGAGCTTCCGGTTTGAAGGGGTCGACCCTATTAAAAAGACATATTTTCTTGGTAATGAATACCGCTGATGAATCACCTGCATGCTGCATCTCTCCATAAAGTTTTGTGATTGCCTGAGTGTAGATATCGCCTGAATCAAATCTATTGCGGAAACGTTCAATGAATACTTCGTACGAAGTAATGAGAGTTCGATAGTGATCGAACCATTTTCGGGCTTCTCCTTTGAGTTGTTCAGTTATTAAATGGAATCGGTCTGTACTGTTATTAATTCTTGCTCTGTGGCAATAGTCTTCGAAATTTCTGATGAAAGTTTCGGGACTCTCATGGTCTAAGCCATGATATTCCACGTTAGGACTACGTGGTCGGTCATAGGTAGAAGTTGTGCACTGTGCTGCGTCTTGCATAGCGTTTACAAAAGTTTGTGCCATCTTGGCGAATAGATCTTCCATTGATGGAGGATTTTCAGGGGACCTCAACGAGGGAGAAACATTACTGATCAGTTCCGGCTGCCGCTCCGGCACTACGGAGGAATCTTCCATCAACCCGGTCTCTTGCTCGTAGAAGCCACTAGGGGTCAAAGATATCAAAGGATTGTCGTTCATGACTACGATTCATGCAAGAGATGAGGTCAACCGAAGCACAGCCCCACGTTGGGCGCCATATCAACGTTTAATAACTAAACTAATTTGCTAAGGCTGTGTCAACGTTAGTTAACCATTCGTTATAACCAGTGATAGTGGGAGGGAACGACCGATATTCGATTAAGTCAACCAACCGCTGTCACCACATCTGATTTAACTCTTGGCCGTTGAATTCAACGCAGGTCGTGGCAAACCCTTAATATATCGAAGTCTCGAAATCGATAGATTAACGGCAACTGTCGACAATGAATGCTTCCTCGTATACAGGCTTCGCAACGTCCTGAACTAAAGATACAACACTAGCTAAACACTTTGCACAATACACAATTCACTTCTGACACCTGCCCAGACAGGTCTTGTTCGTTCACTCTTCTTTGGCTGCAGCCGAATGGTCAAACCGACGCAATTGCGAGGGTCGTTAGCTATGGGGTCAACACAGATACTAGACTATTACTAGAACGCAATAAGAAGACATGGATAATAAATAAGTGTATATATTAAACAAGCATCATAGAACATATAGAGCCTCACCTAGCAAGGTCTGCCACCATAACCACGATACCCCCACAAGGGGTCAGCGACCGCGACGGCCGCGCTTAAAGACGACTGATCGATTGCCGAAAGAGAATTATTACATGGACGTGACTGGCAATTTAGTGAGTGGGTTTTATAGATTAACTGTTAGAATTATAGACTAAAAATTTAAGGTAATATTCTCCAAAAGGGGTATATGCCGTTAGACGTCTGTGGATATTTCAGAAAGGGGAAATCTCTTCGAATGCTATCTCACAAGGCGGTCACCTGGTAATAATGGGGAAGTGCCCCGGTACCCGTGCGTACCACACTGAGGCTTATCCTGGCTTGATTTGATCAAAAATGGCGGATTTCCATTTTGCGAGATCATCGGGAGGTCTCCCACTATATATATGGAAATGACCCGAGACCGCTTCAAGTCGCCACGTGGCGTCGCAAAATTCCGCTATTTCCAAATTTTATTCAGTTCCTAATATTTTCAAAATG
Organism: Rhagium mordax; assembly: GCA_963680705.1. Classification (NCBI taxonomy): domain Eukaryota; kingdom Metazoa; phylum Arthropoda; class Insecta; order Coleoptera; family Cerambycidae; genus Rhagium; species Rhagium mordax. The sequence goes on from OY796657.1 coordinate 42,863,699, forward strand.
GTGCTGGCAGACACGATCCCGGTAGAGACGATGACCAATGGGTAGGCGAGGCCAGCTCAACCATCCTTGGAAGCCGTAGGTCACGGACTCACTAGGAATTCCAGAACGCGAGGGTAGAGTGAACCTATGGGTCCGTAGATCAGTGCGACCACGAAGGTGGATCCGTCTATGGTAGATCAGATCAAGAGCTACCGATCTACGGTAGATTCACTCTCGCGCCTTTGTGGAGTATTCCTGTGATCTGTTAGACCGGCTTGTGAAGATGATTACCTGCGCTGTAATCATCATAATTAAAACCCCAGTCCGTCCATAGAGGATTCGGCACTGGCAGAGGATAATGCATATCCTTGGTCGTCTCTACATGCTGCATCGTGCCTGGATGCGTTCGTTCAAACATGAGATATGGGCCGAAAAAGATAAAGGGAATTTTGGAAACTGTACTGAAAATCGTCTTATAAATTTTATAAAAAATCCTGATATGCATGGATTCATGCATATCAGGTAAAAAGAAGGAATTTTGGGTTTAGGAACTGACTTGAAATTCGACATATTTTTGATAAAAAATGGTGTACATGGAACAGATGTTCCACATACACCATTCAAGCCTTAGCTTGTGTGCTTATGTCTAATTGGAATCTTTTGCTTAAAACTACTTTCACAGCATCTCCTGGGTTCGATAACAGTACCACGAACTTCACAGTGTATGTCGTATAGGTAAATACGACTCTGTGTGGCCCAGATGAAAATTCATGGGGGGGGTCCTAAGAACTTATCTAACCAATTAGCATTGATATACACATCGATACCTTGTTTAGCCCGGATCCGGGCTAAACAATGTCATTTCGGGCTTCACAAATGACCGTTAATATATTCAACGGGCTGCACAATGACCGTTTACATCTCTATATATATATATATATATATATATATATATATATATATATATATATATATATATATATATATATATACTCGGCCAACCTGACTTTTAGATTCAATAAAACACTATTACCCCTCTCCCTCATCAGTAATAGAATAAATATTCATAACAATTTAAAAAAACATTAGTGTGTTTATAGATATATTACGATGATAGCTTCACAATTTATAGCTTTACAAGCAATTTTTCAAAGTTTTCTTTTTATACAATACCCTCACAGCGCAAAAGAAGTGTTTATATGCTTCGATAGTAATGGAAGCCGAAATGAGAGCTGGCCTTCTAAATGGGGTAGAATGTAACCATATGCAGCCACTAATGCAGCAACCCTCAGATATCCAATACCCACCAACAGTACTATGTATAAACTGAAACTAAGAAAAGGTAACGATTTCACTCAAGATTCGGAATGGCTAGAACTCTATAGCACACCCCCCACCACTATTAATAATAGTACAAATACTGAAATGAATCATGACACAAATCAGTAATTTGGTACATAGCAGTTTGTTGTTCATCGCTCGAGCTTAAATTAATACTTACAAGTGTTTTAAAATGTCTCAAGATCTGACTTGTCCGAATTGTCTAACGAGGGAGTTGATAGATAAGCATAGGAATGGTAAAAATTTGTATAATTTTACTAAGGAAGAACTCCGGAATTTTCCACTACAGTATCTAATTGAAAAAGCTGGCCCAGTTGAGCTTCTGTATACATGGCATAAACTACCACGGGAGCACACATCAAATTTCGAACTTGAAATTCAACTACCTTGTTTTGTACATCACAATCGTCCCGAATGGCATAACCATGTAGATGGTCCTCCATGCCGGCAATCTAGATGTCATGTGGTTAATATTTATTTCAATGTTATATTAAATAATTATAATATACATATAATAATGTGTTACTTGGTTTTATATTAATTAGATAAAAGTGTTAATTATTATTATTGTAAATTCGAAATTGATTGAATTGTGAAAAAACATATTTTATTTTTAATTGTATATTTCGCTAATAAATTTATTTGGATTCTTGAATTACTAACGAAACCACATATGGCATTACCCCCTACCTTGACCTTGATCACTGATCACTGCTCCCTTGCTCCTTTATTCCTCTCATTACCTATCTACATATAATTCAAATAATTGTGGACATTTATTTATGAAATTTTTGTATAATGTATGTAAATAAGGAAAATCCGTTTATTACGTAAATACATTTGAATTGTATAACATTTTCACTTACTGGAAATTCCTCCATCTTGAGCGCCGATTTCAATCCACCAATATATTTAGAGGACGATTTTGATTACGTTATTGGCTTGGTGATTTTGAAACTTTTAATGTAATACCGATGATGAAACAAACAACAAATTTACCTATGGAAATATAACCACAACCATTCCTGTTGGGGCTTATGAAATTGATGACCTTAACGATTATCTTCAAAAAGTCATTGAACATCGCAATAATATCCATATTATTGCTAATCGCAATACATCAACGGTTAAAATAAAAGCAAATGTTGATATTGATTTCTCATCTGAAAATTCCATAGGGCATCTCTTGGGATTTGAGAAAAGAGATCTTATAGCTAATGAACTAAATGAATCTGACTTTCCAGTACAAATAATTAAGGTGAATGCTTTATGCATTGACTGTAATATTGCTATTGGATCTTATTCTAATGGTAGTCCTGTTCACATAATCCACCAGTTCTTTTCAACAGTGGCTCCAGGCTATAAAATAGTGGAATCACCTTTAAACGTCCTATATTTTCCAGTAAGCATTAAGACAATCAACTCGATTACCGTTAAAATAGTCGATCAAGATTCGAATGTTGTCAATTTCCGCCAAGAGACCGTTACAGTCAGACTGCATTTAGAGAAATCCTAAACGATGGTAATCCGCTATAATTCTAAATACAATATTCCAAAAATATCTAAATGCAGTTATAAAAGAAATCTAAGGATGAATTTTTACTCAGTAATAAGAAGAGCGTTAGCCCAGTAACACCTCAGAACAAAATTTTTCTGCAGTCTCTTGGTTTTGAAGTACTCATATAATGGACATTTTAAATGTTACGCAGCAACCTCTAGTTGATAATTCAATTATTGACTTAGAATACCACAACTATCAGCCTTTCCACTGAATTTAATTATAATGATGAAATTAGAATCCCAATCCAAGAACTGGACGCCTACACCTTACAAAGTGAACGTCTTCTATATTTAGAGGGAAATCTAAGGAAAGATCATGGGAAACCAATTACAAAGTTAAAATTAATAAATAATGCCTTCAGTTTTCTCTTTATAGAAATTCGATATGAACTTAGCGGTGTTGTACTTGATTCGGTTCGAAATGTTGGAGCGACTTCTACTCTTAAAGGGTATTTGTCTTTCAATGAAAGCGAAAGCATCAAACTTCAAAATGCGGGATGGTTTCCTGAAGATACCCGATAATGATAAATTTAACGTTTGCATCCCACTTAAAATGTTAATGGGATTTTTTTTAAATTACAGAAAAATTATATTAAATATGAAGCAACAATTAGTTTTAATTCGGAGTAGCAATGATTTAGACTCAGTAACTATTGATAATCTTTATTGGAGAGTGCCACATGTTTCCGTAGGAATACCACAACAATTAGCGCTAACGAAAATATTAGATAAATATTTGGAAATTTTCATTGCATTTAGAAGTTGGTAAATTGTAGAATACACCTTACTTTCACAAACCACCAGACATAATTGGTCTTTGAAGTGTAGTACAAAGTTGGAAACTGCACGATACGCAATTCTCGCGTTACAAACTAATAAAAAAAAATAAAATAACTTCCAACATGAGTATATTTGATAATTGTAATATTATTAACGTTAGAGTTTTCTTAATTCAAAAATAACAAATATGCGACTTTATATGAAATGTTTTCAAATTTCCGCCACTCGTACTATGAAACTGGAAACGAACCTATATTTACACCTAAAGAATTCAAATCTATTTCACCCATAACTCACATCGACTGTTCTCGTCAAAAGGAGACTGTGCAGTCAGGATCAGTTGTCATGCGTATCGAATTTGAAACAAGCGAAAATATTCCAAAAGACACTACTGCATATTGTTTAATTTTGCATGATCGTGTATTCCGATATAATCCAATGACAAAAATAGTTAGACGGGCCTAATTCATTTAAGGAAAGTAATGTAAACTACCAAGTTAGTTCATGATGATCTCTAAGTACAGAAATGCGTTAGAAGAATACCAGCAAAATTTTAGAGATATAAAAAAAGCAGTTGAAATATATAGTTTAAAAGTTTCTGTAATGGGAACACTAGCAAACATAAAAATATGCCATTAATTTTGGATGTGCAAGAATTCAAGGTAGAAAAAAATAAGTTTATTGTCAAGAAGCTGGCAGCCTACAATGGCTATAAAACAACACATTATATTTTAATTTTTCAATTTTGGAAAAATTGTTCGAGAGTTAACCGATACTGAAGAAATAATCTATATAAAAGAGGAAGAAAAGGCCTCATATATAAAAGAATATTCATCTAAACCTGTATACAAGTTAGCAGATCACCCCCCTCTCCAATTTTCTGAACCACGATGTTTTTATCATTTAAAATCTAAATGTATGTGTTCTTTGTCAAATGTATTTTATCTATATGAAAATTTTATGTCATAATAAAAAATGAAACACATTTAAAGTCTATTTTTAACAAGTCTAGACAAGTCTGGACATTTAAGCGAAACCAGATGTGAGTCATTGACCCCAAAGTCACCATCTGTTTACCAGATGTTAATGTGAGTCATTAACCTCAAAGTCGTCATCTGCTCACCAGATGCTAGTTTATGTGGGTCATTGGCCTCAAAGTCGCCATCTGCTCACCAGATTTTACCACATGTGTAACTTATATCCACACATGTTTACATCTAATCACAGGCTTACCAATAGAAATAATTGTATCCCTTCTCCCTGTGAGATTTTATAATATATAACAAACGATAAAACATATTTTTTCAGTCTAGTTTTATTGCGAACACAATAATGAAGTGTGAACATTGTAAAAAGGAGTTTTCGTCTAAGAGCAATTTAGTTCGACATATTCGTCAACACTGTCTCATTCTTCATAATAACAAACGAAAAAGTGATAATGTACTTATAAGTGATGAAAACAAAAAACAAAAAACTGATAGTATGCCTTCTACAAATGGTGGAAATAGTGTACCTTCTACAAGTGGTTTTAATAGAAACATTTGCGGTCAATGTGGAAAAATGTTTTCATCATCTTTTAACTCTGTCAAGAACTATATAATAAAAATCCGATTAATAAAAAAATAGACAATCCATCAAGCCATAAAAAAATTAATAGGCCTATTATTAGTAATTTGGGGAATGGTGTAGACAAACTTCATCACGCATTCAAAAATAGAATTGCTAGTTATTGGTTTACTAGTCCTAAAACACACATCGATTACTCTGATTTTCTAGAAGAAATAAAACAAAAAGTATTTGATATAATTAATGAACACTTGCTAAAACACTATACCCTTAAAATTAATTTTGAAGTGTTTGGGCTTTATGTTATACCTGAAATATACATAAAGTCATACAAAGAATAAAATAATAACTATTTCAACAGAGTTGCAGCAGATTTTTAAAGAATTTAAAGAAGAGATGATTTCACAAGCATTCGAATTTCAAGAAAGAGATTCTGGTTGGGCATTGAAACATATAATGTTTCTTGATGTGAACATTAATAGGTTTACTCCAGTAGCAGCTTCATCATATATTAAGCTACCTAAAGCTATAGGATTAAAGAAAGCGGTTTTAAACATACAAAACCAAGACAATGCTTGTTTTGCTTGGTCAATTAATGCATCTATTTTTTATAAATTAGAAAGCATAGAGTTTGATATAAATCGAACTTCTTCTTTATTAAACAAAATACATGTCAATCTACATTAAAACCTTGACTACATAAAATAAAATATAAATAAAGTATTTCACATAGATGTTAACTTAATGTACTTTAACACTCTCCCTCATTAAGAACATCCATAAACTTAGAAATAAGAACATTATCGTTCGTTGAAACATAAATAACATTTTTTTCTTCATTTAAGACTTTCTCCCTGACAAAATGATAATGTGCATCAATGTGCTTACTTCTTTGATGAATCACTGAATTAGTAGATATATAAATTGATGCTTGATTATCACAATATAAGGAAGGTTTGCAAGGAATTTTTAAAGACTTTAAAATAAATGAAATCCACAGCGCTTGTCTACAAGTCAGAGAAAGTGCCATATATTCTGCCTCTGTCGTGGAAACTGCAACACTTTGTTGTTTCTTAGTGCACCATGTTACAGCAGCATTTCCATAAAATCCGATATACCCACTTACAGATTTTCTATCATCAAGAAAATTCGCGTATGAAGCATCGCTAAAAAACTGTATCTGGGGATTTTTGGTACGTTGATAAATAAGTTTTTTATACACAGTTCCTCTTAAATAGCGAAACATATGCTGCACCATATTATTATGCTTCTCATTTGGATCTGAACTAAATTGTGACATCATATTAACTGCAAAAGCAATATCTGGCCTTGTTCCCAAAGCTAGATATAGAAGACTTGCTATTGTCGATTGGTACAATTCTTTGTCTACACGTTTATCATTGGGTGCAGATTTTTCTGGTTTTGCTCCAGAATCCATTGGTGTTGTAACTGCTTTGCAATTTAAAAAATCATATTTTTCCAATATTCTTAAAATATATTGTTCTTGCGTCAAAGTAGCATAATTTGATGACCATTTTATTTGAAGTGAAGTAAAAATGAGGGTTGTCCAAGGAATGTAACTTCAAAATTTTTACTAAGTAAATCTTCAATTTGCTTCATTTTTTCTTCATTTGAACTTAGTAGCAATAAATCGTCAACATAGAATGCCACAATTTGATCTGCGTTCCTAGACGTAAACAGACATGGATCATCCGATGATTGTTCTAAATAAATTTGTTTTAGAACTCCAACCAACTTCTGGTTCCATTGGCGAGGCGATTGCTTAAATCCATAAATACTTCTTTTTAAAAGACAAACTTTTCCTGGTTCAGAATTAACACCTTCTGGAATTTTCATAAAAACTTTGCAATCAATATCTCCATTAAGGAATGCTGTTTTAATATCTAATTGACGTGCAATCATGTTATTATGGACACAATGAGAAATCAGAACTCTAGTTGTTTCATACCTTACAACAGGTGAAAAAGTTTCATTAAAATCTATGCCAGGTATTTGGCTAAATCCTTGAGCAACTAATCTTGCCTTATATTTCGAAACTTCACCTTTATCTGACAGCTTCTTTTTAAAAACCCAACGACATCTTACTACACGTTCTTGTTGAGGCTTATCAACAATTTCCCAAACCATGTTTCTTTTTCATACTTTCTAATTCTTCATTTATTGCATAAATCCAAATGTCAGATTCAATAGATGTTATGGCTTCTGAATATGTAACTGGTTCTTCTAATGTTAATCTACAAAAATCTTCAAATTCCTTGGTTTTACGTATTCTGGAACTTCTACGTAACGACATATTATTTAGTTTTGAACATACCATTTCTTTTTCTCCTGAACATTGTTCAACATGTTCATTTAAAGACTCTGCATGGTTAACTTCTTTGATTTGACTATTTTCATTGTCGCTTTGTTTTGGTTCATTTTCACTTGATAGATAATCTTGATCATCCAAGGACTGCGTATGGTTAACTTATTTTGCTTGACTATTTTCATTTCATTTTGGCTCATTTTCACTTGACGGATAATTTGTGTCTAATTTTGGTACAACTATTACATTATCTTCTTCAGAAACAAACTTATAATCTCGAGTTATAATGATCTTATTATTTTTTACCCAGAAACGATACCAACCAATTTTATCGCAATACCCAACCAAAAAAGCTTCTTTTGCTCTAGGGCACAATTTATTCCCTGGCTGTTGCTCTTCTTTATTGATGTGTACATAAGCACGTTGTCCAAAACTTTTAAGATGTCCTATTATAGGTTTTGTACCATAAAACATCTCATAAGGAGTTTTCTTGTGAAATAAATGTGGTAGACGATTTTTAGTATAAACTGCATTTGCTACAGATTCAGCCCATAAGGATTTTGGTAATTCGGAATCAATTAGGCTAGTTCTTGACATAGTTGTTAAAGTTCGGTTTAATCGTTCAGCCAAACCGTTAGTTTCATGTACCCTGGGTATTGAATGTTCAACTTTAATCCCAGAATTTAAAAAAAAATTAAGTAATGAATTTGATGTCTATTCTCCACCATTATCACTTTTAAAAATCTTGACTTTCTTCTCTGTTGAACGTTCTATTTTTCTAATAAATTGTTTCACTGCTTCCTCAACTTCATTCTTATGTGAAATAAATTTTACTTCAGTGTAACGAGAATATTCGTCAATAAAAGACACATAATACAATTTTCCCACCTGCAGATTTTGTTGAAAAAGGGACCCACCACATCTGAACGAATTTTTTCTAAAATTTCTGAACAGGTATTCCCAGTTTCGTTTGAAATTTTTCTGATCATTTTTGCCATTTCACATGCTTTACAGTCCATTTTAACCTTTGAATTTGGTAAAATATGTGGATCGGCAACACATTTTCTAATGTCATTAAAACTTGCTATAGGTGCATGTCCTAGTCTTCGATGCCAAATAGCAACACTTACATTACATGTTTCTGTGGACACTTGCTGAAAAAATTGTTCTTTGTTTTCAGTTACAATCCAGCCAACAATTTTATTCTTATTCCATAAAATTATTTCATTTTTTGAACCATTCATGGTAATTCCTCTCGACTTTATTTTTTCCCAAGATATTAGAGAGCATACAAGATTGAAAGTAAGCGTCACAGGAAACTCGTGACTAGCACAAAGAAAGTATATTACCAAAATAAAATAGTAAACTCGGAAAATATAACTAAAACAGCTTGGGGTGTCGTTTCTGAACTGACTAATAAATCTAGTAAAAGTAAAAATAACTTAAAAATTAAAATAAATGAAACTTTAAGTGATAATCCAACAATCATATCCAACGAATTCAATAATTTTTTTATAAATGAACCTAAAAATATCATTCAAAAAATTGTTCCTAACAATGTAGTAAACAAATCCACAAATAATACAATTTTGCAACAGAATAAGTTACTTCTTACTCCGTTTACTGAAAACGAGTTATCTGAGCTGTTGAAGAAAAAATTTAAAAATAAAAGATCATCTGGTCATGATGATATACCAGATTTTATCGTTAAAAAAATTATGTATATAATTGCTCAACCAATTACATATTTAGTTAACCTCACTTTTTGTACAGGTATATTTCCAGATGATCAAAAAATAGGAAAAGTTTTACCAGTATATAAAAAAAATGATCCATTAAATATGGTGAATTATAGGCCGGTGACTATACCCACAGCATTCTCTAAAATATTAGAATATTGTTTTTTGGATAGACTGGATATATTTCTCGAGACTTACAGTATACTTTCAATTAATCAACATGGCTTTCGTTGTGGAAAGTCCACGATTTCAGCGTTGCATTCATTTTATAATACTGTTGCTTAATGTATCGACGCGGGCGAGTGTCCTGTGGGGATCTTTTGTGATCTTACCAGGGCATTCGACTGCGTTGATCATGATAAGTTACTTGTCAAGCTCTCAGGATATGGGATATTTGGAGCTGCCTTAAGTTGGATAAGTTCATATTTAAAAGGACGTAGCCAATATGTAAGTATTAGCGATGTAAAAGAAGAGCATAAATCAACAACAAAATCTGGATATGTTGATGTAAATATGGGTGTCCCACAGGGCTCAAAACTGGGTCCTGTGTTGTTTTTGCTTTATGTAAATGAACTGGATACTCTTACAACAGATGCTTATTTCACTATTTACGCTGATGATACTTCAGCCATTGTGTCAAATAAATTAGATAGCGCGTTAGAAATCACATGTAATAATGTATTACAAAAAATGAACTCCTGGTTTAATGAAAGTCATTTGTATTTAAATTTAGAAAAAACTCAGTGTATAAGATTTCATAATTGGCAGAAAAAATGCCCTGATCTTAAATTGTCCGTCCATAATACCTTGATACCTAAGGCAGAAAATTATGTAAAATTTTTAGGAGTGTACATTGATGAATGCCTGAATTGGAAAGTTCACTGTGAGCATTTGGTTTCTAAGTTTAATTCGATTGCATATATGTTTAGAAATTTACGAACTGTTCTTACCAAGGAGCAGTTAACTATGGTATATTATTCACAAGTAGAGTCTCGTCTTAGATATGGAATTGGCTTTTGGGGATGGTCTACCCATATCATGAAATGTTTTTGTTGCACAAAAGCAAATTTTAAGATGCATAGTGGGTGTATCTAGTACTCACAGTTGTAAAAATATTTTTAAGGATTTTAAACTTTTAACACTTCCTTCTCTATTTATTTTTGAATTATGTGTTTATGTTTTTAGTAACAAAGAAAATTTTAACCTTAATAAGGATATTCACAATATAAACACGAGTAATAAAACCGATTTCAACATACCACATAGTAGGTTTTCAGTTGCATACAAATCACCAACTAATCTGGGTTTAAAAGCTTTTAATCGCTTACCAACAAAAATAAAGAACTGCAAAACAATTAGGTTATTTAAGAAATCTCTTAATGAGTTTTTAATAGATAAATGTTTTTATAGTGTTAGTGAATATTTGTGATCATTGATCAGCATGGTTATTTTTTATATACATACATGTTTCTTTTTTTTTTTTTTTGTTCTAAATCTAGTTTTAAGTCTATTCTTTTGTACCTCTGACTATTCCTACACAATTCTCATGTTAATTGTCTTAAAGGAAAATAAAGATTCTATTCTATTCTATTCTATATTTAAGACTTCGAGAATAAAGAACATCATACATTATTTCTTTCCTTTTCTTTTTTGGGATTTATTACCACATTCCTCGAGATTCCTATCCAAAAAATTCGATTTATCTAAAAAATATTCATATTAACCAGTTTAAACTGGGAAATAACCTCTACGCCTTTGACGTAATGTCAGAGGATCAGTTAGAGGGTGTTTTTTGACAACTAATAGGAATTAAATTAATAAAAAAATACTGCGCTGACGTTTCGGAAACTATATCCGTTTCCTTTTTCAAAGTTTAAAAGCTGGCATGCAAAAAGGAAACTGTTTCCGTCATAGCACAAACCAAAGAAAAATACATTTCACCCTCCAAATCAATTCTTGTCGAAAAATCTATAAATCCGGATGTACCTGATACATATCTGAGATTGAAATTTGTAGACTCTTTTAGATTTTTATCTAGGTCCCTCGACAAACTAAGCCAAAGTTTAGAATCTCCTGAATGTGTTGAAACCAGAAACCAGAAAAGGATGAAGAGTTTAGTTTAATCAGGTGGAAAGGGGTCTTTCCATATAATTATGTGGACTCGTTTGAAAAACTAGAAGAACCACAATTACCCCCAAAAGACAAGTTTTACAATGACTTAACAATTGAGTATATCTCTGATGAGGATTATGAGCGAGTTAATAATACATGGAATACCTTCAAATGCAAAACAATGGGAGAGTATGCAGATATATATCTAAAATCAGATATTTTATTATTAGCCGATGTTTTTGAGAACTTTAGAAAAGTGTGTTTGGAATATTACAAATTAGATCCAGCCCATTATTTGACAGCACCATCTTTAAGTTGGGACGCAATGTTGCGTTATACCCAAGTTGAACTCGAACTTTTGACTGACGTGGATTCTCTACATTTCTTTAAAAAAGGTATTCGAGGTGGAGTGGCTTAATGCGGTAAAAGAAAAGCTGTGGCCAATAATCGACTTGTACCAAACTATGATCCTACGAAACCAACATCATATATTATGTACCTAGATGCAACCAACTTATATGGAGCAGCAATGAAAGAATACCTACCCACTGGTGATTTTAGGTGGCTTGAAAAAGATGAAATTAAAAATTTTGTCTATTCGACCATTGAAGATGATTCACCAAAAGGTTATGTTCTAGAAGTTGACTTGGAATATCCATCACACTTGCATGATGACCACACCGATTTACCGTTTTGTCCAGAGCAAATGGCTCCTCCAAAAAGTAGGACTTCTAAATTAATTCCCAACTTACATAATAAATATAAATATATCATTTACTACAAAAATTTAAAGCAGTGTTTAAAATATGGATTAAAATTGAAAAAAATCCATAGGATAATAGAATTTTCCCAACCGTCATGGCTTGGATCATATATTGAATTAAATTCAAATCTTAGAAATTCTGCTAAGAACGAATTTGAGAGAGATCTCTTCAAATTATTTATTAATTCAATATTTGGAAAAACAATGGAAACGTTGATAAAAGACAAAACATTAAACTGTGCTCATGCTGGGAAAATAAAAAAGTACATTAGGTGCAAGAGCGTTAATAGCACTACCACATTTTAAATCCTGTTCAATATTTGATGAAAACTTAGTAGCAGTTCAATTGAAAAAATTAAAGGTTGTTTATGATAAACCACTCTACATTGGTCTTTCAATTTTGGATATTTCAAAGACTATCATCTATGAATTTCTATATGGTTACATCAAGTCCACTTATGACATCAAGAAAAATATTCAATATTTTGATACATCAAATTATAGTATTGACAACATACATAACATGCCCAAAACAAAGTCTGTAGTCGGAAAAATGAAAGATGAGTATGCTGGAAGACCTATTGAGGCCTTTTATGGTACCGGTGCTAAAGCTTACTGTGTTAAAGCTGGTGAGGTCATGAAAAAGGCAAGAGGGGTTTCCAAAAGTGTCGTTAAACATCAAATAGATTTTTCTGATTATGTCCTCCAATTTGCACACCATTCACACCGAATTAAAAAATAAAGTAGCCCTATCATAAGCAGATGACAAAAGGTATGTTATACCTGGTGATGTAAATACCTTGACGTGGGGGCATCATCTAATTACTGAAGATAGTAGCGATAAAAAATTAGAGATTTTACTAAAATATGCTGACCGTTTGATGGAAATGGAAGAGCCTGAAGAAGGATGGGATAGTGTTGATTTGGATGAACCCGAATTGAGATGTGATAGTTTTGATATGTATTTATTTGTAATTTATAAATAAAAAAACATATACATTATGAATCGTTTTATTGTTTCACCACATATTCTACACAAAATATAATTTGTTGGGAAAATACTCCTTTTTAAATTTAAATTATGATTAAATACAATAAATTCAAATAGTGTTATCTAGTTTAGTTAGTATATATCATTAAGATAGTAATTGTGGTTTATTTACGTAACCAAATGGAAATATTTAGGAATTACTTATGTACGATTTTCTGTTGAGATATCTAATTATTTATAACGGTAGGATAAGAAATTAGGTAGACTTTATGCATTATGTCGAGAACCGTTCTAGTGTGCAGACGTAAAATATATGGAGCTAAAAGTACTGAGTGTTTTACTTAACCATCCCATCCATTATACCTTTACAAATTATTTAATATAACATTGAAATAAATATTAACCGCATCTTTCCAATCCCCATTTACATATATGACATCTAGATTGCCGGCATGGAGGACCATCTACATGGTTATGCCATTCGGGACGATTGTGATGTAAAAAACAAGGTAGGTGAATTTCAAGTTTGAAATTTTGTGTGTGCTCCCGTGGTAGTTTATGCCATGTATACAGAAGCTCAACTGGGCCAGCTTTTTCAATTAGATACTGCAGTGGAAAATTTCGGAGGTCTTCCTTAGTAAAATCATACAAATTTTTACCATTCCTATGCTTATCTATCAACTCCCTCGTTAGACAATTCGAACGAGTCAGATCTTGAGACATTTTAAAACACTTGTAAGTTTCAATTTAAGCACGAGCGATGAACAACAAACTGCTATGTACCAAATTACAAACTGATTTGTGTCATGATTCATTTCAGTATTTGTACTATTATTAATAGTGATGTGGGGTTTGCTATAGAGTTCCAACAATTCCGAATCTTGAGTGAAATCGTTACCATTTCTTAGTTTCAGTTTATATTTAGTACTGTTGGTGGGTATTGGATATCTGAGGGTTGCTGCATTAGTGGCTGCATATGGTTCCATTCTACCCCATTTAGAAGGCCAGCTCTCATTTCGGCTTTCATTACTATCGAAGCATATAAACACTTCCTTTGCGCTGTGAGGGTATTGTATAAAAAGAAAGCTTTGAAAAATTGCTTGTAAAGCTATGAATTGTGAAGCTATCATCGTAATATCTATAAACACACTAATGCTTTTTTAAATTGTTATGAATTTATATTCTATTATTGAAGAGGGAGGGGGTATACATTTAATAAAGTGTTTTACTGAATCTAAAAGTCAGGTTGGCCGAGTGGTTAAGGCGTCAAACTTAAGATTTGATTCCTATGAGGAGCGTGGGTTCGAATCCCACACCTGACATTTTTCTTATTTCATAACTGATTTATACATCTGATTCCCTGTGGAGAAGGAGAGGCATATATATTTAACATAAAACGTTTTTACTGAATCTAAGGCGTCTAAGTTAAACTATAATTCCCTAACGGGGGCGTGGGTTCGAATCCCACACCTGACATTTTTTTCTTATTCCATAACTATACATCTATTTCGGAATCATATAATTCTTCCCCTTCGCCACAATCGCAATCCTCGAAACATCCTAATATTTTAAAGTAAGAATAGTTATCTTTTAGATTAAATATTTCTTTAACACATTGAAGCTTATAACTCTCCATACATTTTTGATCAACAAGTTTATCGTTTTCATCATAAAACTTGACTACAATATAGTAAGAGTAACCCATGCTTCTAATTATAATTATATTCTTCTCATTGTAACATCTGGCGAGCAAATAAATGATGACATATGCCTTAATTAACTTGTCTAGACAAGATACATCCGGCGACATGTACATAAATGTTACACGTGATAACATCTGGTGAACAGATGGTGACTTTGGGGTCAATGACTCACATCTGGTTTGGTTAAATGTCTAGACTTGATAATAAATAAAAATACATTAAATATGTTTCATTTTTATTAAGACATAAAATTTTCATAAAGATAAAATTCATATTCTAGCAAACCTTTGCTTATTTTTAAACACTTTCACATTTACTTATTTTTAAACACTTTCACATATTCAGTTCTTCGTTCTGCATCTTATTCTTCCCAATAGGTGGCTGTCTAATCACGTCCTTTTCTTTTTTAAATTCCTCAGGATTATGACTTGGAGAATATTTATTATCCCATTTTTCTTCTTGTGATCTTGTACACTCCATATTCTAAGTTTAGAACGTCTCACGTATAGGTGAATTTAGGATATGGCACTTATCCCATTCATTCTGAGGACCAAATCTTTCGGAGTCGGTATCTGTATTTGCCACGGAGAGAATCCTTTATTTTGTTCACATCCTGGACGTGGCGTTGTTACACACCCAGGTATGTGTAGGTCTCTCCGGCATCCAGATGTCGTAGGATGCTTCCGTCTGCGAGCTGCGCATCTTCGTGGAATTCCCCGCATCGTCCTCTCTTGAGGTGGACGACTGCGCATTTGTCCAACCCAAACTCCATTCCAATTGCCCGCGTGTATTCCTCGACCACCCTGAGAGCATTTTGAAGTTCTCGCTCTCCGGAGGTATAGAGTTTAAGGTCACCCATATAAAATTGATGAGTGACTTTATGCCTCCGGTTGCTGGGTGGTCCACACTGATACCCGCGGGTTTGACGGAGTCCAACAGACAGCGACAGCAGTGAGATGCAGAAGAGGAGCGGACTCAAAGAGTCACCCTGAAACACTCCTCTCTTAAATGTCACCAACTCTGTCGAAACTCCCTCGGCACCGGATGTTATGGTGAAGCGAGTTCTCCAAAGCGGCAACAGTTATTCAATGCATCTCACTAGTGGTGCTGGTATTGCAAGACATCCGAGCAAGTGTAACAAAAGCTCATGGGATGTTGCATCAAATGCCTTGCGATAATCAATCCAGGCCATTGATAGATTCCGGTTGTATTGCACAGAATCCTGTGTAATCAGCAGGTTTTCCTTGCAATCTGTCAGGCCCTTCTTGGCACCACGCTGTTCGTTTATCTGTTGGTAGACCGGAACAGACCTCAACATCCTGGTATACAAGATACGAGTAAATAACTTGTAACAGGAGATGAGGCAGGTAATCGGTCTGTAATTTTTTGGGTCAGACAGATCCCCCTTTTTGGGGATTAATACAGTTCGTCCCTCGACAAACCAGTCCGGAATTTGCTGCCCCTCATTCAACCATGAGTTGAAAACTCGGGCCAGATGGCGGTGGGTGGAAGGAAACTTCTTCCACCACCAGTTGTTTATACCATCTGGACCCGGGGCAGCGAAGTTCTTGGTTCCAACAAGAGCTTGTTGAACTTCTTCCGTACTGATTGCCGAGCACACTTCGTCTGGCTCTTCTAAGACTCTACGACAGAGAGCCTCGAAGTGTGCTATAGCTGGAGTGTCATTATCGAATGGACTGGTGACTTCGTAGATTCCTTGCCAGAAGGCTTCGACATTATCAACAGTCGGTGGATTTTCGACAACACGCTGTGGCTCTTGGAACAGGCGAAACGGGTTTGTTTGGAATAATGTGTTCTGTTCCAAACTCCGCACCCGCCTGACCAAAGTTTTCTTAATAGCCATAAGCGCTCGAATCCTATCTAAACAGTGCTGCTTGATGGTCTGCAGCACTGTACGATTTATAGTGTGGTGTTGGCGTCTCAGTCCGGCTGCCACTCGCCGGACATTCGATGTAAAAAGGCAATTTATTTTTATTTTTATTTTTTTCGGTTTCCCTAAACCAATGCTGGACAGTCTCCCTATGGCCTCCGACACCACACAGAGAGAGCGCCAGCGAATAATCTACAGCAACACCCCACATCCCGCAGGGTTAGTCACTGTAGATTCCAGACTCGTGTGCCCTAAGTAGACGAAGGGATCCCAGGATGACCGCTTTCTGCATTTGACCAGCCATCCATTCTGCCGATGTTTGGCAGGCAGGCATGGTCTTCAATGCGGAGAGCAGCGTGGGCTTCATACCTCCGAGTACACCGATTATCAGGACGACCATTTTGACAGAGTAGCCTGGGTATAGCACTTGGAGCTCGTACCGGAGATCTCTGTATTTAGTCCGTTTCTCCTCCTCCTTCAAGGCGATGTTTGTCTCAGCAGGTGCTGATAACTCGATGACCTTGGTCTGATGGTCGAGGAGGACTATGTCAGGCTTATTGGCTTGAATTCGTCTGACGGTCGGGAACGAGTAGTGAACCGTCTGTAAAAATGTGTTCATAGTTATTCCACCTGCCATCTTTATTTCAGCAAGAAACATAACGTTATTCGTTACCATCGATATATCGTATTCCGTTGGAATAACAACAGTTGGTGGAGTCTCATATATGAAATAATCATTTGCATAATTTGGAAGGGTATCAGAAGTATAAACTCCATCAAAATAGGTTGATAAATAGTTGTAGCTTTCCACCAGTAGGGGTGAACTCTTGTGTCTCCAATATCTGGAAGTAGGGATTAATGTCGCTAGCTTTTCGATGTTTTTAAAAACAGTGCTCTCTTTGAATACACCTTTAAAATAAATTGTTCGGCTAAAACCTTTCTTCTCAAGGTAAGAGGAGGTTCACAGCAATCAGCTTCCATATTTCGATTGGGGTGCTCTAATTAAGCTTTTATAAAACAATAACACAATGTTAGGATCTAATCCCCAGGAATATCTACTAAAGACTTTTATGACATTGAAACCGTTTTCTACTCTTCGGTAAATATACGAAATGTGTTGTTTCCAATTAAGTTTAGTATCTAATATCACTCCGAGAAACTTAACGTTCTGTTTATATGGGATCACATAGTTTGCTAGTTGTATTGTAGGTGGGGGAACATATCTCTTTCTCGTGAACGTACATATACTTGACTTTTCTTCGGATATTATAATACCTAAGTTGTATGTCCAGTTCTTAACTTCTTCAAATGCTTGTTCAAGTTGTTCATTGCATATTGGGATATATGTATATACATACAGGGTGTTAGGTACTGGTCATTACAAACTTTGAGGGATGAATCCCCATCAGAAATGAGGTCGAAAGAAAAAAAACTCATGGTCCTAGTGCGACTGTATTATTTGGCAGGTCATTAACAAAAATTAGGAAAAGGGTTGGACCTAGTACGGAGCCTTGTGGCACCCCGAATTTAATATTTATGAAATCTGAATTTATATTCTGGTAATTCACAAATTGAGTCCTCTCTTCAAGATAAGATGCAAGTAACTTCCGACTGTTAAAAGAAAATTTATAAAAGTGCAATTTTTCTAATAAGATGTTATGAGATACACAGTCGAATGCTTTGCTCAAATCTAGAAATTGGGCATATATGATTTCACTTTGCTCAAACCCGTTGTTTATTAAGCTTGTTAGAGTGTTTATTGCTAGGGTGGTGGACAGATTTGCTCTAAAGCCGAACTGGCAGTTATTAAATAAATCATGGTTTTCAAAATAGGATGTTATCTGAGATTTTAGAACCATTTCTAAGATTTTTGCAAAAAAAGGTATGATAGAAATCGGTCTATAATTAGCAAGAACATCATTATCGCCCTTTTTATAAATAGGAATCACTTTTGACACTTTGAGAATATGAGGAAAAACATTATTTTTGATACATTGATTTATGAGTTTAGTTAACGGAATAAAAATTAAGTGTTTAATAGAGTTTAATATTTTTAGGTTTACGTCATAAGGGTCTTTACTACTAGTATTTTTTAAATTATTAATAATATCCAGAATTTCTATGTATGAAACTTCTCTAAAATTAAATTCACTTGTGAGTCCCTCCACGTTAGTATTAATTAAATAGTTTTTAAAATTACGATTAGAGGGAGGTAATCTGTCGATTGTATTTTCAGCGACCGTTCCGAAGTATTTATTGAAGTCATTAGATGAAATATGTGGGTCTGTACGGGAGTCACGTGAATGTTGCTTTTCAGTATTAATGATTTTCCACATTGCTTTATTTGAGTTGTTACTTTTTGAAATATACTTGTGCATTCATCTTTGCCTTGTTTAATTCAGATTTTTATAGACCGCCTTTTTTACATTTATTAAATTTTTTAAGGTAGGTGTCGGATTTAGATTATAAATGTCTTGCAATAAATTTAACGAATCTCTCATGTGTCTTAAGTTATCGGTGAACCAATTGATTTTAGATCTTTTGTTACTCGTTAGAATTTTTGGTTTTTCTGGAAAAGCAGACTCCATACCTGTAGTTATTATGTTAATGAACATCTCAAATTTAGCATCCACTTTTATATCTGTGTCATTCACGAAACTCCAGTCAGAGCGTTGTAAATGATTATTTAGTTTAAGTAGACCCATGTTAGTAATTGGCCTAAAATTAATTCTTTTGAATGAATTATTTGGTTTATAATAATAATAATAATAATAACATGTCTTTATTTATATTAAAGTAGTATATAATATACACAACATAATACAAATAGATGGCGGTATTCATACTGCGTATGCTCTTCCATACAACCATCACAGAAAAGAAAGCAATAAAAAAATGAAAAAAGGAAACATACAAATTAGTATAAAAAGTGAAATAAAATATTTCACACAATTTAAATGCATACACATATCAAATATACACACACCCACACACCCATACATAATATATAACATACAGACACAATATATAAATAAATTTAAATTTAAATTATAAATATCTAGATACTAACATACAGTGTGCGCCAGCCAAATATAAATCCACAGAAGACGACAGTTACTCCAAAGAGACATTACAATTTAAAATATACAACACCATTATAACACTCCCGCCTCTGCAAACCTAGATCTGCCCAGCACCCACTTTACATAAGTTACTACCTCTTGGAGAATATCAGATCTCTAAGTTTTTTCTTGAACGAATAAGTAGATGAAAGCGATTTGAAATTAGTTGGTAAAGCATTGAAAGTTTTTACAGCATTATAACTAAACGACCGTTGATACTGAGCCGTTCTGTGCCTAGGAATACAGAACAGATCACGATATCGAGTAGGACACATATGTAAATCCCTATTTTTAACCAATTTGCTTGCTAAATATTCGGGCTTACAATATTTTAGAATTTTAAATATAGTACACGATATATGCAGATTAAATCTTTCATTAAGATTAAGCCAATGCGATGCCGAAAAACTAGCTGAAATGTGATCAAATTTACGTAAATTATAACTGAACCTTAAACATGCATTTTGAACCCTCTGCAAACTTTCCTTGTCACGATACAACAAAGCAGGCCAATACACAGTATCACAATATGCCAGAGATGATAAGATAAGAGAGTCGCATAACTTTAACTTAACGGACGTACTAAGAATTTCTTTATGGTTATATAATAATTTAAGCTTAACAAACGATTTTTGAACAAGGTAGTCAACATGTTGAGAGAATCTAAGGTTAACATCTATCCATAAACCCAAATTTTTACAAAAATCACTAGGTAGTATGGTTTTACCGTTTAATTTAATAGTGAAATCAGGATCATTTATTACACTTTCCCTTTTACTACCAAATACCAGTAATTCAGTTTTTGATTCATTTAAGAGAAGGCTGTGAGCTGCTGAAACTTCCGAAATTACTTGTAAATCCGCGTTAATTTTAGATACAGCTGTAGAAAGATATTGGGAATCAAAGGAAAAATACACCTGAGTATCATCCGCATACTGGATATTTAAACTAAGACCTAGATGATCAGATAATCTTGGGTTAACAGTTTTAATTTTGCAAGAATTCTGCGAAAAATTTACAAATATATTGTCCAGACAACTAGTCTAGTTTAGTTTAACATTATCGTATGCACCCTGTATATCAATGAAAATCGCCGATGTTGAATCGGCTCTTGAGAATGCCAGTTGTATGTCGGTCACTAATAGAGATATGCTATCTTGGGTAGATCTACCTTTTCTAAAACCAAATTGTGTTGCTGGGAGTAGGTTATTTCTTCCGAGCCAAAATTCCAATCGGTTTTTTATCAGTCTTTCATACGTTTTCGTCACACAAGAAGCTAAAGCTATGGGTCGATATGAGGTGTGATTGTATTCTTGCTTTCCTATCTTGAGTACCGGTATTATAATATACTCTTGCCACTCCACGGGTATGGAAGAATTATTCACCCATATGTTATTAAACTGGTTGAGTAGCTGTGGTTTAGCGTTTTTTGGAAGATTATACAACATTGAGTCATAGCCCAGTAGTAGCCAGGTGGTTTTTGGTCCGAATAAGTGAGGAAGTTTTGATTTTTTGGGAATCGATAGATTTTAGTGTCCTATTTAACATACTAGATTTGCCCCTTCGTATCTTTGCCGCTCGCGCCGCCATATTGCTAAGATGGCGCCCAAAACGGGTTTTTTTCAAAATATCTTGCTTCTGGTGCCTCCTAGTGCCAAAACAAATGAATTACAAGTTAAAGGAGAGGAAATTTGCTATAAGGAAATGTCATATGCATTTTTCTTATAAGTTTGATAGTTTAGGCGCTACAGGCGATTCATTGCAGGCATGTTAGTGGCGTGTGTGAGTCGGGAAAAACTCGAAAATGGTAAATATTTTGAACCGGAATGAAAATACGTCCCCCCCCCCCGTTTTCGAGGATGCTGAACACGATGGCGGCGTCAGAATTTCTCTTTGGGGTTGCGCAACCCCTCAAACCGGCCAAAAACCACCCCCGAGAAGGGTTAAATGCGATTTATTAGGTTTCCCTGCAGAAGAAAGTACTTTACCCCTGTTTTCGAGGTTGCTGAGCACGGTGGTGGTGTTGGATATCGCGTCCGACCCCTACCAACTCCTCCACCGGTTAATACTCACCCCCGAAAGGGGTGAATTTTTTGTTTTCGCAATATCAGCGGCAAATATATGTTCCCCCCGTTTCCGAGGATGCTGAACACGATGGCGGCGTCAGAATTTCTCTTTGGGGTTGCGCAACCCCTCAAACCGGCCAAAAACCACCCCCGAGAAGGGTTAAATGCGATTTATTAGGTTTCCCTGCAGAAGAAAGTACTTTACCCCTGTTTTCGAGGTTGCTGAGCACGGTGGTGGTGTTGGATATCGCGTCCGACCCCTACCAACCCCTCTACCGGCTAATACTCACCCCCGAAAGGGGTGAATTTTTTTTTTCGCAATATCAGCGGCAAATATATGTTCCCCCCCGTTTTCTCTCTACAATAGCGCTACTTGCAGTAACTTTCGAACCTGAATAATAAGGCGTCATAACAGCGGATCAAAGTGGAAAGAGTTTCATTATTTGAAAAATATCAGTAACTAGTTTGGGTAAATATTGTAAATTGTCACGATCTCCTTCAGCAATTTTCAATTCAGCACTTTCCTTAATCTCGTTTGCCCACTGCACAAAAGGGTTAAATAATGGCGCAAAATTTGATCCCCTGTGATCATCTCTGATCTTCTGTGATTTGTGTTCTATATATTATATACATTACATAAGCTCCATATATATATAAAAAAAAAATCACCCCTTCCGGGGGTGAGTATTGGTCGGTGGAGGGGTTGGTAGGGGTCGGACACGATATTCAGGCCCACCACCGTGCTCAGCATCCTCGAAAACGGGGGCCCAAACAGCACACGTACATCCAATGTACGTAAAAAGTACGTACTTTTGGATTACATTTGGATTTATGTACGTACATTGTTCATCCGTTTTCGACCCAAATTGTTTACAATTCACATCCAATGGACGTCCCGGTGTCACAGCTTTGGACGAATATAGGCCATATGTACGTACTTGTATGTACAATCACACTAAAATGGTACCTCGCTGGACGTAAAACGTATATGTGGGCTTACCTATGTCCCATGTACGTCCAGTGGTGGTAGTAGAGACCTAAATATAGAACCTAGCTACGCCCCAGGTACGTACTTGTACATTCACTGGATGTATCGGGTACAAAGAGATATAAGCCTTAGCTACGTCCCTTGTACGTACTGGTATATTTAGTGGACGTACATCCAGTGTACATAAAAAGTATGTACTTTTGGACTACATTTGGATTTATGTACGTACAATGTTCATCCGTTTTAGATTCGAATTGTTTACAATTCACGTCCAAGGGACGTCCCGGTGTCACAACATTGGACGAATATTGGACATATGTACGTACTTGTACGTCCAATATTTGTCCAAAGTATGTACAATCGCACTAAAATGGTAGCTCGCTGGACGTAGTATGTATGTATATGTGGGTCTTACCTATATCCCATGTACGTTTAATGATGGTAGTAGAGACCTAAATATAGGCCCTAGCCTAGTACATCCCATGTACGTACATGTACATCTACTGGTCATTTAATGGACATAGTAGGTACAAAAAGAACTGAACTTAGCTACGTCCCGTGTACGTATTTGTACATTTACTAGCTAGGTCCCTTCTCAAACGACACAGAAACGTCCTATGGATATCCACTGGATGTATTCAATGTATATAGCAGATGACCACTGAATGTCCTCACTTTGTCCCTGGTACCTACAGTGGACGTATATTGTATCATACATGGTAGTCCAGTATGAATAATCCGTAGACAGTCCACTATAGGGACGTCCATAGGTAGACAAATAGAAGTACATTGATACAGCCTGTCAGTCTATAGCTTACTGCTATAAAGAGCTACATAGTTTAAACTGATGTATTTCCGAATATTTTTAATTAAATATCAAAGCGAAGTTCTCAGTTCTCATCAAAGTGGAACAGAACTAGTCTGCGAACTGCAAGCTGCGCCATCTACCACATAGCTCGCCACATGGTACATCTCTTACATGGCGGAAAATATACGTACAATGGAAGTCCATTTGTAATAATCAAATGTTGAACTTTTGTGGACGTCCATGGTACGTACCGAAATGTATTAAACCATAGAATGATAAAAATGGGTATATACTGGAAGTACATTGATGTACATCTCTTATATGGAGCAAAATGTACGTACAAAAGAAGTCCATTTGTAATGTTCTAATGTGAAACTTTTATGGACGTCCATCGGGCATTCCAAAATATACTAACCGGTAGAAAGATGAAAAATGGATATACACTGGAAACACATTGACGTACATCTCTTAGATGGCATAAACTGTACGTACAGTGGAAGTCCATTTGTAATATCCTAATGTGGTTTTGCAGACGTCCATTGTACGTACTAAAATGTACTAAGCCGTAGATGGATGCGAAATGGATGTACACTGAAAGTCCAATGATGTACATATCTCTTATATGACGCAAAATGTACGTACAATGTAAGTCCATTTGTAATGTTCTAATGTGGGACTTTTATGGACGTCCATCAGACATACCAGAATGTACCAACCTGTAGAAGAATGAAAAATGGATGTACACTGGAAGTACACTGATGTACATCTCTTAGATGGCATAAAATGTACGTACAGTGGAAGTCCGTTTGTAATGTTATAATGTGGAAGTTTTGCGGACGTCCATAGGGCGTACCAAAATGTACTGAGCCGTAGATGGATGTGAAATGAATGTACACTGGAAGAACATTGATGTACATCTCTTATACGGCGTAAAATGTACGTACAAAAGAAGTCCATTTGTATTGTTCTAATGAGGAACTTTTGTGGACATCCATCGGACGTACTAAAATGTATTGAGACGTACCTATATAGATGAAAAATGGATGTACACTGGAAGTACATTGATGTACATCCTTTATAGGTAGGACTTACGACGTCCATTGTATATCCAAAATAGGTTCATGAACGAAAGGACATATAACGGACTTTAAACGTACGTCCAGTGGATGTTGTGTGCTGTGTGGGGGGGAACATATATTTGCCGCTGATATTGCGAAAAAAGAATTCACCCCTTTCGGGGGGTAAACGAAAACAGGGGTAAAGTACTTTTTTCTGCAGGGGTAAAGTACTTTTTTCTGCAGGGAAACCTAATAAATCTCGGGGGTCGTTTTTGGCCGGTTTGAGGGGTTGTGCAACCCCAAAGAGAAATTCTGAAGCCGCCATCGTGCTCAGCATCCTCGAATACGGGGGGGAACATATATTTGCCGCTGATATTGCGAAAAAAAAAAATTCACCCCTTTCGGGGGTGAGTATTAGCCGGTGGAAAGGTTGGTAGGGGTCGGACGCGATATCCAACACCACCACCATGCCCAGCAACCTCGAAAACAGGGGTAAAGTACTATTTTCTGCAGGAAAACCTAATAAATCGCGTTTAACCCCTCTCGAGGGTGGTTTTTGGCCGGTTTGAGGGGTTGCGCAACCCCAAAGAGAAATTCTGACGCCGCCATCGTATTCAGCATCCTCGAAAACGGGGGGGGGGGGAAAGTATTTTCATTCCGGTTCAAAATATTTACCATTCGTCCGACTCACACACGCCACTATGTATGTGATCGCTTGTATTTATTTAATTTTGCACCTCTACATTTAGTGTAATAGAAATAGTGTTAGAGGTGGAACTAATTGGAACAAAAATGATTCTTATTGTAAATGGTAGGTAACACGCTCCTAATCAACATACTAAAAATATACACCCGTACTGTCGCGCAAAATGCGTTTTTTTTGGCCGCCATCTTGAAAAATACATAAAAAATTTAAGGAAACATAAAAAATCATGTGTGGTATGAAATTACAGGAAATTTCATGCTGAAAAAGAATATGATATTGATTTTTAAAAGTAAAATGTTTACAAAGATGAAGTAGGGGAGAAATGATACCTTCATGACCCTGTTTTTACACCTTAAATGCTTATATTATGCTACATTACATTACACCTATACCTGATGCTGTGAGGCTAATTTTGATTTTCTTTATTATCAGTTTCAGGTAGGTAATCTTTGTTTTGAGGGAAGAAATCTTCATAAGAAAAATGGAAGACGAAACATGCTTTTTGTGTTCCAATGTGCGTTGTGACGATACTCCCTATGTCGCATTAACAACAAAAGTATTGACGTTAATTATCAAAGCGAGCAAACTAAGAGATGATAAAATTCATGAACTTTTTATTCCTATGCCTACTGGTAATGTTAAAGTACATAGAGAACATAGACTTAATAATACTATATGGACCGAGCCTAGAGAGAGAGGTGATGAGGACAAGACCTCGAGAGAGACGCCGATATATTATCAGCTGATTGTTATAAAACGAGCGCGTGTGTGGACTGCTATATGTTTTGTGGTTGACTTGACGTGTGAACTGTGTTTTACGTATTTTTTTACTCATTTTAAGTTAATTTTCTGTAAAAGAGGACATGGTTGTGTCTTGCTGTGCTTATGGGTGCAACAATAAGTATAAAAACGGCAATGAAGTTTCATTTCACACGTAAGTTTCTTGAATAAAGAATAAATAACCTATTTTTGTCCTGTCATTGTATACGTAGTTAATCAAATATTAGGCTATTTCTAGCTTAATATTATATTAATAATATGTCATTTCATTTAATAGGTTTCCTAAGAATAATGAACTGAGGAAAGAATGGGTAATAGCTCTCAAAAAAGAAAAAACTTTTCTCCAACTGCGAGTTCAAGGTTATGTATTTTGTTCCTTAACCTTCTTTAGGTACCTATACTTATTTATGCTTAAATATCTGAGATGCACCTATTTTTATCCTTCACCGACAAATTGTACGTATTATAATCAAAACCTCTAATCACAAACGTGCTAAAATATATTTATAAAGAATCTCGGCAAAATGTTTCCATCCGCCGCCGCGTAAAAAGGTAACTTGCCCACGTGACTGTTCCTGTTGAAATAACAGTCACGTGGTCTCAAATCTTACTATCCTTGTTCGACGCACACAATTTATATCGCTCTATCTCTCTTCAATGTCGTCCTCACACTGGCGAACGGAAAGTGGCACAAGGCTCCGTCCATACGTTAGTATTATTAAGGTTGCGTTCAGCGAATGGTCGGACCGGTCAAAGTCGTTCAGCGAACAAATATTTCAGTGGTCGGCCCAATCAGCTGATTGGGAAAATTGGTCGGGATTTCAAATGCGCTCTCCGTGGTCGAGATTGTTCAGCGAATGCAAAGTCAAGATTACGTCATTTCTGCCTGGTCGAAGTTGAGGTTATGTGTAGTTTTATGACTGTTTTATGATAATAATTATCAAAAATTCTGGTAACACTAGCCAGCACTGGCCAAAGTTTGCAAAGTTTGCGTTATTTATATAGATATAGGATATACTAGAGTCTAGTATTCTATCGAAGTATAACTATTCGATATATATCATAATGGAATCCCGTCTGGTTGAGCTAATTCATTCTCAATCAGGAAAAAATTCAGAGTATATTTATCAAGTGATGAATTAAACAGAGCAAATGAAGGTGGTATCTTGCTCTTGCTTGCAAGCCCTGGGTATGTATACTACTCTAGGTTATGTTTTGAAAACGGTTCAGCGAATGGTCCGACTTCCGTAGTCTGACAACGATGGGCGGACCATTCGCTGAACGCAACCTAAGTCTATGATAGAGAATGTCGACGTTCGACGTGTATACGTCAACCCTATCAAAAATAAAAGTGATACAAAACTGAAAACATCACAAGATGATATTTCTTCGACCAACGCGAGAACGCTACGAGGAAGTGTTGAATCGTTTAATTTCAAAAAGAATTGTTTGTTTTGTAGCCAGTTTATTACGGATTATGAAAAGCGTAAAAAAATGGCAATCATTCTTGTGCGTACTTTCCAGTTTCGCGAGACAATTTTGAAACTATGCCAGTACTAGAAGTGATCTATTGGCAGCAAATGTGCACGCGAGGATGCTTTCAGTCATAGATTTACCTGCTGCAGAAGCTCGATATCACCAAGTGTGCAGTGTCAATTTTAGGAACGGCAAATTCATTTCTGTGAAGTATACGCCTAAATACAGTGGAGGATTGCTCACATCAGTAGGCCGTCCGGTTGACACTGATAGTTCAGATGCTTTTGTAAAGACATGTGAGTGGTTACAAAAAAATTGTGAAGAGCCGATATCTGTCAGTGACTTAGTGAAAAAAAATGCGTAGTTTTTTACCAGAGGGAAGTGAGCTTTACACTTCAAGACATTTGAAGAAAAAATTGCAAAACTGGTTTGGAGACAACATCATAATATCAGGCACGATGGCAAATATAACATGATAACATATGGAAAAACTGTATCAAACATAATCTTTGACTATCACAAACAAAAAAGGTTTGAAGACCCTGATGTGGAAAAATTTAGATTAATCGAGTCTGCAGCAAAACTGA
Organism: Rhagium mordax; assembly: GCA_963680705.1. Lineage (NCBI taxonomy): Eukaryota > Metazoa > Arthropoda > Insecta > Coleoptera > Cerambycidae > Rhagium > Rhagium mordax. Next base: position 42,892,041 of record OY796657.1, read on the forward strand.
TCAGAACTGAAATAAATTTGTTGTACAAAAATAGGGAGTTTTATCCTAGTGCATCAGATATTGCATCCGTTGAAGAAAACAAGCCATATTTACCCCCTGTTTTACTAACTTTGTTGGATATCCTAATCGGTGGCAAACGCAATGATCTGAAGCAGGTTTCAATAGGCTAGGCTCTAATGCAAGCATGCAGGCCTCGTTCTCTGATTTGCCCTATTACTCTTGCTGTAGGCATACAAATTCACAGAGATTTAGGGTCTCGTTTCCTAATTGATGATCTTTGCAGCCTTGGATTCAGTGTGTCTTATGATGAAGTACAGTTTTCTTGTAACCACTCACATGTCTTTACAAAAGCATCTGAACTATCAGTGTAAACCGGACGGCCTACTGTACTGCACACTTGGTGATATCGAGTTTCTGCAGCAGGTAAATCTATGACTGAAAGAATCCTCGCGTGTATATTTGCTGCCCATAGATCACTTCTATTGCTCCATAGTTTCAAAATTGTCTCGCGAAACTGGAAAGCACACACAGGAATGACTGGTCATTTTTTACGCTTTTCATAATCCGTAATAAACTGGCTACAAAACAAATGATTCTTTTTTAAATTGAACGATCCAACACTTCCTCTTAGCGTTCTCGAGCTGATCGAAGGAATATCATCTTGCGATGTTTAATTTTGATAGGATTGACGTTACACGTCGACATTCTCTATGCACTTTAACAGTACCAGTAGGCATATGATTGAAAAGTTGATGAATTTTATCATCTCTTAGTTTGCTCGCGTTGGTAATGCCGTCAAGCCTTTTGCTGCTAATGCAACATAGGGAGTATCGTCACAAAGCACATTGGAATACAAAAAGTAGGTTTCGTCTTCCATTTTTCTTATGAAGATTTCTTCACTCAAAACAAAGATTACCTACCTGGAACTGATATTAAAGAAAATCAAAATTAGCCCCACATCATCAAGTATAGGTGTAATGTAATGTAGCATAATATAAGCATTTAATACAAGTATTATTTTTCTTGGGTATATCGGTCATATATATAAACAAAGTTATTAATTTTTTTCTAACGTTTCGGTTTATTTATAACCACCATCAGAGACTACAATAATAATAAAAAGAAAAAAAAAATTTTTAATCAGTTATGGGCACTTACTAAAATTAACCTATATGAAGTACTTACATTATTATTTTGTGTTTGCTTGATCTTAAATTAAACTACATTTTTTAATGTGATGTATTGAGTGTCTTAAAGGCAACTAAAATATTTTACTTTCTGAATATATGTGCAAGTGAGAGTTCGTTTGTTTATGTTACAGACAAGATAAGGACTAGCAGGTATACATTACAAGTGGGTGTATTTTATAAAATGAATGATAATTATAGTTTATCTTATTTTAACATTATATTTGTAAAATTAATTGGAAAGATGTAAAAATTAGTCAATAATTATATTTTACCCCATTTGTTTTATTTTAATAAGCCGAAATAAGTGTTACTTAAATTCTCTATGTCAGTTCGGCTATTTATTGAATTAGAATGTCTTTTTATTTGCAGCATTTCATGTACTATTCTACGGTGATAATTGGGTTCTTTTTCCAGGATGTGAATGTTATTAAAATTAAAGCTATGGTTATTATCCAAGGCATGTTGCGCTAGCGCTGTTGACGTATTTCGATTTTTAATATTATATTTATGTGTGTACATTCTTTTATGCAGATATTGTTTGATTGACCTATATACGTAGGGTCAGGTGGGGTAAATGTAAACAGATTTTGCAAGTTGAAAATGTAAAATTGTCAATAAAATAGACCAACGAAAGTAAAGGTGTACTTTATATATTATATATAAATAGCCACCATAAGAAAGGTTCCCCATGAAGAAATTTTAAATTCTACTTGAATGCGTCTCAGATATTTCATGTTTACATTTACCCCTACCCTAAAATAAATTCACTATATTTTAGGGGTAAATGTAAACAACTATCTTTTGTTCGTAAGGTTATCTAGGTATTTTAGAGGGGTAATTGCAAACATAGGACACGTTTGTGAACGAATGCATAAAAATTTGTAACACCGGTTCATGTTTACATTTACCCCATTAGAGACATAAAATAGACGATATTTTGTAGAAATAAAGTTTTATTCACAAAAATATGACAAATTAAAGAATTGAGGAACTTATTACAGTAAGTAGGTACATAAAAAATAAATCTTTGGTATTATTTTTCATAAACATTGATTGTGCCAGGAAAAATATACAACGTTCTTCGTTTTTCTATTTTAATTTCTGGATCAGGTAATTTTGCCCGAACCATATCGAAAGAGATTGCAGAGACATCATTTTCGTCCATCCTGAACTTTGTTGCCAGATCATCTTCCCTCTTCAGTCCTGTGACCATAATATCTCCTTCATCGTCATCGACTTCTTTTACACAACACACATACATGTAATGTGTAGTTTTTCTGGGGCCGCCAAGAAACTCTACTAAGATAAATACCCCAGGTGTAATATCACTCCATTGCGGCTGTTGATAATCTGCGTCTGGACAGTTCCGTTTTTCCACTTCTGTCACCCAATCCTTATAGTTATCTTGATCTTCGTCGCTCTCTTTCTCCATTTCCTGTAAAATATCCTCATCTGAATCATCAGATATCCAAACTTCTCTAGTTTTCTTCTTTCCAGTTTTCTTGTTTTTCGGTCGTGCTACTTTTGGTTTTTCACCCTTGCTCATTTTCTTCTCATCGGCTTCTTTAAGCCGTTGCATAACATCAGCTGTTGTAAGAACTTCACCATAACTGGTACAATTCAATCGTGTGTTTGCTTTTTTTGGTTCTTTGTCTGAATTTGACAACTCCGCGTGTAATTGTTTATTTAGTTTAACCAAATTTGTTGAAAATATGTCAATAATTTTTCTTGGTGTTGGTGGTGATGTCTGCGACTCTTGAGGCGACTTTAATGGGGTGAAATCAAAACAGTTTGGCATAGGATTGCTAAGGTCTAAAGGCAAAATTTCTTGATTCAAACTCGGGTTGTTGTTTGATCCAGGGAGTTGGTCGACCAATGAAGAATCATCGTTAGAAGTTGAAGGCAGAAGTATTTCGGGAACATAAGCAGGCTCGACAGGTATTTCCGAGGGTTCTCCATTTGTTCGCCTAATTCTCTCCTTTCTTTCGATATCTTTTTTGTAAAGTTCTAGCTCTCTTGGATCAAATTCACATGTTGGAAATTTATCTGGATTATATGGGTATAGGCCTGTCGAGGTAAATCCTGCCTTAATATTTTCGGGCTTCATAGATTCGACCCATACTTCTCCCAACAATTTAGCAAATTCCTGTTTTGGCAATCTTCCAGATCCCTTGCCAATTTGTTTTTTACCAAATGCAATTAGCTTCTTTTCCCAGGCAGTCTTTATGGGACCAAATACGGTTTTATCCAGGGGCTGAAGTTTATCGGTTAAGTGACTGGGGAATTTAACTAATTCGATTTTATGGCGTAATGCACTCTCTGTTGTCCTAAGGCTGATATGACTCGTGTGTCCATCAAATAGTAACAGCGCTTTTTGATCTGGAATGCCTTTGTCTTCTCGAAGTCTGGTAACATGTGGAACAAAACAGTCTTGAAACCACTGATAAAATTGAGGTTCTTCCATCCATCCATTTTTTGAGCATGAATAAAGCGTTCCCGGATAGGAAGATTCTGTTACCCAGCGGGCCTGAACTGCAACACCTTTGTAGATAATCATTGGTGGTAGGAAACATCCATCAGCTGAAATACATGCAAGCACAGTCGTGGAATCTCGACCTGAACCACCGGAAACTCTGCTGAGAGCTTTGCCTTTTTCCCCAATGGCTTTTAATCTAGATGGATCATTTGGAAAACCTGATTCGTCACAGTTAAAAATAAATGATTCCTTATTGTCCCACAAATCACTGTCTTTCAAAACTTTTTTCAGTTGATCATAGAAATTATATATTATGTAAGGCCTTCGAGCTTCTTTCCTATTTTTTTGAAGATGTTCCGGTTTTTTGAATGATAAATCTGGATGACTTGCCATAAAAGAATAATACCAGTCCGTTCCTGGAGTATCGTCTTTAAATGGGGTTTTTAAATTGTTTTTCTTAACATATTCTCCTACTAAAGATTGCAATTCTTCTCGGTTACACGGATAACCCATTCTGGCTCGTGCTTTTAAACAATTTTTTATTTGTATTTCTGTTTCACTTGAAAGCGCTGTACTACGCCCATTCCCAATTCTGTTCAGTGGAACTTTTCTTCCTTTAATCCTATGAAAAATTACAGAGATTGGAACACCATGCATTTCAGAGGCTTCCCTGTAAGTACTGTTCCTATTTATGACATCTCTAACAGCACATGTTACGTCATTCGTAGTATAGGAAGGCCGGTGTCTCTTTCTCTCATACTTTCTTGGCATTTTGCAAAACGTGCGTATCAATTATCCTGTAAAAATTTGAACGTTGTAATGTTTTCATTTACCCCATTTTCTTGTTTACATTTCCCCCCCATTTGTTACAATTCGGGGTAAATGTAAACAAAGTTTTGCAATTTTCAGAAATTACAAACTTGCATTTTGAAGACGATATATGCAAGAACTAATCATGTTTTATTTTATTACCTAACAATAATCACTTACCTCAACGTCTAGGGCAATTTTAGCACAATTATTTATAACTTTACCACTTCGTTCACCAGAGTTTTATGAAGACTGTAGCTGAGCACGTTCAAAAGACAAACAGGTGGTCAGCCATATTTAAAGCACATGACCAGTAACGTGAAAAGGGACCGCCAAAGGTGCCCTCTATCCGAGAATAGCGATACTAGTTATAAAACATTTTAAATTTGAACCGTTTACATTTACCCCGAATTTACATTTACCCCACCTGACCCTACTATTGCAATTGTTGCAGTCTATTTTATATACGGTGTTAGTTTCATCTTCAATTGGTAGTTTGGGTTTAAGGTTTGTGAAAAATGTTTTTGTCGTGTTGTAAGGTTTATGTGCAATTGTTACATTGTGGTTTTTAAATACTTTTGCAATATTTTCGGACACATTTGCTCTGTAAGGCATGGAAATATATTTATTTTGATTATTACTAGGTTCAACTGGTGTTTTATTATAAATTTTATGTATTCTTTTTTTGATAATTGGTTCATAAAAGTTTTTAGGGTATGCGTTTGTTTCTAAAGCTGTTTTAATTTTTTTCAAGTTCTGAGGTCTGTGTTTTGGGTGGGAAAGTTTAATTGCTCGGTCTGTCAGACTGTTGACGACACTTTTTTTGTAATTTTTAGGGGTGTGTGATTCAAAATTTAAGTATCTTTGCGACCATTCACCAATACAAAGAAAAAACATATAAAAAAGATAAACTGCCTAATGAACGAAAAGATAAACTCAGAACCATTGGTTATTAACAAAAATTGGCTCACAAACTTAACCGATTTAAAAATTCCTAACACTGTAAAATATATCTTAAGTCTCGGACCAAAATTCTCTTTACCATGTAATAGTTTTCCAATAGATAAAATTATCGCAAGTGTAGAACAAGGTTTAATACATATTAATAATGAAAATAAAATTGAAATCAGAAATAAAGTATGCAATATTCTCACGAACTATAAAAATAAAGTAAAAAATACAAGCAATAAAGCCAAACAACAACTACATTATTACATTAAAGAAACTAAAAACTTCTTAAATTTAAACTCAAATATTTTCGTATTAACAGCTGACAAATGTAATAAAACTGTCATTATGTACAAAACAGATTATGAAAGAAAAATGAATAGTATGCTTAATGATGAAACTACATATAAAAAAGAAAAGCAAGATCCAAATAAAAAAAATTCAAACCAACCTCAGTAATCTTATTAATTCATGGCTCAAAAAAGGTCTCATTAACGAACAACAAAAAAATAAATTAATTTGTCACAATGGCCACGCCCCATATGGCCTACCAAAATTACATAAAGAAAATATTCCATTAAGACCAATAGTAAGCAATATAAACAGCCCCACATATAATTTATCACAATTTTTATCAAACATACTAAGTAATACTTTAGGAAAAACAGAAGCTTATGTCAAGGACTCATGGCAATTCTGCGATTTCATAAAAACACAAACAATACCCAAAAACAATATAATCATGTCACTTGATGTTACATCATTATATACTAATATCCCTATAGATTTGGCAATAGTATGTATAAAGAACAAATGGTCCGAAATTTGTAAATTTTCAGACATTAACCAAGATGAATTCATTAAAGCCATAACTTTATGTTTGAACTCTACATATTTCTCTTACAATAATCAAATTTTCTCCCAGATCTTCGGAACTGCCATGGGTTCACCCATATCTGCTACTATCGCAAACTTGGTAATGGAAGAAATAGAAAATAACGTCCTTAAATCATTAAATTACGTACCAATTTTTTACAAAAGATTCGTAGATGACTGCATCATCTGCTTACCTAAAAATAAAATAGAGCATACGGTTGACAGTTAATAAATTTCATCCAAGAATTCAATTTACCACTGAAATAGAAGAAAATAACAGTATAAACTTTCTAGATCTTACAATAACATATAATGATAAAGGCGTCATTGAAACAAATTGGTTCACAAAAGAAATATGGTCGCAAAGATACTTAAATTTTAAATCACACACCCCTAAAAATTACAAAAAAAGTGTCGTCAACAGTCTGACAGACCGAGCAATTAAACTTTCCCACCCAAAACACAGACCTCAGAACTTGAAAAAAATTAAAACAGCTTTAGAAACAAACGCATACCCTAAAAACTTTTATGAACCAATTATCAAAAAAAGAATACATAAAATTTATAATAAAACACCAGTTGAACCTAGTAATAACCAAAATAAATATATTTCCATGCCTTACATACCAAATGTGTCCGAAAATATTGCAAAAGTATTTAAAAACCACAATGTAACAATTGCACATAAACCTTACAACACGACAAAAACATTTTTCACAAACCTTATCCCAAACTACCAATTGAAGATGAAACTAACACCGTATATAAAATAGACTGCAACAATTGCAATAGTACGTATATAGGTCAATCAAAACAATATCTGCATAAAAGAATGTACACACATAAATATAATATTAAAAATCGAAATACGTCAACAGCGCTAGCGCAACATGCCTTGGATAATAACCATAGCTTTAATTTTAATAACATTCACATCCTGGAAAAAGAACCCAATTATCACCGTATAATAGTACATGAAATGCTGCAAATAAAAAGACATTCTAATTCAATAAATAGCCGAACTGACATAGAGAATTTAAGTAATACTTATTTCGGCTTATTAAAATAAAACAAATGGGGTAAAATATAATTATTGACTAATTTTTACATCTTTCCAATTAATTTTACAAATATAATGTTAAAATAATATAAACTATAATTGTCATTCATTTTATAAAATACACCCACTTGTAATGTATACCTGCTAGTCCTTATCTTGTCTGTAACATAAACAAACGACTTGCACATATATTCAGAAAGTAAAATATTTTAGTTGCCTTTAAGACACTCAATACATCACATTAAAAAATGTAGTTTAATTTAAGATCAAGCAAACACAAAATAATAATGTAAGTACTTCATATAGGTTAATTTTAGTATGTGCCCATAACTGATTAAAAAATTTTTTTCTTCTTTTTATTATTATTATTGTAGTCTCTGATGATGGTTATAAATAAACCGAAACGTTAGAAAAAATAAAATAATTTGTTTATATATATGACCGATATACCCAAGAAAAATAATACTTGTATTGATATCAACGGTCAAGAAAAAACCTAGAATATATATCTATATATAAGCATTTAAGGTGTAAATATAGGGTCATGAAGGTATCATTTTCCCCTTTTCCCCCCTACTTCATCTTTGTAAACGTTTTACTTTTAAAAACCAATATCATATTCTTTTTCAGCATAAAATTTTCTGTAATTTCATACCACACATGATTTTTTATGTCTTCTTTAATTTTTTATGTTTTTTTTCAAGATGGCGGCAAAAAACGCATTTTGCGCGACAGTACGGATGTATATTTTTAGTATGTTGATTAGGAGCGTGTTACCTACCATTTACAACAAGAATCATTTTTGTTCCAAATAGTTCCACCTCAAGGTGCTTTTTCACTTATTTCTATTACACTAATTAGTTTTTTTTGATTCTATATTAGTTTTCATGGATAGGTTCGGTGCTACTACTTTAATAGTCGTATCCACAGCACTTTTTAGGTGGAACTTTATTTATATATTTATTTATGTACGGTATATTGTAATTTGCGTCTGTATTATTGCTGCTTATGGAAACATACCAAATGGGAAAAGGCCAACCATTTATACATTTCTGTACATTTTTGCGTTGTTTAGGACCCTCTACTTTCGGAACATCCTGCATACATTTACACATATAAATATTCGGTTTATTTGATTAAAAGTGTTCAGTTCATTTCCAGGATTACATTTGTTTCAATGAAGAATATGATCAAAATACTGACTCGAGAAAAATCGACAAATTTTCTTTATTTGAGTTAGGTATGGATTGTACTTAAGGGGATAATAGCACCCAACATATTTTTGAAAATTCATATTTTCGTTACTATTCATCGGAATCGTTTCAAATTTTTATGAATGATATAGAATTATGTAATCTAGGGCTGTGTGCATGCATATTTGAATCGGCCGAAAGAATTAAAAAAAAAAAATCGAAAAAATGTGAATTTTTCCAAACCCATGCACATGCATCTAGAAAATGTAATTCTAAATACGGTGCTAAAATTCAAATCATTTACCTGCTGTAGTTTGCGTATAATAAATTTTCAAGACTCATGGCATTTTGTACCTGAAACACAAAATGCCATGAATTTGAAAATTCATTATACGCAAACGACAGCAGGTAAATGATTTGAATTTTAGCACCGTATTTAGAATTACATTTTCTAGATGCATGTGCATGGGTTTGGAAAAATTCACATTTTTTCGATTTTTTTTTTAATTTTTTTCGGCCGATTCAAATATGCATGCACACAGCCCTAGATTACATAATTCTATATCATCCATAAAAAGTTGAAACGATTCCGATGAATAGTAACCGAAATATGAATTTTCAAAAATATGTTGGGTGCTATTATCCCCTTAAGCAAACCGAATTTTCATGAAGCGAGATAGTTTTATTCTGATTTTAAGTAAGTAAGTAGAAATTTGGATTAAAATAAGAAATATCTTAAATTGAAGCACTTAATTCTTAATTTAATCATTTTATTCATCTTAAAATAATATTTTTAAAGCAATGTAAATGCATGTTAAAACATTATTTTAATCAAAAACGGTACAGCTGAGTGCCCTGACACAAATCCATTTTTATGTAAAAAATTTTAAAATTTCAGATCCTTGCTGAAATTTTCAATAAAACGGCCACACAAAAAATATTGCAGTATTTACCCCACAGTTCCCCGTTTCAACATTGTGAGAAATAAAAAGTTTAATATATGTGAAAGTTTCATTTAAGTACGTAGGTATAAACGTTTTAAAAATATTTCGTAGCTCTTCGGTTAAGGAGCAACTTTGACCAAGGATCTGAAATTTTGAAATTTTTTACATAAAAATGGATTTATGTCAGGGCACTCAGCTGTACCGTTTTTGACTAAAATAATGTTTTAACAAGCATTTACATTGCTTTAAAAATATTATTTTAAGATGAATAAAATGATTAAATTAAGAATTAAGTGCTTCAATTTAAGATATTTCTTGTTTTAATCCAAATTTCTACTTACTTACTTAAAATCAGAATAAAACTATCTCGCTTCATGAAAATTCGGTTTGCTTAAGTACAATCCATATCTAACTCAATTAAAGAAAATTTGTCGATTTTTCTCGACTCAGTATTTTGATCAGTTCGTTTCCAGGATTCCATTTGTTTCAATGAAGAATATAAACACTTTTAATCAAATAAACCGAATATTTATATGTGTAAATATATGCAGGATGTTCCGAAAGTAGAGGGTCCTAAACAACGCAAAAAATGTACAGAAATGTATAAATGGTTTGCCATTTCCCATTTGGTACGTTTCTATATGCAGCAATAATACAGACGCAAATTACAACAATATACCATACATAAATAAATATATAAATAAAGTTCCACCTAAAAGGTGCTGTGGATACGACTATTAAAGTAGTAGCACTGAAGCTATCCATGAAAACTAATATAGAATCAAAAAAAGCTAATGTAGAGGCGCAAAATTAAATAAATACAAGCGATCACATACATGCCTGCAATGAATCGCCTGTAGCGCCTAAACTATCAAACTTATGAGAAAAATGCATGGGACATTTCTTATGTGGGTTTTACATTAACAATTTCTTTATCAATAAATTCATGAAGAAATTCATGAATTAATTCTCCAATTTCTTGTAGAACTGTTTTTGTTTTACATTTGTGAAGAAATTCATGAATTTATTTTACAGTACTGTCAATGACGGATCCCAAAATATTTGGGATATTCAAAACACTTTTCGACGACCTTTACACACTCGTTTTAATTTCAGTTCTCCTAGCTCAGTGAAATAAAACGTCAACAACAAAATAAATGAATCAAACCTAACTTCAAGTGTTTATGCTTATCTGCTAAAAATTTGATGGTGGTAGTCCTGTTATTCAAGGTAACTTCACGAGAAAATAGAACAAGTTCTTATTCGTGAAGAAATTCATGAATAAATTAAATTGGTGAATTTATTGAACGCCCAAGTTGGTGTTTTACATTAGTAAAACTTCTTCATGAAGCGACTTCATGAATTTATTCATGAATAAATTGTTAATGTAAAACAGTCATTATAGCAAATTTCTTCTTCTTTAATTTGTAATTTATTTGTTTTGGCACTAGGAGGCACCGGAAGCGAGATATTTTGAAAAAACCCGTTTTGGGCGCCATCTTAGCAATATGGCGGCGCGAGCGGCAAAGATAAGAAGGGGCAAATCTAGTATGTTAAATAGGATACTAAAATCTACTGGGCTATCATGTATTTGATCTTTTCCTGGTGAACTATTACTGTCTTGTTTTAGGGCGTTGTTCGGTTCTTGTAAAGTAAAAGGTCTATTTAATTCGTCGTGAATTTCCTGTACATTATTGTTTAAAGAGTTATTTTTGCTTTGTTGGCGGTATGGATGTTCTTGGTTAACCCAATTTGGTGTGAGTTTTGAGTGGAAATCAGTTACCCATTCTGAGGCTGCGTCCACTAGAATGGAATTTTGTTTTCGTTTGTTTCTAAATCTGTTTACATTCTCCCATCATAGGTATAGGGTGTTCACGCGAGAATTGAACCCCCCAACTAGATCCTTCCCCTTTGACACAATTTGAAAAATAAAAATTCGTTCTTATACGATTTTTTCTGTAGTTTTCAAATATGTCCATCATAATTTCCTATATCTCGTCATATACAGAGTGGGGTTGCATATTTTTTTTTCAACTTGTGTGACACCCTGTATCTAATTATCGTAGTTGGTGCAGTTTTTTATTCTGAACACAAATAAAAAAAAAATCTAACGGACTCAAGTCCTGACTTCGAGCTGGCCATGCAATAGGACCGTGGTTACCCATCCATTGACCATAGGTATTGTTTAAATAATTAACCACCGGTAAAGATTTTGTGGGGAGTGCTCCGTCTTGTTGATAGATTACGTTGCCATATTATCTTCTTGAAAAGCGAATATCTTGCAGTAACTGGTATACTTATTTAATTTCTTAGAAAGTTAAAATAACGATGGCCTGTTAAAGTACCATCGTAATATACCTATTAGGCCGATTATTTGATAATTGATAATTCCGCACCATACGCTGAAAGACTGCCCCAGTTTTAACCAATCTACGTCACTGGTTAAAGCTGGGGCAGTCTATCAGCGTATGGTGCGAAATTACCAATTATCTAATAATCGGCCCAGATATTACGATGGCGCTTTAACAGGCCATCGTTATTTAAACTTTCCAAGAAATTAAATAAGTATACCAGTTACTGCAAGATATTCGCTTTCCAAGAAGATATGGCAACGTAATCTGGCAACAAGACCTCCACTCTCCACAAAATCTTTACCGGTGGTTAATTATTTAAACAATACCTATCTATGGTCAATTAATGGGTAACCGCGGTCCTGTAGCATGGCCAGTTCGAAGTCCGGACTTGAGTCCGTTAGATTTTTTCTTTTATTTGTGTTCAGAATAAAAAACTGCACCAACTACGATAATTAGATACAGGGTGTCACACAAGTTGAAAAAAAAATATGCAACACTCTGTATATGACGAGATATAGGAAATTATGATGGACATATTTGAAAACTACGGAAACAATCGTATAGGAACGAATTTTTATTTTTCAAATTGTGTCAAAGGGGAAGGATCTAGTACAATTCTCGCGTGAACACCCTGCTGTACAGGCTTCTCGTTTGGTCTGTTTAATTACTTTCTTAGCTCTGGCATCATTTTGTTAGTACTTTATTAAATTTTCTAGTGTAGGGTTTTCATTGTACTCTTTGAAGCTTCTTTTTCTAATTTGCGTAATATTTGCGCATTCTTCATTCCCCCAATGTTTACGCTTTGCTGAATATTTGATAATTTCGCTTTTGACTGTCGGTATTGGAATTTCGGTCGATAAGTTCACGTTGTTGATGAAGTCCGTATATGTTGACGTATTGGAGTTTGAAAAGGTGTTTTCACATTCTTGGTGAAAAAGCGTCCAGTTCGCTTTCTGGATTTTCCATTTCTTGTGGCTGTTAATTGTGATAGGGTTGGAACGTAGAGTAGCGGTAATAAGAATTGGCATGTGGTATTTTAGTTCAAATATGCGTATTAACTTCATTCGATACTCGAAATATAAAATGAAATATTATGTTATACATAAAATTGTTGACCAAAAAACAAGTTAGTTTTAATATTAGAGCATATACTTACAGGTAATCCGGTATGTCCTCTTTCACCAGGTGGTCCAGTCTCACCTTTCTCCCCTCGTGAACCGGGCTCTCCATTATTTCCATCATGTCCAGGTATACCAGGACCTCCAGAGGGGCCTCTTGCACCAATAGGTCCCTCTTTACCAGGTAAGCCCTTTAAAACATTTTTTTGTTACACACATATACAAAATGATTATGTTTTCATGTATTATTGCATTAATAAAAGAATGGGTCTCTTATTATGTATTGTAACGAAGTGAATTTTAGCAGGAAGATATTGTTAGTTTTAAATAAAATATAATTTTAAATGTATAAAACAGGCAGGTAAAATGTAACAAATATTAATTTACTTCAAATTAAGCCTTCTGAACCGCGTCTTTTCCGTTTATACATTTTTAAATTATGCCGCGACGAATGCACCTAATCCCGGTATTAATTCAAGCACTCCTTATGCAAGAAAACGCATCGACTGCAATAAGCCTGCAGTGCCAGCCGACATAGGTATACAATGCTTGAAGCCAGTTTTGCGTTCAGAGCGCAAGATAGGTAGGGATACTCGTCATCAGTCTATAAAACTAACAATCCGGCCGTTTAAAAATCAGTTGAGCTCACGCTCCATCGAGACCAGACCACCAGTCCGAGAAGAAGTCCGCACCGAACCAAGAGGGAGCTCCGCAGCTAGAAAGAGTAAGACAATATATTGCCATCCGAGCTTTTGTTAGCAACCAGTTTGTAAACAGAGCTTTTTATCGGCCGTACGCTTTCCGTTTAACCGCTTTACCGTATATTTGCTTTCTCGTTTCCACCGTATATTTGCTTACTCGCTCTCATTATTTGCTTGCTGCTTTTCCCGCTTTTTAACTATAGTTTGCCGCTTTTAGTTTTGCCTAGCCTGCCTGCTTTAAGTTTTGCTTGTGTTTATATTTGTGCTTTATTTTCCGTAATATATTGTATTGTATTAAATCTTGAATAAAGCTTGTTCTGATTTTAATCCGAAATTCTGAGTTATCTTTATAGGTTAATTAGACCCGTGTCTTCACTGTAGCTACCTGAAGCCTCTATTATCCTGCTAATAGAGTTTATCGGTTTCAGGATATTAATCCTTTGTTTACATATGCAAAAGTAGGCTGGTAAACAAGTCATAACTAAAGTTGTACAGTTATATTTAAAACTTGTACGGTAATATTACAAATACAGATCTGTCAATAACTGTCAACAGATGAAATAATAAATAATGAAACTATAGGGCTATTTATTAATACAAACAGACAGAAAACTCCAAACAATAATAATTAAGTACTGAAATCCAACTGAAATATATTTTCAGGCAATCCAAGGTCCATTTTTATGTAGCCGTTGTGACATTAAAAATGTAAACATTTATGTAATATGAAAAAAGGTAACAAATAAAAACAAACAAAATATAACTGTAACCATGGCGACAAATCAACCCATACAGACTTGACCAACTAATGAAATGAAAACGTTATTAATAAGAGAATATCAAAAGGTAATATCTATTAATAATGTCTTTATTTTCTGAAACCGATAAACTATTGAACATATCACGGATGTTATGAATCATAACAGCCTTAGATGTCTTAAAATTCTCGCTCTACGAGCTCGGATTTCAAACCGACATCTGCGGCAGTTATGATAGTCATAACATTCCTAGATATGTTAATAGCTAAAAGTGGTCTTTCTGCACTCTAAACAGAAAGTGGCGCACGAGATACCGTCCTAAAGAGCACCGCCGCCCCTTAGGCGTCACAGTAACCTTCTCCGAACTTCCGCCATAATGAAGGAAGGTTACAAAATGGCGCCCGAGCAGGAACCCTGAATATTGACCGAATCCGAGAAGTTTGGAATTTTTAGCATTCGGCAGGCATCGAAGGCAACCGAATTTGGACCAAGTGATACCAGCAGGCAAGTGAGGTGTCATTTTCGACATAACCGACCACGAGGAACCGTTTCCGACCATTGCCGACCCGCCCCGATCATCCCCGAAGCCGTTATTACCGTTTTTAACAGCGCAAGGAGGAATTTTCGAGGAGAGAAGAGTTCCAAGCGAGACCCAAGGAATCGATTGCAAGTACTCCTGACACTCGCCGACCAGCCGTTTCGCGAAAAGGTTCCCCGTTCCGCCGTCTGAAGCCAGAACCGAGCGAAACCGATCTGAAGAAGATACCTGCACCCAGACACACCGTCTAGACCGAGTTTCATCGTCTCACCGGAGTTCACCCGGAATACTTGGCCGCTCCGGTGACAAAACTGACCAGGCGTGTGACCCCTCGTTTTATAGTAAATCGAGGGTGGAGATTCGATCCGTTGGAATTTTTGCTGTCCGACCCGCCATTCCAAATATAGGTCTACCAATCCTATATTAAGCATCAAAATCCGACTTCACGGGTACAGAACCACCACGAGGACTGTCTTACACCATATATTGAGGACCCGTACCGCTCCGCCCGAAGCTTGCCCAAAAACCAGTGGAAATACCGATCTGTCGTGTGACCCCTCCTTTTCGAGTAAATCGAGGGTGAAGAGTCGAAATCTGTTAGAAATTTTGCCATCCGACCAGCCGTTCCGAATATAGGTCCACAAAACCTATATTTACCGCCAGAACTAGACTCTACGGATTGAGGACCTCGACCAGTACCGCTTGACACGACATTTTGGGAATCCCTACCGCTCCGTCCCACGCCTGCGCAGAAACCAGAGGGAATACCGACCTGTCGTGTGACCCCTCCTTTTCGAGTAACTCAAGGGCGCAGAATCCAACGCAACACCTACCGAGCCGTTCAGAAGACTCACTTGGGAGATATCAGAAAACAGTTGGTGTTAGGACCGCTACTAGGACAGTTGGTGTTCAGACCGCAACTAGAGAGGACCATTACCGCTACGAAATATCCAATTCAAGATGAACGACTTACCCGACCAGGAGAATCAAGCCAGCGGCTCTAAGGAAGAAGCACTAGTTCCTGATTTGGGAGATTTCCGATTAAGCTGGATCTATAAGCTTAAGAAGGATGAGCTTGACGAGGAGTTAGGAAAATTTGGTCTTGCTACAACCGGTACCGTAGACGAAAAGAAGCGACGCCTGGTAAAATTCATAAAGGAAGGATGCGCTTCACCCAGGCCGATGAACGACCGACCGATCTTTCCTTTACCGCCGCCATTGGGAATATCAGCACCGCCAACCAGTATTCCCCGCATACCGCCGCCCGAAGAACCCGTCCGCCAGATGACCATTAGTACTGTAAGAGAGAAGGTCCGAAAATGGAATCTGCATTTCAACGGCAAGACAGATGCTGTAGAATTTCTGGAAAAACTGTGTGAATTCCAGGAACACAGCGATATTCCGAGACCAGACCTGTTACCGGCCCTGTATGAAATTTTTCAAGGGAATGCTTTAGCTTGGTACCGAAATAACCGTGACCTGTGGACAAATTGGGAAGAATTTCTTACCGACTTTAAGCAGTTTTACCTACCCGCCAACTACCAGTTCTTTCTAGAAGAACAAATACATAGTTGCCGGCAGCTACCAAATGAAGCAGGACGTGACTATGTGGTAGCGCTGCAGACACTGCTACGTAGACATGGGGGATATACAGCCGAACAAGCCATGTACCGATTGTATGGAAACCTGCGACCAGATTACCGCCAGTATATACGACAGGGTGATGTGAAAAGCCCACGAGATCTTGTATGCAGAAACGACGAATATGAAGCTCTCTGTTTGGAAATAGAAGCTCAACAAACTGTCCGCTCGCCCACCGTACCGACCACGGCACGCAAGACATACAGCCGTGTTGCTACACGTCCAGGGAACCAAACATCCGAAAAGCCCACACCATCACCGCAGCTTTCTGTCCCGACATATACTGCTCCATTATCCGAAAGGTCAGATGTACCGCAGGATGGTCCCGAGTCTCAGAACAACCGCCGTACCGACATACCGTCAACTTCCGCTGCAACCGGCACCTTTGACCGCAACAACACCTGTTGGCGTTGTGGTCAAACTGGACATTTTCGCAGTCAGTGCAGAGCTCCGCCGAAGTTGTTCTGCTCCAGATGTGGCCAGCAAGGGGTCATGACAAGAGACTGCCGCTGCCCACAACAGGGAAACTAGGAAGGAACCGCACAAGACCGAGGCCCGTACGGTTCTACAAACCTGCCGCCTCCGACCGAATAACCGCCGTCATACCAGATAACCGCCCGCACGTTAACGTACAAATGTATGGACGTACGTTCAACGCACTTATAGACACCGGAGCAGTCCGTTCCTACATAGGTGACCAGGTGAATGAGTTGTGTACTCAGTTGAAAATTCCCTGTGTCCCAGTCACTGCACCGAGAGTCCAGCTAGCAGATGGTAGGCAAGCTTCCGTGAACCGATCCTACCAGCTGAGCTTTGAAATAGGGAAAAATCCGTTTTCCGAATGTCTGTTCCACCTCCAAAATTTGTCATCTGATATAGTCCTGGGGATGGACATCTTAAGTAAAAGAAATTTTACGATACATCCGGCCACCAACACCGTGACACTTAATGACTGGGATCTTAAGTACAACTACGATCCAGCCGAAGGTCTCTTATCCCCAGAAGAGGAGGATCGATTCCGACAATTATTTCAAACCGAGGTAACAACTCCTAGCTCACCTGAAGATGCCGACCCTGCCATGACACCGACCACCGTCTGTTCTCCGCCGTCAGTCGTCCGTACCGCCCGTCCCGTCAGCTCCGCTCCACCAAGACCATCCGCTTCACCGTCCGTCCGCCAATCGCAACGTCCGCCGGCCGTCAAGAATCAAGCGAAGAACCGCAGACGCCGGAAGACAAGGAAGAAGAAAAGAAACAGGAAACCCAGAACTCAAATTCAGTTAAATGGACTGTCTCTAACATTGTCTTCAAGAGAAGAGGAGCGACTCAAGGAATTTCTGGCACAGGAATTACCTAGCTTCCAGGATATTCATGGCACTACCGACTTAGTACACCACCGTATCCATCTCACCTCACCTGATCCGATCAAACAACGCTATCGACCGCAAAACCCCCCGAATGCAGGAAATTATCAACAAGGAAGCGAATGAAATGCTGCACAATGGTATTATCGAACCATCTGGTAGTCCCTGGAATTCACCTGTAGTTATAGTCCGCAAAAAGGATGGCAAACCTCGATTGTGCATCGACTTCCGAAAAGTCAACGATGTTACCGAAAAGGATGCCTATCCGCTACCTTTTATCAACGCCATACTGGACAAACTATGCAAAGCTCGCTATATATCCAGCCTCGATTTGAAACAGGGATACTGGCAGATACCATTGGACAATGACAGTAAACCCATCACCGCTTTTACTGTACCAGGTAGAGGACTGTTTCAATTTAGAGTCATGCCATTTGGACTCCACTCCGCACCTGCAACATTTCCGCGCCTCTTGAACCGAATTATTGACCCTGAAATGGATCCGTATGCGTTCGCTTACTTAGACGACATCATTGTCCTAGGAGAAACTTTCTAAGAACATCTGAAAAACCTCCGAGAAGTGTTCCGTCGCCTAAGAGCCGCAAACCTGCAACTAAACCCCGAAAAATGCCAATTCTGCAGGAATTCACTCAAGTATTTAGGACACGTGGTTACCGCCAATGGAATCAACACGGATCCCGAAAAAGTGGTATCGATCCCGAATTTTCCAACACCACGTAACACACGAGACATCCGCAGATTTTTAGGGATGGCTTCCTGGTACCGCCGCTTTGTACCGGCATTTTCACAGATTGTTGCACCGCTGACCAAACTGTTAAAGAAGAACCACCGCTTTAAATGGACCAGTGAACAAGAAGACGCATTTAACCGTTTGAAGACGTGCTTAACCGAAGCACCTATCCTGACCTGCCCCGATTTCGAGAAACCTTTCACGTTGCAAACCGACGCCTCAGATCAAGGTTTGGGAATAGCCCTAACCCAGGAGATCCAAGGACACGAGCACGTGATAGCGTACGCAAGCCGAACCCTCACTCCAGCTGGCCGCCTGGCTAGGTGGAGTGTATTTTTGCAGCAATACGACTTTCAGATTAAGTACCGCCGAGGAGCCTTAAACCGAATAGCCGATGCGCTATCCCGTCAACCAGTGCCAGGATCTTCTTCCGAACCAGACACCGAAGAACTGTGTACCTTCACCGAACCGCCCAATTGTCCTTGGTATCAGCGGAAGAAGGCAGAAGTGGAGCAGAACCCAGAAGTGTTTCCGGATTATTGCATTTGCAATGATAAGTTATTTCGACACTTCTGGGACAACAGCGACTTGACCGAAGTCGAGCTGTCCGATCCGTGGAAACTGTGTGTTCCCACTCCACTTCGTCCGGCCGTCTTATCCGAAAGCCGCAGGGCACATGGGAATTGCAAAGACAATTGCACAGATATCTCGGAGATATTATTGGCCAGGCATGTTCAGAGATGTCGCGAAATACGTCCGCAACTGCCTACACTGCCAGCGCTACAAACCGTATCAGCAGCAGACACCGGGGAAAATGCAACCCTCCGCTAACCATTATCCCTGGGAGACAGTAAGTACCGACCTGGTAGGGCCACTGCCCCGATCCAGTAAAGGAAATAACTATTTGATAGTTTTTCAAGACCGCTTTACCAAATGGATCCGGTGCAGACCGCTCCGTAGTGCCACCGCCCGCAATGTCAGTCAAGCTCTGTACGAGGAAGTCATAACCCGCTTTGGCTGTCCTCGCACTGTGATAAGCGACAATGGTACCCAGTATGATAGCCGTCTATTCCGTTCACTACTGCAAGACTTAGGTATCCAGCACAGGTTTACACCGCTGTACACACCGCAAGCCAACCCAGTAGAGAGAGCCAACCGCACAATCAAGACGATGATAGCCCAGTATTTCGAACAGGATCACCGGAAATGGGACCTGTATCTTCCAGACTTCCAGTTCGCACTGAATAGTTCCAAGCATGACAGCACCGGATTCTCCCCGACGTTCCTGAACTTCGGCCGAGAATTGGAACTACCGAAGGCTATCTACTGACAAGATCCAGACGGAGAAGAAAATCCCGTTTGATTTGGTAAAAAAAAATCAATCTGGCCCGCGCTTTCACGACACAGAGTCACTATTATAATCTCCGCCGCCGCGAATGGCAATGCCATGTAGGTGATCGCGTCATGAAGCGCGAAAATCCGTTATCTTCCGTCGCCAAGTTAGCTCCCAAGTATTCCGGACCGTACACCGTCACGAAAGTCGTCTCCCCTGTGGTTTACAACCTGCGATCGGCTACGGGCAAAAAGCTCCATCACATACACATCAAGGACCTGAAACCCGAATAAGACCCGAAAACCGAAACCGAACCGTCAAGAAGAAGGAAGTTTCCGTAGAAGACCAGTGATGCTTGACCGATCCGACCGTGCCGCCGCCAAAACCGAACATACCGACCGTCAAGGCCAGCTTTACGCTAGGCCACCGCTAAAATTTACTTGTTACTAATTTCTTTGTATTTCTAGCTATCTACGCCCTCCACAGGACAGCCTGACCGCCGCTGCACCCGTCGTCTCCCCGGAGTCAACTCAGACAGCACAGACAACATCACCCCAGGGACGGAAATATTGCCACACTGGGGTGTCCAGAGTTATTTTTTTTAAATTTATTTGGTAAATATGAGTATGTTTTCTGTTTATATTTTCTGTTAAGTTAATCTGCTAAATCCGGGAGTCTCAGATAGGTATTTTTTTTTAGTTTGTAAAAGGTGAACATGCCCTGCAAATAAAGTTTCACGTAACCAGGATAGGGTATGCGCCTTAAGTAGCCGTAGGGAACCGACTATTTATAAGTTTTATTATTTTGACTTCCCGGATAGAGAGAGAGAGAAAAAAATTGTCAAATTGGAAATTTTTCATTTTTTTTACCGACGAAAGAGGGGGGTGTAACGAAGTGAATTTTAGCAGGGAGATATTGTTAGTTTTAAATAAAATATAATTTTAAATGTATAAAACAGGCAGGTAAAATGTAACAAATATTAATTTACTTCAAATTAAGCCTTCTGAACCGCGTCTTTTCCGTTTATACATTTTTAAATTATGCCGCGACGAATGCACTAATCCCGGTATTAATTCAAGCACTCCTTATGCAAGAAAACGCATCGACTGCAATAAGCCTGCAGTGCCAGCCGACATAGGTACACAATGCTTGAAGCCAGTTTTGCGTTCAGAGCGCAAGAAAGGTAGGGATACTCGTCATCAGACCGTCTATAAAACTAACAATCCGGCCGTTTAAAAATCAGTTGAGCTCACGCTCCATCGAGACCAGACCACCAGTCCGAGAAGAAGTCCGCACCGAACCAAGAGGGAGCTCCGCAGCTAGAAAGAGTAAGACAATATATTGCCATCCGAGCTTTTGTTAGCGACCAGTTTGTAAACAGAGATTTTTATCGGCCGTACGCTTTCCGTTTAACCGCTTTACCGTATATTTGCTTTCTCGTTTCCACCGTATATTTGCTTACTCGCTCTCATTATTTGCTTGCTGCTTTTTCCGCTTTTTAACTATAGTTTTCCGCTTTTAGTTTTGCCTAGCCTGCCTGCTTTAAGTTTTGCTTGTGTTTATATTTGTGCTTTATTTTCCGTAATATATTGTATTGTATTAAATCTTGAATAAAGCTTGTTCCGTTTTTAATCCGAAATTCTGAGTTTTCTTTATAGGTTAATTAGACCCCTGGCTTAACCGTGTCTTCACTGTAGCTACCTGAAGCCTCTATTATCCTGCTAATAGAGTAAAGTGGTCTTTCTGCACTCTAAACAGAAAGTGGCGCCCGAGACACCGTCCTAAAAAGCACCGCCGCCCCTCATGCGTCACAGTAATCTTCTCCGAACTTCCGCCATAACGAAGGAAGGTTATAGTATATATGATATCTCTGAAATCTTTTCAAATTATTTATTTCTTTGCTTTTTGTAAGTCTCCTATTATATTTATTATTCTTCATATAACCTTATTTAGTTTAGCGTCGAAATTATATGCGACGTGTCCAGGCGGGAGTTTACACGATCCATATTTCGGAAATTACTGAACAAATTTTTGTGAACTTACGTATGTTGCTCTTTATATCATTCTATTAAAGCAAATATAACGCCAATATATTTCCATTAAAAAAGAACTTCCAAAGGAATATTCATAACTATTCTACTCGAAGTAACATTTTACTCTCAATACCTACAAATAAGTCTGCCTTATTCAAACCCTCATTCTCTTATCAGATTGCAAAAACTTATAATTCAATACTTAATCAATTTAAAACCTTGTCTAAAGCTACTTTCAAATTTAAAATGCGCACCTTAATGATATAAATAACATTTATCTCAACTATCTTTTACTTCTTTGTATATTAATACTAAGTAGGTATACAATATGTATGTATGTATTTAAATTTATTTTTCCTTCATTGTTTTTAATTATTTTGATAGCAATTTTTCGGTCCATTATTTGGGTTGAGTGGAAGAGTAACGATCTCAGAGTAACGAGTAGGTCAACTCCGCCTTTTTAATAATAATAATACTATAGCTATTAGTTATTAGTTATTAGTTCTGTTTTTTTCTATGAATGTATTATAATTAAAATTGCCAGGAAATAATATATTTTAATTTAATGGATGTATATAATAATAATAATTATTATTGTTTAAATGTTAATTGTGGCATTTCATAAATTATTTCTCTTCCTTTTCTTTTTTGGGATTTATTACCACATTCCTTGAGATTCCTATCCAAAAAAATTCGATTTATCTAAAAAATATTCAAATTAACCAGATTTATCTAAAAAATATTCAAATTAACCATAAAACTGGGAAATAACCTCTACGCCTTTGACGTAATGTCAGAGGATCAGTTAGAGGGTGTTTTTTGACAACTAATAGGAATTAAATTAATACAAAAATACTGCGCTGACGTTTCGGAAACTATATCCGTTTCCTTTTTCAAAGTTTAGGCTTTAGATTTTTATGTTACGAGTAGAATAACACGGCATACAGAAAGAAGCCACAAATAACTTTTAGACAATATATATACACAATACACACACATAACACACACGTGTGGTCACCCAGTTGTTTCGGATACAGTTCAGTAAGTTGCACCAACTCCCCTAACAATTTCGACTCCGCCCCATAATCACGTTAGTCCGAGAGGGAGCGCCGACCGTCGACCTGTTCTATTCAGGGGAGATGGGTACAACTTACTGAACTGTATCCGAAACAACTGAGTGGCCAGACGTGTATACAGTATATTCACTTTTAAACCAAAGCAGTTTGTGAGTGAATAGGAGATAGTAGTAAAGCGAGAGCACTACACATGCGTGACTGCATGTCGATCTCAGAATGTTAGCGCTCTCGTTTTATTGTCTCCTATTCACTCACAAAGTGCTTTGGTTGAAAAGTGAATTTACTGTATACACATACATATTATATGGGTAATGAAATTTGTTCATAAAAATTTGTTTAAAATACAAGGAAATAAGACATATATAATATAATGTAGAATAAGATATTTGAATAACATGAAGGTGCAAGTAATTTGCTTACTACTCTACTCTATTTAAAAAATCGTGTATACTGTAAAATGCTCCATTTTGTAGAGTTTCTTTTATTGTATTTTTAAATTTCTAATAATTTTGAATATTTCTTACGTCATCGGATAAGCTGTTATACAATATAATACATTTATAATGTGGAGATCTTTCAAAGCATGATGTGCGATGTTTTGGTATACTTAGTTGATTACCATGTCTCGTATCATAGGTATGATTTTGTTTTCATTTGGTAAATAGATCTATATTTTTTTTTGTATACAGCAAGCATTTAAATATAAATACGCAAGGGGTCGTAAGAATTTTCTTGTTTTTAAACACATTTTTGCACCTCTCTCTAATATCTAACTTGAACATTAGTCGAATAAGTCTTCTTTGGCTTATAAAAACTCTATCCCCAACAGTAGACCCTCCCCAACAGATTATATTATAGGATATATGCGAATATGCTGGTGCATAATATACATATATTTAATAGTCCTGTTTCGTCTAGTGTATTTTTTAATTGTAATATTGCAAAATAGCATTTATTTAGTTTTTTTTTTTTTTTTTTTTTTTTGTGGCATTGGAGCTTTATCCATTAGCCAATTACAAAAGCTTTATTTAATATTTTCTATTACCTAACCTAACAACAACACAAACAAAATCCAACCCAATTCAGAAACGAGGGAATCTCAACAAGGACACACTCTTCTCTCCCAGGGGCCTATCAGGGATTTTTTTCATATCTAACATCACAATGAGGGGCTGTTATCGAACCCAGGAGATGCTGTAAAAGTAGTTTTAAGCAAAAGATCCCAATTAGACATAAGCACACAAGCTAAGGCTTGAATGGTGTATGTGGAACATCTGTTCCATGTACACCATTTTTTTATCAAAAATATGTCGAATTTTAAGTCAGTTCCTAAACCCAAAATTCCTTCTTTTTGCCTGATATGCACGATTCCGTGCATATCAGGATTTTTTATAAAATTTTTAAGACGATTTTCAGTACAGTTTCCGAAATTCCCTTTATCCTTTTCGGCCCATATCTCATGTTTGAACGAACGCATCCAGGCACGATGCAGCATGTAGAGACGACCAAGGACATGCATTGTCCTCAGCCAGTACCGATTCCTCGAAGGACGGACTGCGCCACAACAATGATCATAGCGCAGATGATCATTGTCATAAGCCGGTCTAACAGATCACAGGAATACTCCACAAAGGCGCGAGAGTGAATCTACCGTAGATCGGTCGCTCTTGATCTGATCTATCATAGACTGATCCACCTTCGTGGTCGCACTGATCTACGGACCCATAGGTTCACTCTACCCTCGCGTTCTGGAATTCCTAGTGAGTCCGTGACCTACGGCTTCCAAGGATGGTTGAGCTGGCCTCGCCTACCCATTGGTCATCGTCTCTACCGGGATCGTGTCTGATAGCACCATTTTGAAATTTTAGGAACTGAATAAAAATAGGAAGTAGCGGAATTTTGCGACGCCACGTGGCGACGTGAAATGGTCTCGGGTCTTTTCCATATCTATAGTGGGAGACCTCCCGATGATCTCGCAAAATGGAAATAAGCTATTTTTGATTAAATCAAGCCAGGATAAGCCTCAGTGCGGTACGCACGGGTACCGGGGGCTTTCCCCATTATTACCAGGTGACCGCCTTGTGAGATAGCATTCGAAGAGATTTCCCCTTTCTGAAATATCCACAGACGTCTAACGGCATATACCCCTTTTGGAGAATATTACCTTAAATTTTTAGTCTATAATTCTAACAGTAAATCTATAAAACCCACTCACTAAATTGCCAGTCACGTCCATGTAATAATTCTCTTTCGGCAATCGATCACTCGTCTTTAAGCGCGGCCGTCGCGGTCGCTGACCCCTTGTGGGGGTATCGTGGTTATGGTGGCAGACCTTGCTAGGTGAGGCTCTATATGTACTATGATGATTGTTTAATATATACCCTTATTTATTATCCATGTCTTCTTATTGCGTTCTAGTATTAGTCTAGTATCTGTGTTGACCCCATAGCTAACGACCCTCGCAATTGCGTCGGTTTGACCATTCGGCTGAGCCAAAGAAGAGTGAACGAGCAAGACCTGTCTGGGCAGGTGTCAGAAGTGAATTGTGTATTGTGCAAAGTGTTTAGCTAGTGTTGTATCTTTAGTTCAGGACGTTGCGAAGCCTGTATACGAGGAAGCATTCATTGTCGACAGTTGCCGTTAATCTATCGATTTCGAGACTTCGATATATTAAGGGTTTGCCACGACCTGCGTTGAATTCAACGGCCAAGAGTTAAATCAGATGTGGTGATAGCGATTAATTGACTTAATACGAATATCGGTCGTTCCCTCCCACTATCACTTGTTATAACGAATGGTTAACTAACGTTGACACAGCCTTAGCAAATTAGTTTAGTTATTAAACGTTGATAGGGCCACGGTAAGGGGGGATATATTACAAAGGGAAAAAACGAATAAGGATTACGACACTAACTTAATTATGAACAGAATTATTTAATTATAGTAGTAGATTTACAGTATTTAAAAAATTCACTAGTGCGCGATATATGTCGATATTTTTAAGAGCTAGTAAGTGTATTACATTAGTAGGGAGAGCAGCTTTAAACTCAATTAGGTTTTTTAATAGGTCTTCTGTAGCTCTTGCATGATTCTGACAATTAAAAAATATGTGATCCAGATCGCCTAACGTACCGCATGTACTGCAGGAATCTGACTCAAATACCCCGATTCTATGCAAGTGTTTTGGAAAACAAGCATGGCCGAATCGTAATCTGCAAATTGTTGTGATTAACTTTCTCGGGACATTATTGCCCTTGAACCATGGTGATCTGGGAATATGTTCCTCAACTTGAGTGTACTGACTATTTGGATTTTCTATCACATATTGATGGTATGATTTTGACCAATTATTATAGATTTTCTGTTTGGACCAGTTTATGCAGTCTGATAAACATAACTGAAAATTATAGTCCCGGCCAGAAATAGCACTTTCTTTTGAAAGAAAGTCCACATGTTCATTATGGGGAATTCCTGTGTGAGCTTTAACCCAAACAAAATTAATAGTAAATTTATTTTTAAGTAGTTCACAATGGAGAAGATTAATACAGAGTACATAGTAGTTAATGTGGTAATAATTAAGAAAACAATTTTGTATGCTTGATAATACACTCAGAGAGTCTGTAAAAATTACTGAATGATTGATATGGTTGATCTTAATGTACTCCAAGGCTTTAAGAATCGCTATGGCTTCTCCAACAAAAACCGATGTATGTTTGGGCAATTTAATTTTCAGTTCGTATTTGCTGGATGGAATGTAAAAAGAGCATCCCACGTTTTCATATATTTTAGATGCATCAGTATATATATGTAGATAGCTTTCAAATCGGGATTCCAAACTTTTCAAAATTATACTGTTGAGGCTGGGGATCTCTGAGTAATCTGGTATTAAAACACGGGGTTCGTAAAAATGGTCAAAATACTCTAAATTAAAATAAGGTATGTCGAAAACTTTGACCAAATTATTCCCTTCTTCACTGTATTGACGAAAGCCTGAACATAGTGGAGGGAAATTCTTCTTTGACCAATATTTGTTGGTTAAATCTGAGAAATTCAGTTTGGATATTTTGTGAACAATCGGCAAGTTAAGATATTCTGCGTGTAAGACGTATTTTTCACTAAGAAACTGTCTACGATATTGTAACGGTGGTTCCAAAGTTTCTACATGTAAAGCCCTTATGGGGGTGGATTTCATTGCTCCTACACATATCCGTAATGCTTTATTTTGAATAACATCCACTCTTTTTAATATGTAATTACTAGCCGATCCGTATAGGATGGAACCATATTCTAGTATCGAGCGAATGTATGATTGATAGAAGATTAAAAGCGTGTTCGGATCTGCTCCCCACCAAGTTTTTGCAATAACTTTTAGAAAGTTTAAGCCTTTTTCACATTTAGATACTATACTTTCCACGAAGCTTCCCCAATTAAGTTTCTTATCAAGAATGATTCCTAAATAAGTAATTTGATTTTTGTACGGGTAGATATGGTTGCCTAATTTTATCTGGGCTATATTTGGGGTATTATGCCTTGTAAATACAGTACATATCGATTTTTCAACGGAAATTTCGAAACCATGGTCAACAAACCACGTCTGTAAGTGGCTAGCGGAGAAATTTAAATTAGTAATACAGTATTCATATTTATTTTGTGTGAGATTGTTAAGGGGGCGGCTTACCTAAATAGACCACGTGCGCTAGGCAGGTTTCAATCCTCACCTAATTATCGGGTCTCAGGTCTTAACCCGGTACAACCCCAAAACAAAATTTTAGTGTTTTTCGTGCAGTGTCTCCGAGCGCACTTTAAATTGAAGGGAGACCTCACACGGCCGACTAGTCAGGTCCGTGGGGTGGGTTTTCCTAAAAATGGGGTGATTTGGAGGCAATAAAATAATGCAATAAATCAACAACGAGCACAATTTAATAATTTGACGGGCACAGAAAATGGTCGAAACCTATAGATGCACATGCAAGAGTGCAGGATCTTTACAGGAACTGAAGGCTCAATAAAAGGACCGTTACACACGCCTGGTTTCACAGGTGTTATTTAGTTTATACACATCTTACATTGTCCTAAGTAATTGAAATCTCACTTAATTAATATACCCCAAAATTCTTAATTATTAAATCCCTAATAAACTTAATCTCTACATAAATACCACACAATTACTACTCTGGTTTGATTCTTCTTCTTAACCAGCTTCGCACCAAGGAGTTCCAATCCAGGTAACGATGTTGATTTCAACGTCAGCTGACAGGTAAGAGTGAATGCAAGGACTAGCAGCAGGCACAGTAACGATACTAAAATAAATCCCAGAGGCCACCGCAAGGCAACCAGTATAATACACAGCCAGGCCCAAAGCAATCCTAACAGCAACACAGGAACCCCAGAGCAACAATAATAACAGGAACAGGAACGATGACATAGAAGTAACGCAGTAGCAAGCGTCGTAACAGCGTCTTAATAGCGTCTAGCAGCGTCTTAGCAGTCACGTAGCAGCGTCTTAGCAGTCACGTAGCAGCGTCGAGCAGCCCTACAAATAATTATTACTCTAGTAACTTCCTACCTTGCCTAATTTGCAATGTAACAACAGATGTCGAACATACCTTAGGTTTCGGATTGGCTGAAAGTGTCTGACGTTGTCGTCGTCAGTGGCTTGATTATCTGTTTCGAATACGGAAAGAACACCTAGGAAGAAGAAAACGAGGGTCAATTTTAGCTTTATGCCCCAAGAAGACGCCAAAAAAACCAGCTTATGTACTCACCGCTTTGAATATGTGAAAATATCCGGATTAACCGTCGAATTTACAGGATGCTTCACCAAAAGGTCCCACTAATTTCGATTATCTCGAATGATTTGTAACAAATCCCCCAAAGGGCAATTACTTCACCAAAATTGCAAAATTTTACAAACCACGAGTCGCACGTGTTCACGGTTTTCCAAGCCAAGCCAAAAAGAAAGAGATTCCAGGAATTCGGGGAACTGCGTTGGTTTCGTCTCCCTAGTTCGTTCTGCCGTTCACTCAGAGTTACCCGAGAGTACCTCCAGAGCAATTCGGTACTGTTTTATTTTAACCAATGATATGAATCTCACAGAAAACGTGATTTACATATCCCTGACACAAACTCAACTAAAACCACCAAAATCACGACATGTGCTTCCCTGTCAACCCTTCACAATACATCTCTACAACTCCACGGTTTGACAGTCGCAACGAACAGAGTCCCTGCATATCGAACCAGCGAACGTACCGCGGTCGAGATACACTACCAACATGAAACATGACAGGTAACCTGTTTGTTTACTTCAGCTACAAGCAAATCCCAAGTGTATAATAAATACTGTTCCTGTGGCCAAAGTGAGGTAAGTCTACATAGTTATTGCTAGTACAATTGAGCATTATGTTCGTATCTATTTTGCATGCCCTAAAGCTCGTTGACAGATGAAATTATTTATTAAATATCCTATCTTGCAGTATTCCAGACGATGTCTAGTAGTGTTACCAGCCAAAAGTGGAATATAATTACCCAGTACAAGACAATTATCACCCTGATATCGGAGAAACACCGCAGAGGAAGACTTGACCAACGAAATATCCAGGAACGACTGTAAATAAATGCCCTTTTTAACCACTATCGAACTTTCATTATCCTAATCAGGTGAGCCCTATATTTTTGCAAGATGATTTTTCAATACTAATAGTTGAACCTATTTTTGTAGATAAGAGCTATGGACTGACGAATGATACCTCGATTTTCCCAAGATTGGAAGCAGCGTGACAATGATTTCGACCCTGCCGAAGACTATTTATTTACAATATACCTTTTCGTTACGTATCGTTATACAATAAACTAAGAATAGACCTTACCGCTTAGTTTATTTGCTAGTAAATTTGCCACTGAACCGTTAACCTACGAAGCACCACGAGAAAATATTTTAGTGTGGAATTAAATTGTAACACAATTCATATTTATTTTGTGTGAGATAAGTAGTAGGGAAATGACAGAGCAAAGGGAGCAGTGTTCATGTTCATGTTCATGTTCAAGGTTATACCCCATCGGGTTACATACACGTATTACATATAGGGTTACACATCCGGTATTAATGAACAGGTGTCACATATCATGTTTCCGGCGGTGTCTAATTAATGTGCTCGGGTTACATAGGTCAATGACACATATCTGGTGGTATCAAATAAATGCACATGTCAGCACATTTCCGGCGGTATCAAATTAATATACATACATATTATGTTACATAGGTTAATGACTCTTATCGGGTTACTGGTGGTGTCAAATTAATGTGCTCGGGTTACATATCCGGCGGTGTCATATTACATACACGTGTTACATATCGGGTTACACATCCGGCGGTGTCAAATTAATGTGCTCAGGTTTCATAGGTCAATGACACATATTACATACACGTGTCACATATCGGGTTACAACTTGTCGGGACAAGTTTGTATTCATGTCTAGACGACATCCGGTTTATGCACGAAGATGAATTACCTTTGCAATGAATCAGCATAAAATTAACATCCTGTAATTCATCCGGCGGTATCAAATTAATATACATATCAGGTTACATAGGTCAATGACTCTTATCGGGTTACTGGTGGTATCAAATGAATGAACATGTAAGCATATTTCCGGAGGTGTCAAATTAATGTGCTCGTGCTACATAGGTCAATGACCCACATCAATATACACGTGTCATATATCTGGTAATAATGAACAGGTGTGGCGGATCAGGTTACATAGGTCAATGACCCATGTCTAGTTTCCGGTGGTGTCAAATTAATGCTCACATGTGGGGTCAATGTGTTCATGTCTAGACGACATCCGGTGAACACGTGAGAACCGTTTATTCCCACGGATCATATAACACATGTTCAACACATCAAATGATCACGTGATCTGCCACCGCGATATATAACACAGCGATAAGATATGTTCTTTAGTCTATGTTTAAACTTTATCAACAATGAAGTGTGAACATTGTGGAAACGGTTTCTCATGTCAAAGCAGTTTAGTTCGGCATATTCGTCAATATTGTTCTGTTCTTCATGATAACAATAAACGGAAGGCTGATAGTATGCCTTCTACAAGTGGTGTTAATAGAAACATTTGTGAACATTGTGGAAACGATTTTTCATGTGAAAGCAGCTTAGTTCGACATATTCGTCAGTACTGTTCCGTTCTTCATAACAATAAACGAAAGAGCGACAGTGTACATGACCAAAACAAAAAACAGAGGACTGATAGTGTGCCTTCTACAAATGGTGGAAATTCCAATATATTGTGAGTGGTGGTAACAGAAACATTTGTGAGCATTGTGGAAAAATATTTTCATCACCTTTCAACTTATTACGACATATTAATAAAAACTGTCCCACTTTAAATAATCCAATTTCTTCTGGTAATAAAAAAATTCATCGGCCAGTTGTTCAAAATGTGGGGAATGGTGTGGAGAAACTTCATCACGCATTTAAGAACAGGATAGCTAGTTACCGCTTTACTAGCCCTAAGATCCATATTGATTACTCTGATTTTCTGGAAGAAGTGAAGCAAAAGGTACTTGGAATAATTAATGAATATCTGCAGAAATTCAACACCCTTAAAATTAATTTCGAAGTGTTTGGGCTTTATGTCATACCTGAAAAGGAGATGTCTGACATAAAGTCATTTAATACCAAAAATAAAATAATCACTGTTTCATCAGACCTTCAAAATATTTTTGAGGATTTCGGGGAAGAGATGAAGCTTCAAGCATCCGAATTTCAAGAAAGGGACTCTGGTTGGACATTAAAGCACATAATGTTTCTGGATGTGAACATAAATAAATATACACCAATATCGGCATCATCATATATTAAGCTACCCAAAACTATAGCAAAAAAGAATGCTGTTTTAAATATACAAAACCAAGACAATGCTTGTTTTGCTTGGTCAATTAACGCAGCAATCTTCCCTGCAGAAGGTGATCTAAGGAAACCAAGTTCATACCCACATTATAATACTTTACTAAATTTTTATGGATTAGAGTTTCCTATGAAACTAAAGGACGTCTCTAAATTCGAAAAAATGAACAACATCTCCGTTAATGTGTTTGGCATTGAAACAGAATTCAAGGATGGAAAAATAATTACAGAGGTGGTAGGACCATTACATTTTACATCACGTCGTCAAGCTACGCACGTTAATTTGCTACTTGTATCAGATAATACAGGTAGAAGCCATTATTGTCTCATAAAAGGCTTATCAAAATTAGTGTCAAGCCAAAAATCAAAACACGATGGACGGTTACATATTTGTGATGGGTGTCTACAATCATTTGAAAAAATTGAACATCTGAAAACACATGAGAAAAATGACTGTAACCATATATGTACGAAAATACCAACTACCGATTTGAAGATAAATAAATATGGTGAATCGGTTCCTGAAAATATTCTTCAATTTATAAATTTTGAGAAACAATTGCCAGTCCCATTCGTCATATATGCCGATTTTGAAAGTTTGTTGAAACCCATCGATCATAATGAGCCTTGTGATGAAAAATCGTTCACAGTTAAAGTATGCGAACATGTACCATATTCTTTCGCTTTTTATGTAAAATGTAATTTTGACGATAAACACTCGAAAATTGTGACATATCGAGGCCCCAACGCTGCTGAAGTATTCTCTAAAAAATTGGATGAAACAGTTCTGGATTTATATAACACACACTTAAAACATGTTAAAGAAATGCTCCCTCCTTCGGACCTAGAGAAAATCGAATACGAAAATGCTGTGTGCTGCCATATTTGCAAGAAAGACTTTAAGCCTTGGGATACCAAAGTGCGTGACCACTGCCATCTAACAGGTCGCTTCCGTGGTGCTGGACATTCTATTTGTAATTTGAATTATAAAGTTCCAAAGTTCATACCAGTGTTCTTCCACAACCTGACAAATTACGACAGCCACCTGTTTATAAAAAAGTTGGCCTGCAAAAAGGAGAGTGTTTCTGTCATAGCGCAAACCAAAGAAAAGTACATCTCATTCTCCAAATCAGTTCTTGTCGAAAAATCTACAGACAAGAAGAGACATACCTGAAATTGAAATTTGTAGACTCTTTTAGATTCTTATTCAGGTCCCTCGACAAACTAAGTCAAAGTTTGGAATCTCACCAATGTGTCGAAAGCAGAAAGTACTTTGAAAAGGATGAAGAGTTTAATTTAATCAGACGGAAAGGGGTCTTTCCATATAATTATGTGGACTCGTTCGAAAAACTAGAAGAACCGCAATTACCCCCAAAAGACAAGTTTTACAATGACTTAACAAATGAGTCTATCTCTGATGAGGATTATGAGCGAGCTAATAAAACATGGAATACCTTCAAATGCAAAACGTTGGGAGAGTATGCAGATATTTATCTGAAATCGGATATTCTATTATTAGCCGACGTGTTTGAGAACTTTAGAAAAGTGTGTTTGGAACATTACAAATTAGATCCTGCTCATTATTTAACAGCTCCATCTTTGAGTTGGGATGCAATGTTGCGTTATACCCAAGTTAAACTCGAACTTTTGACCGATGTGGATTCTCTACATTTCTTTAGAAAGGGGATTCGAGGAGGAGTGGCTCAATGTAGTAAAAGAAAAGCTGTGGCCAATAATCAACTTGTACCAAACTATGATCCCACGAAGCCGACATCGTATATTATGTACCTAGATGCAACCAACTTATACGGAGGAGCAGCGATGAAAGAACTCCTACCCACTGGTGATTTTAGGTGGCTTGAAAAAGAGCAAATTGAAAACTTTGACTGTTCGACAATTGAGGATGATTCACCAAGAGGTTATGTTCTAGAAGTTGACTTGGAATATCCACCACACTTGCACAATGACCACAACGATTTACCTTTTTGTCCAGAGCAAATGACCCCTCCGAAAAGTAAAACTACCAAATTAATCCCGAATTTGCGTAATAAAGAAAAATATATCATATACTACAAAAATTTAAAGCAGTGTTTAAAATATGGATTAAAATTGAAAAAAATCCATAGGATAATAGAATTTTCCCAATCTTCATGGCTGGGATCATATATTGAATTAAATTCAAATCTTCGAAATTCTGCTAAGAACGAGTTTGAGAGGGACCTATTCAAATTGTTTATTAATTCAATTTTTGGAAAAACAATGGAAAACGTCGACAAAAGGCAAAATATCAAGCTATGTTCGCGCTGGGAAAATAAAAAAGGTACATTAGGTGCAAGAGCGTTAATAGCCATGCCACATTTTAAATCCTGTTCGATATTTGATGAAAATTTAGTAGCAGTACATTTGGAAAAAGTAAAGGTCGTTTATGATAAACCACTCTACGTCGGATTTTCAATTTTGGATATTTCAAAGACTATCATCTATGAATTTCTATATGGTTACATCAAATCCATGTATGGGAATAAAGCAACTGTTTTGTATACTGACACCGACTCACTAATTTTGGAAATTTTCACTGACAATGTTTATGATGACATCAAAGAAAACATTCATTTTTTCGATACATCAAATTATAGTATTGACAACATCCATAACATGCCTAAAACGAAGTCTGTAGTCGGGAAAATGAAGGACGAGTATGCTGGAAGACCTATAGAGTGCTTTTATGGTACCGGTGCTAAAGCGTACTGTGTTAAAGCTGGTGATGTCATGAAAAAGGCCAAAGGGATTTCCAAAAGTGTTGTTAAACATCAAATAGATTTTTCTGGTATGATATTCCGAAAGATGTCTATATTTACCTCCAATTTGCACACCATTCACACTGAATTAAAAAATAAAGTAGCGCTATCTTCTGCTGATGACAAAAGGTATGTCTTACCTGGAGATGTTAGGACCTTGGCTTGGGGGCATCATCATATAATTACTGGAAGTAGTGACAGCAAATTAGAGATTTTACTGAAATACGCTGACCGTTTGATGTAAATGGAAGAGCCTGAAGAAGGATGGGATAGTGTTGATTTGGATTTATTAGATTTGTAATTTATAAATAAAGAACATATACATTATAAATTGTTTTATTTGTTTTACATACAAAGGTAATATAATAAATATAACATTAAAATTAACCGCATCTTTCCAATCCCCACTCACATATGTGGCATTTAGATTGTCTGCATGGAGGACCATCTACATGGCTATGCCATTCGGGACGATTGTGATGTACAAAACAAGGTAGTTGAATTTCGAGTTTGAAATTTTGTGTGTGTTCCCGTGGTAGTTTGTGCCATGTATACAGAAGCTCAACTGGACCAACTTTTTCAATTAGATACTGCAGTGGAAAATTCCGAAGTTCTTCCTCAGTAAAATCATACAAATTTTTACCATTCCTATGCTTATCTATCAACTCCCTCGTTAGACAATTCGAACAAGTCAGATCTTGAGACATTTTAAAACACTTGTATGTATTAATTTAAGCACGAGCGATGAACAACAAACTGCTATGTACCAAATTACAAAATGATT
This sequence comes from Rhagium mordax, assembly GCA_963680705.1. Classification (NCBI taxonomy): domain Eukaryota; kingdom Metazoa; phylum Arthropoda; class Insecta; order Coleoptera; family Cerambycidae; genus Rhagium; species Rhagium mordax. The sequence continues at coordinate 42,927,711 of OY796657.1, forward strand.
TATCTCGTGATTCATTTCAGTATTTGTACTATTATTAACAGTGGTAGGGGGTTTGCTATAGAGTTCCAGCCATTCTGAATCTTGAGTGGAATCATTACCTTTTCTTAGTTTTAGTTTATACATAGTACTGTTGGTGGGTATTGGATATCTGAGGGTTGCTGCATTAGTGGCTGCATACGGTTCCATTCTGCCCCATTTCGAAGGCCAGCTCTCATTTCGGGTTCCATTACTATCGAAGCATATAAACACTACTTTCGCGGTGTAAGGATGTTGTATAAAAAGAATACTTTGAAAAATTGATTGTAAAGCTATGAATTGTGAAGCTATCATCGTAACATCTATAAACACACTAATGTTTTTTTAAATTGTTATGAATTTATATTCTATTATTGATGAGGGAGAGGGGGTATACATTTGATAAAGTGTTTTACTGAATCTATAAGTCAGGTTGGCCGAGTGGTTAAGGCGTCAAACTTAAGATTTGATTCCGTAATAGGAGCGTGGGTTCGAATCCCACACCTGACATTTTTTTCTTATCCCATAACTGATTTATACATCTGATTCCCTGTGGAGAAGGAGAGGGGTATATATATTTAATATAAAAATGAAATGAACTGAATCTATAAGTCAGGTTGGCCGAGCGGTCTAAGGCGTCTAAGTTCAACTATGATTCCCAAACGGGAGCGTGGGTTCGAATCCCACACCTGACATTTTTTTTTTCTTATTCCATAACTATACATATAATTCTTCCCCTTCGTCACATTCGGAATCATATTCTTCCCCTTCGTCACAATCACAATCCTCGAAACATCTTAATATTTTAATGTAAGAATAGCTATCTTTTAGATTAAATGTTTCTTTAACACATTGAAGTTTATAACTATTCATACATTTTCGATCAACAAGTTTATCGTTTTCATCATAAAACTGGATTTTTATATAGTAAGAGTAACCCATGCTTCTAATTATAATTATGATCTTCTTACTGTAACATGTGGCGAGCAAATGAATGATGAGTCATAACATATGCCTTAATTAACTTGTCTAGACAAGATACATCCGGCGACATGTACATAAATGTTACACGTGATAACATCTGGTGAACAGATTACGACTTTGGGGTCAATGACACACATCTGGTTTCGTTAATAAATAAAAATACATTAAATATGTTTCATTTTTTATTATGGCATTATAAAATTTTCATAAAGATAAAATACATTTGACAAAGAACACATACATTTAGATTTTAAATGATAAAAACATCGAGGTTCAGAAAACTGGAGCGGTGGATGGTCTTCTAACTCGTATACAGGTTTAGATGAGTATTTTCTTATGTATGAGGCCTTTTCTTTCCCCTTCACATAGATTATTGCTTCGGTTTCGACTAATTCTCGGACAATATTCCCAAACTTGAAAAATGGAGTACACCCTTCATTCCAATTAATACAGTGATAATTATGCGTTAACCACTTCACTTGCTTCTCCAAATATGGTGGTAGGAGCTTTATAGAAAATGGAGGTTTAAAAATATGTGCTGTTTTATAGCCATTGTAGGCTGCCAGCTCCTTAACAATAAATTTATTTCTCTCCACCTTAAATCCTTGCACATCCAAAATTAAGGGCATATTTTTATATCAGCTAGTCTTCTAATCACATAAACTTTTAAACTATATATTTCAACTGCTTTTTTTAAGTCTGCAAGTTTTTTCTGGTGTTCCCGCAACGACTTTCTATACTTTGATATCATTATGAACTAACTTGGTAGTCTGCATCACTTTCCTTAAATAAGTTAGACCTGTCTAACTATCTTTGTCATTGGATTATACCGGAATACGTGATCATGCAAAATTAAGCAGTATGCGGTAGTGTCTTTTGGAATATTTTCGCTTGTTTCAAATTCAATGCGCATGACAACTGATCCTGACTGAATAGTCTCCTTTTGACGAGAACAATCAATGTGAGTTATAGGTGCAATAGATTTGAATTCTTTAGGTGTAAATATAGGCTCGTTTCCAGTTTCATAGTATGAGTGGCGGAAATTTGAGAACATTTCATATAAAGTCGCAAATTTGTTATTTTTGAAATCCAAATATAAATCGTTGTAAGGATATCTCTCCGAATTTAAGAAAACTCTAACTTTAGTAATATTACAATTATCAAATGTACTCATGTTGGAAGTTAGTTTATTTTTTTTATCAGTTTTATCAGTAACGCGAGAATTGAGTGTCGTGCAGTTTCCAACTTTATACTACTCTTCAAAGTATAATTATGTCTGGTGGTTTGTGGAAGTAAGGTGTATTCTATAATTTCCCAACTTCTAAATGGAATCAAAATTTCCAAATTTTTATCTAATATTTTCGTTAGCGCCAATTGTTGTGGTATTCCTACGGAGACATGTAGCACTCTCCAATAAAGCTTTTCAATAGTAATTTTTGGTTTTTCCGTATCATCGATACTAGTTACTGCGTCTAAGTCGTTACTACTCCGAATTAAGACTAATTCTTGCTTCATATTTAATATAATTTTTCTGTAATCCTCAAAAAATCCCATTAACATTTTGAGTGCGATGCAAACATTAAATTTATCAGTATCCGGTATAATACTATCTTTAGGAAACCATCCGGCATTTTGAAGTTTGACGCTTTCGCTTTCATTGAATGACAAATACCCTTTAAGAGTAGAAGTCACGCCAACATTTCGAACCGAATCAAGTACAATACCGCTGAGTTCATATCGAATTTCTATAAAGAGAAAACTGAAGGCATTATTTATTAATTTTAGCTTTGTAACTGGTTTCCCATCATCTTTCCTTAGATTTCCCTCTAAATATAGAAGACTTTCGCATGGTAAGGTGTAGGTATCCAATTCTTGGATTGGGATTCTAATTTCATCATTGTAATTAAATTCAGTGGCTACGAAAGGTTGATAGTTATGGTACTCGAAGTCAATAATTGAATTATCGACTAGAGGTTGCTGCGTAACATTTAAAATGTCCATTATATGAGTACTTCAAGACCAAGAGAGTGCAGAAAAATTTTGTTCTGAGGTGTTACTAGGCTAACACTCTTCTTATTACTGATTAAAAACTCATCCTTAGATTTTCTTTTATAACTGCGTTTAGATATTTGAGGACTATAGTATTTAGAATTATAGCTGACTACCATCGTTTAGGATTTCTTCAAATGCAGTCTGACTGTAACGGTTTCTTGGCGGAAATTGACAACATTCGAATCTTGATCGACTATTTTAATGGTAATTGAGTTGATTGTCTTAACGCTTACTGGAAAATATAGGACGTTTAAAGGTGATTCCACTATTTTATAGCCTGGAGCCACTGTTGGAAAGAACTGGTGGATTATGTGAAAAGGACTACCATTAGAATAAGATCCAGTAGCAATATTACAATCAATGCATAAAGCATTCACCTTAATTATTTGTACTGGAAAGTCAGATTCATTTAGTTCATTAGCTTTAAGAACTCTTTTCTCAAATCCCAACAGACGTCCTATGGAGTTTTCAGATGAGAAATCAATATCAACATTTGCCTTTATTTTAACCGCTGATGTATTGCGATTAGCAATAACATGAATAATATTGGGAGGTTCAATGATTTTTTGAAGATATTCGTTAAGGTCATCAATTTCATAAGCCCCAACAGGAATGGTTATGGTTATGTTTCCATAAGTAAATTTGTTGTTTGTTTCATCAATGTTTGGTATTACATTAAAAGTTTCAAAATTCACCAAACCAATAACGTAATCAAAATCGTCCTCCAAATATATTGGTGGATTGAAATCGGCGCTCAAGATGGAGGAATTTCCAGTAAGTGAAAATGTTAAAGACATGTTACACAATTCAAATGTATTTACGTAATAAATGAATTTTCCTTATTTACATACATTATATAAAAATTTTATACATAAATGTCCACAATAGGGTGTTTTCCATCGATAGAAATTCACCTCAAATTACATATTAATGTATAGTAAAACATATACAAGAAGGCCTAAATGTGTTCATGTTAGTTATATCATAAGTATTAATTAAATATTTATTAATTAAATTCAACTGAAATTCAAATTATTGAAGGGTTTCTAAACCGGTTGTGACGTCAGAGCCCATATTTATATGGCTGACTGTTTATGTCATATGCGTGTCACCAGTTTTCCTGTGAGTTTTTATAATTTAAAGTGTGTTATATATAAATTAAAAGTGAAAAATGGCTTCCGAGGGGTTTGTTAAAGCTTCTTCAAACAATTTACCATGTGTACATATTTTTATGTTTACCGAATTTATCAAAAGTGACGAACTTTAACCTCAAAATTGTAGATTTAAGAATTTAGATTGTTGTTGTTCAATTCATTATTAAAATATTAGATACTCTTTAGTTGGTAAATGTAATAGATAATGGTAAACATTACTATTAATTTTAGAAACTAAAATACATTTGTTATAAATTTAAAATTTTGCCTAAAAATTTTAAGGTTAAGGTACTTGCCTTGTTTTATTAATTAGTTTTTACTTACATTAAAATGATCTGAGCAACAGAAGAACTTCGATTTTGATTTAGGCATATCACACCTGGCAGCTTTAAATCATTTAACTTTACGTGAATAATCCTGGGGGACACTTAAAACTGTATTATTAGAGGCACTTATAGAGGTATTTTTACATCCTGGCACAAAACACCACTTATTCTGCGATCCATACATGTTTTATTCTTTGTAAAATACAAAAATAAACGAAATCAAATTAACTACTAGAAAAAAATAACAGTAACACGAATATAATGACAAATAAGCTTAATAAGGTGCTTTGTTGATAATATGGGCTATTACGTCACAATAGTATATGCAACCAGCATTACTATACTTGGTGTTTTCGCGCCAAACCTGTGATTTGAAGTAATATCTGCCTTAAAACTATTATAAAAAAAATTTTTAAACAAAAAAGTTGTCAGTGACTATTTATGTTGTAAGAACTTTTCATTTTTCGAGTTTTAAAAAAATGTGAAAACACCCTATTGTATGAATTATATGTTTGCATCTGATCATGATTATAGTTAACTTTATTCAAGCTACCATCACTAAAGAAATAACTTATTACTTCATTTGGTGGTCTTAAGTTTCCATAACTATCAAAATAGATTATTGAGTTATTATTCTTCACGTATGCTGTCCAGTGAGTACCCGGGCCTGATGATATATCCAAATTAATAATACCACATTCATTTTTTCTTATCTTTACTGGTAAAGTATTTCTCATGTATATTCCTCGAAAATTTGGGATATGTAATTTTTTTGCGTATCTCATTAAATCTATGTTTGTTAATGCTCGATGAGGTAGCTTTATAGGGAGTTTTTTGAATATGGTGCTAGATATAATCCCATGCCTTTTTTATATGGTCTTAAGTATAAACCTTTTCCTACTGCAACTTGCTCCATAGCTAAGTTATGTCTTCTATCTTCTTCTAGCTTCTGTTTTGCAGCCTTTGCGTCGTTAACAGCCTTTGCAATTCCCGCTGCGTGCCACCAATACTTCCAAGAGCTCCCAATGCAGCAAATAAAGGAATAAGAAAAGGTAGAAAACCACCAGTTTTTGGAATGGGAATTATTCGTTTTCTTGGTGAAGAGAGTTTATTTGTTCCTATTGATGATAAAGCTTGTTGTGCGACTTTAATAAGATTACTAGAATTACTTCCTTGAATACCACGTCGGGCTCGCTGTACTGCATTATTAAAACTTATCTTACGTAGCCCCCTACCACGCTTCTTCTGTTTTCTACGCATACCCATTCCAAGTTTAGTTTTAGCCTTCATAATGCCTGTTACACCTAAAGCAGCAATTTTTTCACCAATTGAAGAATCACCTGCTTTTAGCCGTTGATATGCTTTTTCTGCTAATATTTTATCAGCTTGATGTCTGTTGCTTATATCTTTTGAACGGGAATAGGCAATGTCGTGCTCTTTACAAAATTCATCTAATGGATTAACACCAGCATCACCTCTCGCAATTCTCTTAGATAGTTTTGTTCCTGGGCCACAATAATTGTAACCCGGTATATGCAATTCAAATGGTAGTTTATCAATAAGCTTATTAATAAATCCTGACCCTCTCTTTGCAGACTTTAGTTTACGATTAACTAAGGATGGGCTGTGTACAAGCATTATATAACTTGTTGAATGTCTTCTACAGAACTAATTTTTTTAACGATGTACAATCTTATATATAGCAGAGACAATGATTTATAACACAGTTCGTTAGATTTAGTTTTACAATGAAGATCGAAAAACAAAATGTTACATTACCTGTTATTAACCAAGATGAGTGTTTGTTAGAAAATAATTATCAAAAACATGGTGAACTATTTGGGGGTTCATCCAAGCGTGCATTGATCGTCGGATGTTCGGGTTGTGGCAAGACTAATTTACTTGTCACGTTACTGACACCCTAATGGACTCAGATTTGAGAATGTTTACGGCTACTCAAAGTCCCTGTACCAATCAAAATATGAATATCTGAGGAAATTATTGAAACCAATGAAAGAAATAGGTTACTTTGAATTTAGTGATGGAGAAGATGTTATGCCAGCTCAAAAGATCAGACCCAATTCAATTAGGATGTTTCGAGGATTGCGATTGTGGCGAAGGGGGAGAATATGATTCCGAAATAGATGTATAGTTATGGAATAAGAAAAAATATCAGGTGTGGGATTCGAACCCACGCTTCTGTTACAGAATCAAAGCCTAAGTTTGACGCCTTAAGTTTGCTAATAATTACAGCCCATTATAAACACCACTGGTACAATATTGATTCTATTATATTTCCATTGTTTCATTTCATGGAATACAGAAGTATTTATAAAACGATCGTATCCAATTATGGGAATTCGAAAATTTACAGCTGGAAGTAATTTGTAGCAGTTGAATATTGTTCAATTCAGGGCTTTTAAAAATGTTTATAATTCTAAAAACATTCTCAGCAATTTATCTTATATAGATGCGAGATATAAATTTTATTTGAATTTAATCTAATTCAGTAAATTATTAATATATAGAAAAACATGTTTGCAGATTAACTTAATAATTCATTACGAAAAGTAGGTATTTTATTTCGATAACTAATTCATAAACAGTAGTTAATTCACTTCGAGATCTCAATACTGTTTTATTCTTCTTCACTGTTCTTTATATCGAGATAAAAATTTTGCTCTAAGTACTTTTAGAATGTTTCTATTGCGCTTTTCTCTCTGATTCTCTTCAATCGATTGTTTATTGATAATTTTTGAGGGTGATTTTTGGTTCTTGGATGATCCGATGTGTAGTCTTTGTACTTACATGTCTTTTTAAGTTATCACGTCTGTTAAATATTTTATTACACAATTCACAGGGAAAAGAACAGTTTTTGTGAATGTTTGTGTGTCGACTTAGACCACTAGCGCATAAAAATGTTTTATCACAATAAGTGCAGTTAAACATCGTGCACCAACTACTACCTGTCAGCTAATACCTTACCATGTGAAAGTGTTCTATATTTATACTTAATTATTTCTAATTAAGGTAATACCCCCAAAAGTTAGATGGACCCGTAGATGAGTGCAATTTTTGTGTTAAACGAGAGCAGGGTTATAAATAAGGACAATTTGGTGAGGGTAATATCATGGATGAAGGCAGTTTCTACCTGTTAAATGAGGGTAAATTCATAGATGAGGACAATGAAATGAGGGCAATTTACCTGCTACATGAGGGTAAATTCATAGATGAGGACAATGAAATGAGGGCAATTTACCTGCTAAATGAGGGTAAATTCATAGATGACAATGAAATGAGGGCAATTTACCTGCTAAATGAGGGTAAATTCATAGATGAGGACAATGAAATGAGGGCAATTTACCTGCTAAATGAGGGTAAATTCATAGATGAGGACAATCTCTGCGTTTTACAATTATCTTTCTTAGCATGATATGCATTGTTTATAAAATTTTTGTGGTGAGTTAAAAATTATTTTCAATATTTTATTTTTATACTTTTATTATTATGTCTGTACAAAGCCTAAATAAAAAGTCATTTATAAACAATTTTCAATTTAAATGAGGCTAAATCATAAACGAATTGATTGGATGATTTGAAAAAGTATAGGATCATCGATGTCTATCACCCGTGAAGAACGAAATATACAAACTTTTATTTCATGCTAGCTCCTCAAGACATTTCTCAAAGTAAGATTCAAAATTCATGAAAGAGTGTCACTAAATTTCCGTTAAAAAAATGTTAAATTTGGGTCTGTCATGTATATATTATTTTTTGTTCTGTATTTTTTGTTCTGTATTTTCTTAAATAAAGTAAATTACAATAATCTATGTCTGAATAAGAAATAATTTTCAATCCCAGACAAAGTGTGTAATTATTAACTATCTTAAAATAGTACATTGTATTCGTGGTAATGAGCCTCAAACGTTTGTTTAATAAACTGCCCTATGCTCGTATCATATAACCAGTTTTCACAGTATGTTTGTTTCTGGGAATAATTTTAAATTTAAAAACTCAAGTGCTTTTACATTGTATTACAATAACAAATACCGAAAATAAGAAACATTTCGCAAAGTGAAAATATTCCCTATTAATTACATTAATATATACATACCCTTGTTATATACTTCATAGGCAACATACGTCTCAAATATTGTTTTAATTTTATTCTATTAAATCTCTACAGTATACGTTTTGGAACAAAAATATTTGTTGTATTATTTTATATAGGGTGTGAGTCAGATGTCGTGCATATTAACAAATTATTCACTCTGCTTTTTAAAAATATGAATACTGAGTGTAAAAAATACTTATATTTTAGAAGCTCAGGAAGGTAATGAAATTCAAGGAGAATTTTATCAGTATGAAATTCAGAAAGTAAAACACCCCGATATATCTTGTGGAGAAGGTTTTACGAAGAAAACAGAACAAACTCTACATCAAGTGGCTTATTGGTTTAAACAATCAACATAATTCCTGGATTAATAAAATGAATTACCTAGTATAATGTACACATGTAAAACTTATTCTAATTAAATAAAACAAATTTTAATTGTTATATGTTGTTTTTATTTCAAATCTTTCATTAAATATATTACATCTGTGATTTGTATCTAAAATAGGATCAAGTAACTTTGAGGCTGTCTCGATTCTTCTACAAAAGCGAAATCTGTCCACTGCCAAAAAATTCCCAATATTTCTTCCTAGTCATACTATAAGCAAAACTCCATGTAATTAGATGATGTAGTTCATTATACTTTTCATTAAACGTTACTTTCTTCATTACACTGTTGTACTACATACACTTTCAAAGACATCAGGATAAGTATAAATTAATTCCAGAATCATGCAGATATTTTCACTTTTTGGATTATCTTCAGGTTTAAGTATATTTAGAGCATTTTCAATAAAGTCACCGCTCTGACTTTGTAATCCTCTACGTAAAATCTTGAAATAGTTTTCAAATTGTAGATTTTTATCATCTTGATTCTGTACTTCACTAGGGGTAGTATTTCTATTAAACAACACACCGTTTCATATGCCAAATATATGTAGTTATCTTCTTTTGAAATCCTGATTACTCGAGCATTTGAAAACTGATCGAAATGTATGCAAATGTTTCCCTCATGTACTGTATCTGGTTTTTCATTGTAATACAGGAAATTCATGACTACTCCTTGATGAGTTAGAAATTTCTTCCAATCAGCTTCATTGAAAGTCACTTGATCACCTTTGTTTCCAGATTACTTTACACAAGGCATATAGCCAAAATCACATGAAATCCCCACCGAAACAAACTTGCACTTGGATTTATTTAACTTATATTTTTTCTCACCAATTATCTTTGGAGTATTATCTTCTTTCTTGAACTCGGGTAAACTTGGTGAAGAGTCCAGCTGAGGCATATAGTGAGAGAAGAAGTTTAAAGGTGCTGACATTTTGAAGACTAATACTTGCTAGGAATATGTCATGAGTTATATATGCAGTTCCCCCGCCACTAGAGATGTGTTTCATAAGTGATCGGTTGTAACATCTGTTCCATGCGTGATCATCTGATGTGTTGAACATGTGTTATATGATCCGTGGGAATAAACGGTTCTCACGTGTTCACCGGATGTCGTCTAGACATGAATACATTGACCCCAAACGTGTGCATTAAACTAGACATGGGTCATTGACCTATGTAACCTGATCCGCCACACCTGTTTCTTATTACCAGATATGTTGTGGGTCATTGACCTATGTAACATGATATGTATATTAATTTGATACCGCCGGATGAATTACAGGATGTTAATTTTATGCTGATTCATTGCAAAGGTCATTCATCTTCGTGCATAAACCGGATGTCGTCTAGACATGAATACATTGACCCCACACGTGTGCATTAAACTAGACATGGGTCATTGATCTATGTAACCTGATCCGCCACACCTGTTCATTATTACCAGATATATGACACGTGTATATTGATGTGGGTCATTGACCTATATAGCACGATACCTATGTATATTAATTTGATACCTCCGGTTACATGTTCATTCATTTGATACCACCAGTAACCCGATAAGAGTCATTGACCTATGTAACCTGATATGTATATTAATTTGATACCGCCGGATGAATTACAGGATGTTAATTTTATGCTGATTCATTGCAAAGGTCATTCATCTTCGTGCATAAACCGGATGTCGTCTAGACATGAATACAAACTTGTCCCGACAAGTTGTAACCCGATATGTGACACGTGTATGTAATATGTGTCATTGGCCTATGAAACCTGAGCACATTAATTTGACACCGCCGGATGTGTAACCCGATATGTAACACGTGTATGTAATATGACACCGCCGGAAATACGATATGTGACACCTGTTCATTAATACCGGATGTGTAACCCTATATGTAATACGTGTATGTAACCCGATGGGGTATAACCTTGAACATGAACATGAACATGAACACTGCTCCCTTTGCTCTGTCATTTCCCTACTACTGAGATAAAAACAAAAGTCATCGGCATACTGGATTATGTTACAAAATTTATGCATGTACTGGTGGATACTAGCTGTGTAAATGTTAAAAAGAAATGGACTAAGAACTGAACCCTGAGGAAGTCCAGTTGAGTTGAGTCGAGGTCCAATTTTCTTATTATCCAGACATCTTAAGTAAGTGCACCTATTTCGATATAAATTGATTATAATGTTGGAGGTATAATCTGGAATAGAAAATTGTTTAATTTCATTAGATACAATATCTAAGTCTATACTATCATATGCTCCTTTTAGGTCCAAAAAAAATGCTCCCAAGTAAGTATTATGTGAGAAGTTATTTTGTATGTCTGTTACCAAATAAGAGGCGGCATCGAGGGTACCCAATCCTTTTTTAAAACCAAATTGGAACGAGGGCAAAGAGACTCGCGTAAAACCACCATTCCAATCTATTTTTTATTAATCTTTCAAAGGTTTTGAAAACACATGACATCAAAGAAATTGGGCGATATGATCCAGGTAAATTTGGATCTTTCCCAGGCTTCAGAATAGGTACCACAACCAGAGAAGAACGATCACAGAGAAGCGACATAAAGGCTTTCAGCGTGAACAGTTTTCGTACGCGCATGCGCCAACTATGGTGTGTTGTTGTCACTTGTCACTTGCGTATATTTCAATATTTTTTTAAGTTATACCTAAGTATATTGAAAATATTTGTTCAAGCAGTAAAATAACGACTATTAAATCTATTTCGTTTAACGATTAAAGACAAAGTAAACGAAATACCTAATCAACTTGCCAATTTTGATGTACTTATTTAGGTTATAAAAACGCTATGAAGTAAATTACATCAGGAAAAAGTATTAAAATATTTTATTCTGTTAAATATACTAATAGGGATTTCAAAATAAATAAAGTAGATAGAAAATGGAAAATTTTAACCCATATATAAATAAAAATATTTGTTGTGAAACATCTTGTTTTATTTTTATATACATATTATTAACACATATTATTAATAATAAATATAAGTGTGTGAATGTGGCACAAAATCCTTCTAAAATGTATTTTAAGAAATGCATTAAACATCTCTAATATTAGTTTATATGTGAATCAAACTAATTTATATTTTATTATAAATAATGCCAAAGTTTTGCAATAGAGATTATAAATATTTTAATTGGTCTACATTTTATAACATTTACCCATGCGCCCTAATTGCGATGAACAATATTATATAATACACTGTCATGCAGTTCGCTCAGTGTACATCTCGGTGTACATGTACCAAAAGGATAACTTCTCTCAGTGTAAACGTGTGTGTTTACTTCAAATCGGCTGGGCCATAGAACTTCAAACGTTCCGCCGGCACTGTCGCTTCTCTGTGATCGTTCTTCTCTGCCACAACTACAGTTTTAAGGGATTCAATGTCTGCACCATATATCCATATATCATTAAAAATTTCTAATAGATAGTCTTTAGCGTTTGATGGCATATGCTTTAGCATAGGATATTTAATCTCGTCAAATCCTGGCGAAGTATTCGACGTAACTTTAATTGCTAGATCCAGTTCATTAATTGTGAAAGGTTGTGAGAAAAAATGTTCCATTTCTATACTAGTGTTTGGATTAGAATTTGGATTGTTATGGACAGTGGGAGGAGCAATTTGGTTGAAAAAATCCTCAACCCATAATTTTGGATTTGAGCTTGAAGGGTTATTTATCGGAACTCTTTTTATTTTTTTTGCTTGTGACCATAGTAATTTTGATGGGGTGGAGTGATTGAGAGTCTCGCAGTATGCCTTCCAATTTCTCTGGATTTTGATTTGAATATTTTTTTAGACAAAGCCATTTCTTTTTTGCATAAGATAAAATTTTCCATGGTACTATTTGTTTTATAATTATACAGAGAATTCTTTCTTCGGAGTACAATAGTATCGCATTCCTCGTCCCACCAAGGAGGAGGAGGTCGTCTTTTTACTTTAAAAGGTTTGTAAATTGGAATTGATCTTTCAGAGGCTTGGTTAATGTTTTTAATAAAAAAATCATATTTCTCTACAGGACATACCAGGACTGGAGGATTTTGAAAATTACCCTCTAGGATAGTCTCATATCTGTTCCAATTGGCTTTGTTAATATTCCATTTAGTTTTTGGAAAGATAATATTATCATAATTAAAATTAATTGAGAGTTCTATGGAGATAGGAAAGTGATCCCACCAAGGAGGAGGAGGTCGTCTTTTTACTTTAAAAGGTTTGTAAATTGGAATTGATCTTTCAGAGGCTTGGTTAATGTTTTTAATAAAAAAATCATATTTCTCTACAGGACATACCAGGACTGGAGGATTTTGAAAATTACCCTCTAGGATAGTCTCATATCTGTTCCAATTGGCTTTGTTAATATTCCATTTAGTTTTTGGAAAGATAATATTATCATAATTAAAATTAATTGAGAGTTCTATGGAGATAGGAAAGTGATCCGAACCGAGTGTGTCCGAGTGAACTTTCCAATTTATTAGGGGAGCTAAAGTGGAGGTAGTTATGGTAATATCTACCACAGATTTGTGACCAAGGGGTGGTGAAAGCCTTGTTGCGTCACCGTTGTTTGCAATAACTAAGTCGTGATCCTCAATAGAGTTAATAATCTGTCTTCCCACTTGATCGTTTTTATACGAACCCCACTTGCTGCTATGGGCATTAAAATCACCGCCAATTATTGTAGGATTTGTGGTTTGATTGAAAATGTTCATCCAATCATTATTATTAGAGTTTACATTCGGTGGTCTATAGATCGATATAAAATCATAAGGAAAATCATTAATTATTATAGTGGCGCCACAGGTAAGAATTTCATCGTTAAAAGTATTATTAAATTGAATTTCATCAAATAGGATTCCTTTCTTGATTAAAATCGCAACACCGGCTTTACCATCAAATCTGTCTCTACGAAGGAGATTAAATCCTGGAAAACTTATGTGTTGATTAGGTTTAAACCATGTCTCACTAATAAGTGCTACATGAATTTTGTGTTCTTGAACGAAATTTAATAAATTGGATTTGTTGGCAACAGCAGATCTAGCATTCCATTGCATGATATTTAACGTTTTCATTTGTTTGGACATTGATTATTTACTATTGTTTTTGAGGATATCCTCCAGTATCCTAACAAATTCAATTTTTAATATATTGACATCTAAGTTTCTAATGTTTTCAATGCTGTCAATATTTTTAAAAATAGCATGCATACAGTTATTGAAATATACTATAACATTGTCTATATCGGAAGGATTTGTTTGATTGGGTTTATTTAAATTTGGGGGAAGAGGGGTCTCTGGCCCGAATTTAAATGGGAATATATTTTCGCTACTATTTTGGGGAATGGGGGATTTATCTATTTTTCGTTTTTTATTTGTTTGCAAAACGGAGGAAGTATCAACGTGTCTCCGTGAACTAGCAGTACTGGTAGAGGGCTGGGATAAGAAATTTGTTCTATTATTAGAGGTCGACTTAGGTAAATTTGGAAAGTCCAAAGCGTTATCTAAGAGGTAGAATTTATTGCTAGTTGCAATTGTAGCAAATGAATTATCCACCTTATTCTTTGCATCTATAAATGGTATATTGTTTAAAGACATTTGCTCTTTAATTTTCTTTTGATTTTCGTATTTTGGACATTTATTAGAAGTGGAGTTATGTAAGTTAACGTTACAATAAATACAAAAAACATCTTTAGATTCACAATTATGATTCTCTAACTTGTCTTTGCCACAATTAAGGCATAATGAGTTGGTGCTTCTGCATTGTTTGTGAACGTGCCCATATTTTAAACATTTGAAACATTGCACAACTCTGCTAATGAATGGTTCTACTAGAAATTGTACACTATTAATAACTACGAACTTAGGGAGGATGTTGCCTTCAAATGTTACAATAACCGCTTGTCTAGGGAACCATTTTACGGATCCGTCTTCAACCACAATCTTGCGATTCATTCTTTTGACATCAACAACCGGACTATAACACTCAATGTTTTCTTTGATATAGTTTTCATCAAAAAACGTATCTACAGATCTGATAATACCCTTTCTTTCCACTAAATGGTTGGGAATAAAGGCCCTTAGTTTTTCTGTCTCGAGCATTTCATTTTTGACAAGATTATTAGCATCAAATGCGGATTTTAAAATGACTCGTATTCTGTTCTTTCCCATACTATTAATTGTGACAATATTTTTAATATTTAGTTTCTTTAATAAAATATGACCGACATACATAGGATGCACCCGGCCTATATTTTTATCTGTACTTTCTATAAACACATAAAAAGAGTCATCATACAATTGTAAATTGTTTAGATTAAAAAACTTTAAGGGTTTTTCTAAGCTATCAGAATTATCCTTATCTACATTATTTATACAGCGGTCCAAGTTGATATCGGCAGTGTGATCCATTGTTTCCTCCGTGTGCAACGTAAGGTCGACTATACTACTCTTACCTTTTACGCTTTTATTCTGGTTTACACTATTTGGCAAAAACTTATCTGGGGGATCTACCTTCCCCGGGGATATCGAGGATATAATTGTTATATTTTATTCACTATCAATTATTGATTGATTAAAATAAAATAAAGTTGAATTTTTTACTTAAATTTACACTAATATTAGGAATAGATTTAGTACACGTGTTCTCACTTCGCGAACAGTACTCACTCTGTTCGATATTACTTTATAAACAATGGTTTGATTTATTTAGTTGACTACAGACATGTTCTACATGAGGACCAAATGTTAGTTTAGAGTCAATATACGTTCCAAGTAGTTTAGTGCTACTAGATAAAGCTATGTCGTCATACAGTATTGTATCATGCGGTAGAGGTTTCTGAATATGAAAGTTTATAAACACCGTTTTTTTATTGTTTAAGATTAACGTGTCCCTTTGAGACCATGTACTGACTTCCTGTATAGTTTCTGTGACTGCTTCCTGAAGCTCCTCAAGTGTGTCGGCCGTTAAAGTTATTCTGAAATCATCTGCAAACTTCGTCTAATGACCATTTCTTACATGACTAGATAAGTCGTTATCTAGCATAAACAATAACGGTCCTAAAACAGAACCCTGAAGAACTCCAAGTTGCAGTTCATGCAACTCCGACTGTACCCAATCTAGTTTCACTCTCATCCTACTTCCTTCCATGTTATTGTTTATGGTATCAAAGGCTTTTGATAAGTCGAATAACAGGGAAACAACATATTTACCTTTGTCGAGGCTAGCGTAGACATATTCTAATAGGTGACAGGTTGCTGTTTCAGTTGATTTATTCGCACGAAAGCCATGTTGAGCTGTTGTTAGAATGTTATTTTTGTCAATAAACGATACTATCCTGTTATAAATAATTCTTTCGAAAAGCTTCGATATTATACTTAAAACAGAAATTTGTCTGTAATTTTCTATATCGTAAGCTGAGCCTTTTTTAAGTATTGGTTTAACCGTTGCTTCCTTTAATATTTGTGGAAAGCATCCTTCATTAATGGAGACATTATATAGGTATTAGATATGATCAATGACACTATGCTTTATATATTTTAACATATTTGTTGTTAACCCGTCAATACCAAAAGATTTGTTTTTTAATTTTGAAATAGCCTCATTTATTTCTATAACTGTTATAGGCGCAATATATATTGAGTTTCCTCTATATGTTGAGGTAGTACATGGTAATGAAATATTTGCACCAAAGTGCTGTATTAGTTTATTTGATTCATCTGTGGAGAAAAATATAGCAAATATGTTGGTTATCTCCGGTAAATTAGATATTGTTTTATTTTCATGTTCATATTTGAGAGTTATTTTGCAATTTTTCTGTTTTTACGTCCTAGTTTCATGTTTACGATGTTCCATGTTTCTTTTGTTTTACTGGGTGCAGCGTTTATTTTGTTTCTGTAGTACATTTGTTTGGCATTCTTTATGTTATTTTTGTATTTAGCTCTTTCTGTATCGTAAAGTGTTTTTGTTTCAACGCTCTGAAGATTTATCATGAGCCAATATAGTAGAGTGCTAGCTAATTTATTTTTACTTCTGTGGGCGTCGTGAATTGTGTATAAAACTGAAGTTTATACATTAGTGAATCAGAATCCTAAAGTAATAAAAAAATAACGCGGGCAGAAGGGCAGTAAAATCAAAAAACGAGTTATTACCATGGTCGGATAGTGCAGCACATATACTACAATTTCACATAAAAATCAATCTATATTTTGTACAGAAAGTATTTTTTATTAATTTTTGAAAGTTGCTCTCAGCATTGAGTCTTACGGGAAAATAATTTTTTGAAACTCGAATATCTCGGTTCGAACACGTCGAAAATCTGACTGAAATTCGACAATTTTTAAGTTTACACGCCATTTACTCGAAAACTAAAACCTTAATCGATAAAACTTACTCTTAAAAAAAGTTTCTAACATCAATTTGGAAGGCAATAGCTTTCAATTAAAATTTTTTTGTTTCAATAGTTAACAGATATGAATAAAAATAGAAAATAAGTCATTTTTCGACCGGCCGCCGGACCTCTGACTGTTTCGCGTCCCCACTCCGCCACAGTCGCATCTGTCTCACAAAGCCCCGTAGCTCCATCTCGTACTGTTTCAATACGCGTAATATGAGTGTGTACAAGTTTAACAATAGGTGAAAAACACATACATACTTAATAAAAAAAAATAATGTATTACTCCTACATACTGACATCTAAAAGACGTATTTTATTAATCATTAGGAACATGATTTACTCATAAAAATTAATAATATTTATTCATCCAAGTCACTTTCCTCATCAAACTGGGGAAAATTCGTGGTCTTGATCAATTTATTTTTGCAGGTTTTCTGAGCCATGCATTTACCAATACAACCCATATTATTCTTCTTGCAACTGCAGACCTTGCTTCCACAATCTACAGAAAATTTTAATAGTATTACTGAAAAAAGCAGTTGCTACTTATAATATGCCTTACCTTTTTTGCATCCAAATGGAGCTAGAACGTCCAAGTTCAGAGGAAAAGACGGCAAGGAAGTTAGAATCGGATTTACATTACCCTTCTCATCAATTTTCCATCCGTAATCGGCAATGCTAGGTAATTTTGGACAGGGTTCTAAGGAATTGAGCTACACTTTCGTCTGATAATAGGCTCTCAAACTATGGAATCGCAAAGAATCTTCAGTCGGAGGTAGTTTTGTAATTGTTGCAGACGATGCTAGCAATCCCCTTAAAGTGTTTACCGACTTAATATTAGGATTTTTAGAATATAGCTTTACAACAAAGGTCTGAATATTCTTGAACATATTTTCTGAAAAATCATCCGTGCCAATGCTATTTAAGTGAAGGATTCTAAGTACGTTAGTAGATAAGATAAGCCGGTACGGGCTCACTTTCAAGGCCATCACTTCGGATGGCATCTAGTGCATCAGCCTTTTAAATTTTAAAAGGCCGAGAGCTCTGGAGGTTGTGCAGAGGTCATCCTTCGTCTTCAGATGACGTTTGCTTTAGCGCGGGGATGCTAGGGGGTGAGGGGGGTTAACGCTTAAGAGCTCTTCGGAATCCGGCAACCCAGGTCTGATGCGTTAGACGAAGAAGTCTTCAGGTATAACAGCAAAGACCGGAGGCTTTAGTTTTAAAATTAGCCGCCGCATTTTACCGTGATGGCGCTGCAGACGATGACGTCATAGGCTTAAGAGCTCTTCAGAATCCAGCACTCCAGAAGAGCTCTTCAGGATCCAGCACCCCAGGTCCTAGGTCTTCAGATATAACAGCAAAGACCGGAGGCTTTAGTTTTAAAATTAGCCGCCGCATTTTACCGTGATGGCGCTGCAGACGATGACGTCATAGGCTTAAGAGCTCTTCAGGATCCAGCACCCCAGGTCTTCAGCAATAACCAGAGGCTTTAGTTCCAAAATTAGTCGCCGCATTTTTACAGGGAGCGCTGCATACGATGACGTCATAGCGATAAGCTTGAGACTAACGTAAATAAAGAGCATAGGCGTAGGTTAAAATGCTCGAGTAGGGGATATAATAATATTAATTTGACTAGGGTACGCCTATGGCAGAAAAATTCAATACATACGCCTTCTTGGAATTTTATAACATAAACATTTGCAGGTGTTCACATATTGAACCTATTTGAACAGTTATTATTATGCTCTCAATAAGTAAGAGGGAGATAGCTATATGTTTCAAGGTTAAGTATTTTTAGATGCTTAGTTAAAAACATGGTTCTTTATGATTTAAATATATATATTAGCTGTAAAATGTACAGTTTTATCAAAAGTTTTTACTTAAAATAAAAAACAGATATTGTTACAAGATATTTATTCACATATAAAATACATTTTTATTAAATATATTAAACGGCTCCTTCGTAATCGGGAAGTAGATCGAGAAGTTCATCACTTACAAGTCCAGACAGATGTTCTTTTAATAGATCATGCAGCTCCAATGGGTTCATTGAAGCGCAAAATTTATCTAACGTAATATAGTGCCAGATATAAAGATCACAATATTTTATTCCCATTTTATTGAGGTAGGTAGTGCGATCTTCATCAAGTGGGTTAGAATATAGTTGCAGGCTTTGCCTCAAAATAAAACGGAGCGAATCAATTGCTTCTGCAATGAGATGTGGAGAGCTTTCTTTTTCTATTAAGTCAACCTCATCGTCGCCGATATATTTATTATAGAGGACCTCATCAGTTATAAACTTGGAAACATATTGCTTTAATTGTTCATGAAGACCGCATTTTACCATCGAATCACAAAAGTTATTCAGCGTAATATTATCTCTGATATAAAGTTCACAATAATTTATACCCAGACTATATTTTTCTTTATGACATCCTTCACTTAGACTGCATCTTAATGAAGTAAGCAGCAAATCGACAGCTTCTTTTAGCGATGCTGGTGATGAGTCACACATGATGTTTTTACGTATTTCTTAATTTAGCATAAATAGACACTTTCTACGTTGAACAATTCTAATTATGCACTTGAGTAGTAAAATTGATGAGCAAACTGCTAGGTAGTAAAGCAAGACTTCAACTGAGACGTCTGAAGATGACGGTGGAGGGCTTGAATATACTGAATGTTCAGGTGCGGGTGAAGGGGGGAAAAGTGAGACCCAGTTAAATTCTTCTTCGATGATGTCATCTTTAAATTTTATTTTTATCTTAAAACCAGCCGTATTATTAGATATAAAAGAGGAATAAGTAGCCAATTTTTTATTGCTAATACGACTAGGAGTCATTTTTATCCACTGTGAAGGACATGAATCATTTTGTGGATTATCGAAGCACACAAAAGCGTCCGTAGAATTATATGGTCTATGTACGTAGAGTATATTATGGAATATCGCATGTAGTAGAATAAATTGCGAACTATACATCATGACGTTCACATAAACACTAATGATTTAACCTCAAATAATGTTTATTTATAATGGTAATAGTTTATGAAATTTAAGGATTATTTTATATGAACTGCAGCATGCAAACGTATTCCACAGGTTACACATGTTTTCTGAGAAAAACTACAGTCTGCACATATAGCAATATGTCCGCACGGTATGAATATCATGTCGCGATCATTTTTATAGCAAACTTTACACTTTTTACGAATCTCACAAACTTTACAAAGACTGTTTATAGAATTAGCGATATGACCGCAAGATAAAAATACTGGAGACGGCATTTTTTTTTTTTTTAGAGAGCAATTCTTCGTGCTGCAGTAGCATGTAACTGTTTTCCACACCGTCTTCTATCGCTGAATACACCACTGTTAGCGATAACACTTAATTTTTGAAACTGCGAAAACATACGCTGTTTCTCCTGATAAAACTGAATCATTTGTTTTAACTTGTGTAATTTATGTAAATGATTTTCTAACAAGTAGTTAAAGTTATCTGAATACATCTTATTCTTATTACGTCTAACTAGATACTAAAAGTACATAGTGCTTGCATATAAGATAATATCAAAGAGGTGGAGAGGGAGTGGGGAGGGTGAAGAAATTAAAAATCATTAATAAAATACATATTTATTTAGGTAAACTAGAATATAACCAATTATAAAGGTTGAAGACATTTCTTAAGCTACATACAATTTTTTTATCATTAATAGTACAATGATTTAAACAATACGGTAAATCTTTATTGAACTTTGGAACCGCCACATCAACACTAAGCTGTTCGATATTGATGATAGATGGTACCACTAATGAAGTTTGCTCTAAAGCATGTAATCTTTTTTCCAGAAATTCCTTCTTCTGATGACCTTTTACGTATACAAGGTTAGTAGCACCATTAAGCAAATGATTACGCAATATTTCATTTAGATCATTATCGCTGACGTAACCACTGCTGTACCTCAACCCATGATGATGTAATTCCAAGTAATTTATTTGCTTCTTCAGCTCATAACTTAAAGAATCGTATGGTATGAGTGGTTTAAGTAAATAATGAGCATGCTGGTCTCCACTAACAAACGAGATTTCCTTAGGATAGAAATCGGGTAGGTTAAAACCTTGAATATCCACAACAGTTAATTTCATGTTTACTCTTCGACAGTTCTTCACATACTAAGTTATCCATTCTATCTCTCTCTCTTTTACATAATGGTTCTTATGACTCCACTGAGAGGCAAATACTCCAAAACGCGGTCGTGTACGAGAATGCAGTAGGCCTTGGTATTTGGGGGGAAGGGGGTCAAACTTTCAATTTCAATTTTTATGTCTACAATCGACGGTTTAATAGGAGCTCTTCTCTTCGAGCAGTCTATAACGAATAGCGAGTGATTTTTGAAAGCGTCAAAATCTAGCATAGGTTTATTATTTGAAGCAAACGACTTGCTAAAGTCGGTATACATATGATAGGCCTCAGAGTATTTTTTAGCCTTAAAGTTTAACCTCATATCTTCGTAAGGATAACGATCATTGTTTAACAATAATTTTACATTAAATATATCAATATTATCGAATTGCGTACAGTCTTTCGTCTTGGAATCTTTCTTATTGCTTTGAAGAGCAAGGATGGCAGCTTGAGGACTTTGAGTACCATTTTTAATAACTACAATTTCTTTTGTAGCACCTGCCACCAGGGTGGGTATCTCATGAATTTCAAACTGTCTAAATGCTAGTAGGATTGGCGTATCAGCATTAACTTGGGCTAGAAAATTCATTTTTGGAATATCATTCAAATGCACATGTTTCACTTTTAATTCAATATTGGTGATGGTTAGTACACCATCTGTATCATCTTTTGACGCTTTAAAACAATTATTATCGCTACGAGCTCTTATCAAACGTAGAACCTGTTTACCGAAAACGTATTTCTTATAATCGTAAAAGAATCCCAGCAAATGTTACAAGGGTATTCTTAAGAAAAAGTTGGAATTTGTAGCGTCATATGTAATCAAACTGTCAGTAGGATAATTCCAACCTGCGATGCTATGAGAAATATCATCTTTTTCATAACATATATAACTTTTTATTGTGCTCACAATCCCAGGGTCGCGTACTTTATCTATTTCCGAGCCATTTAATTCATAACTTACGGAATCAAATAAAAAGGCGCCAGCGTTATTGGTGAATTCAATGGTGCCTGTACCAGTAGCATTTTTCTTTAAAGTTCCCTCGATCGTTAGCGCCCCCTCACATATTTCAATCAAAGCAACATGCTGATAAATAGCAATTTCAATTTCATCATTATTCTCATAGGCTTTAACGAATGGATGGTACGTTCGAACTTCAACTCGTTCAATTGAATCATCGAAGTGAGGGTCTTGAAATAGTTGCAGCTCTTCTAACATGATAACCCAAAGACGATAAATATAAATAATTTGAATAAGTTAACTTGGCAGGTCCTAATGGTCGTGGTGGCGGTGGTGATGACCTTGCACTTGTACGATTAGATACAGAATGCGAATGATGTAAGCTTCCTCCGTATATATTAGGTTTATGGTTAAATATTAATCGCATGTTTTTTAAGTTCTAACCTCACACTCAGCTTCTCACCGCGAAGATTAACAAGCTCGGAATCTTGATCTAGTAGTCTCAAAGTGATATTCGGTATCTCTCGAATGCTGGGGTTTACAGGTAGATAAGTTAAATTTCCAGGTATAATGTTTATAGCGTATCCAGGATCAACATTCAAACCACATTCAAAAATCGTATACGTAGGTGTATTATTGGAATATGCTCCTACAGTAATGTTGCAGTCCTCTTGAATCGTTATAACTCTAACTATATTAACAGGTAAATCAGATTCATACAATATATCTGGTTTTAATGTTCTGTTGGCACTGTAGCCCAATAGGGTGGCCAAGCTATCCTTGTGATTAAAGTTAATTTCGTGTTTACTTTTAATTTCACACTTGAGCGTATTATTGTTAGGTTTCAGAGAGAAGTATTCGTCAGCCTGTTGCTGTGACGTTACACCGCTGCCGGCTAGTAATCTCTTTTGCAGATAGGATTCAATGTCGCTTATTTCATAAGATCCTATAGGTATAGTTATGACGTTTTCTTTGAAGCTTCTATCGCCCAGCTCCCAATAATAAAACTTGTTATTCACGCCGTCCTCGATGTTAGGTATAGTATTATAGGTGTCCAGACCAATTAACGCTATTGAATAATTGTATCGCGGATCTAGTTCTATAGGATTAGGAAAGGTCACGGAGAGAACAGATTTACGATCACTTAACTTGAATGTGTTCGATGACATACTGATTACACATCACGTGTGTTTATTATTTTTATAGAGAAATTGTAAACATAAATGTCCACAATTTACTGAGTTATATGTTTGATATGCGGTAGGATTATATTTAATTTTAAATTTCGCGTCAAAGTATCGAACTAATTCTATTGGTGGTTTCAGAGATCCAAAGCTGTCAAAATATACCACGGAATTGCCTGTTTTCTTATATGCTACCCAATGAGTTCCAGGCCCCTTTACGCTGTCCAAGTTAATGATGGCGCACTCATTTCTTTTAAGTGACGTATGTGATGGTAAAGAGTCTCGCATATAGACGCCTCTGAAATGGGGGATTTTTAACTTTTTAGCATACTTTAAGATGTCTAGGTCAGAGAGTGCTCTATCGGGTAGCTTCAATGTTTTTTTTCAAGTATAAACCATATCCTTTCTTATAGGGTTTCATGTATAGTCCGGAGCCTTTTTTCCCTAAAGCCACATCCTCCACGGTTCTATTGTGACGATGAACTTCTTCCAAAGTTTTCCTAGCATTCTTAGCGTCTATAACAGTTTTAGCCATGGCCGCAGCGCCACCAGACAAAGCTCCAAGAGCTGAGAGACCAGCAAAGATCGGTATCAGAGGTAAGAAGCCTCCGGTCTTTGGTAGTGGTAGAATCCTAGGAACATTAATTTTTTTTCTTCCACCAGCTTTTTTTATGGCAATTCGTGCTGTTTTAACACTCATAGCCATATCCTTTTTCACATCATGACTTGCATGCTTTTTCAACGCTTTAGTAATGTTCGATAAGATAGCCTTACGGAAGGGAATTTTCTTTTGTTTCTTATTACAACCTCTGACGCCCATACCTAATTTACGTTTAACCTTCATAGCGTTAGTGACAGCCCAAGCTGCTGCTTTTTCACCTAATTTGGCGTCTCTAGATTTAACGCGTTCCCAAGCTCTCTGTTCGAGTAAGTAATCGGCTTTATGTCTGTCTTCCAAGTTTGCGTTTTCGCTATAAGCAATATCGTGTTCACGGCACGCTTGATCTAAAATGTTAACACCTGGATCCCCTCGAGCTAAACGTTTACGTAACTTTGTACCTGGTCCACAGTACTGATAACCAGGTAAATGTAGTTCGAAAGGTAGCTTATTGATAAGAGTGTTAACTACACCTCTGCCTGTTACACGACGATGTTTCCTCGACGTCATCTAAACTAGAACTGATGATGTACGAGTCCGAAACTTCTATATATAGGAATGTACAGAGTGAAAAGTTTAGAGTTCATGATGCGCGTTCAAAGGCAAAAGACGTCTCTCCCTGTAGAGAATTTAGATTTTTTAACTTCTGATCGTTCTGTAGAAGGATGTGATAAGCATGGAGAGTTATTTCCTAATGCTTTAAGAACGATCGTATGTGGACCTAGCGGAGCTGGGAAGACAAATATTCTACTAAGTCTATTATTCGACTCTAACGGTCTATGGTTTGAGAATGTATACGTGTACTCCAAGTCCCTGTATCAACCTAAATATAAATTATTGGAAGATGTGCTGAAGAAGGTAAAAGGTGTAGGCTACTTTCCATACACCTCTAACGAAAACATCATCGATCCATCCGAAGCTAAAACGAATTCCATATTTATATTTGATGACGTAGCATGTGACAAGCAAGACAAGATACGCGCTTTTTTCTCCATGGGGAGACATAAGCTTGTAGATTGTTTCTATCTCTGTCAGACTTATACCTATATACCGAAACATCTCATTCGGGATAACTGTAACTGTCTAATATTATTTAAACAGGATAAAATGAATTTACATCATGTGTTTGATAATCACGTGACACCTGATATGAGCTTTGAACAATTTGAGCATTTATGCAGAGAATGCTGGAACGATAACTTCGGAGTGTTGGTTATCGTAAAAGATTTTGAATTACATAAAGGACGTTATAGAAAAGGCTTTGATCAGTATATAAGTATATGAGATTTCAATAACATTAGTTATTATAAGATAGACGCTCAGGCTGTACAGACCTGTTTTGAAAAATAGGTTATCTGTTGTGAAAAACTCTGTATCTGTTTATAACCTGTTTAAAATACCCGTTTACCTGTTTAAAATAGCTGTTTACCTGTTTAACAATGAAGGTTAATAAAAAATTTACTCTCGCGATATATAAACCACCTAGGGAGAAGGTTTACGACTTTGCGAAAGATTTCGCACTTAAAAGGAGGATAAAAAGAGCCTCAGATTCCATCAGAAGAAAGTACTTGGCTTTAAAATTAGGTAGAAGCGAGGAAGACGATACAATTAGACGTTTATTGAAACCGATCATCGATCCATTACAAGAACTCAGTGCTGTTAAGAATTCATCTAGACAACAGCCTCAATCAGTAGAGGATACAAGTAAAGTTGAAATAAAGAAATTAAAAGAAGATGAAGAAGATGAAGAAGAAATATTTGAAGATTCGAGTAGTACGATTGACCCTGCTGAATATCTTGAAGAGTATCCTGCTTTAGCTAAACACTATTTAACCGAACTTTATGATAAAAATAAGGATTACGATGAGACCTATGGAGTTAGATTTAATAATAAAATGAATAAATTATACATCGGATCTATGGAACTAAATATCGGTTCTAATGCAGGCTTAAGTGTTGGCAATAAAATGTTTACAGGAAGACGAGGCTT
Source organism: Rhagium mordax (assembly GCA_963680705.1). Classification (NCBI taxonomy): domain Eukaryota; kingdom Metazoa; phylum Arthropoda; class Insecta; order Coleoptera; family Cerambycidae; genus Rhagium; species Rhagium mordax. Next base: position 42,954,134 of record OY796657.1, read on the forward strand.
ATACGAACTGTTATTTATGAAGAAACCCCAGAATTATGATGAACTGGACTTGGCTGATTACAAGGAAATTCTAGAAACCTCTAACGCACATAAACGAAATTATGATCCTACAAGTCAATTAAATGGTACTCGATCTCATAAATATACTAAAGTGATAAAACCATTATTTAAAAACAATAGTGATGATACTCCTAAAATAAAACATACTCAACCTCATAGTAGTAGTGGACAGGGTATGAATATGGTTTACAACGAAAAACCAATAGAATACGTCTTCTGGGACGATATAAACGAATTAGTGGACAGGTTAAGACTTTTAAATGCCTCCAAAGCTGCAGGAAATACTGATTCACATGATAACGAAATATTAGCCATTTTAAATGAACTGAAAGAAGCGGGAATAATATATTAGCATGTTATAGCTCTCTACACATACATATTCGCAATGAGTCTCGATAAGTTCGGCCGTTCGGCCCGAGGTGGCGGTGTTAACACGAACATCAGCCTATTACTGCAAGGTCGAGGTTTTAATTTTACCAAAGATGGAAACATTGATGTTGAAAAATTGAAATTGTGTAATATTCAACCCCCCACTGAAGATGGCGATGCTGTCAATAAAAAGTACATGGATGATAATATGACTGCTATTGCTACAACTCTAGCGACGAACTTTAACAATTACCAAAGGGATGCGTCTACACGTTTAGATAAACAGAGAGGCTCCATACAAGACCTAAGAAAATCTATAAAAAAATTTAATGATGAAGTAATTGTTCTAATGCAAGCAAATCTCACCTCTCTGTCTAACACAATGAAAAATATCGAGATTGAGGTTAATAAATTAAAAGCTAGTAAAAGAGTATAAATTATAAAAGTTCAACATATATGCTCATTTAATTCGATACTGTGCTATCTCCATCATCTTAGCAGTCTAATGTCGCATTCTAAAGAAAAAATTCAACTGGTTAATGAGCTGCATAAACCTGCTCGTAGAAATATTAAACGGCGCAGGCGCATAGTAATAAAAGGAATAGATGATCTATGGCAGGCCGATTTAGCTGAGATGGGAAACTACTCCAAGGATAACAATAATTTTAGATACATTCTGATGGTAATAGATTGTTTTTCTAAATTCGTATGGGCTAAAGCGATAAAAAATAAGAGTGGACCTGAAGTTACACAGGCTATGGAGAGCATCTTCAAGGAGAGCAAGAGATCTTGTGATAATTTAAATACAGATCAAGGTACGGAATTTTATAATGTTCACTTTCAACGCTTGATGAAACAATTTAATGTTAACCACTACAGCACTTTTACTGTTAAGAAAGCCGCTATAGTTGAGCGTGTTATTAGAACGATAAAGGATCGCTTGTACAAGTATTTCAGTTTAAACGGTTCATACCGTTGGCTAGAGGTGCTTCCCGACATCGTTAAAGAGTATAATAACCGAAAACATAGGACCACCCAGGTAAAGCCGGTAGATGTTAATGCTAAGAATGAAAAACAAATTTTACGCTCAGCTTACAATCACATAAAGATAGCAGCGTCACGACGTTACAAGGTTGGCGATATAGTGCGAGTCAGTAAGAGTAAGCATGTGTTTAGCAAAGGATACACGCCAAACTGGAGTACAGAGTTATTTAAAATATCCGAGGTTCGAATCACCAATCCTACCACCTATTTACTTGAAGATATGCAGGGTAGACCTATTAGAGGAGGGTTCTACGAAGAGGAGCTACAAAAAACGAAGACACCCGATGTGTACCTCGTTGAAAAGGTGTTACGTAAGCAAGGTAATAAGTCTTACGTTAAATGGCTGGGTTTTGATCTTCACACAACAGCTGGATTGATTCAGATAACATTCTTTAACCTGCATGTGTGTGTTCGTCGATTTGCATGCGTTCTTATGGGAAAATGTGTCATACCCCCATGAGATGCGCGAATTTACATTATATGTTATGTGAGAATAACACACATTTATGCAACTTGGAGGCCTTTTAAAATTAGTACCCTCACTCTACCTAATACATAAACTAAATAGAATTTTACCTTAGACAGCTTAGTTGTCTGTAAGTCTTTGAGTGTGATAGAATCCTGAAGAGGGGTTGGAACCTTTGGTGTAGAACTTACACTTGGAGTAGTTTTCCACACACACCAAAACACTTTTGCACACACTCGACGCGCGTTTCGCCAACCAAGTTGGCATCATCGGGAGATGATTAAAACTAAGCTTAACCTAACAATGGGACCTATTTATACCTAAAAATGCGTTACGCTTCGACGAACAATTACCGCGATAGTAACAAAAAGGCGGGTAAAATATTTAGCTTCGTTGAAGCGTTAACGCTTGACTAACATAAATAGCGGGCTATTTGGAATGGGCCCTTTGTCACTATTCATACTATGTTTACATTTGTTAATTTCCAAGCTTTCGAATTTCGAATGCATCTAGTTGTCTAGTGTTTGTTACATTTCTATTCAACCTTAAATTATTAATATCTATTTTATGATTGTTATCAAAAGCATGTTGGGCAACGCTAGACTTCTCTATTCTTCCGTATTTTAGATGAGCCATATGCTCCTTAAACCTCGTCTGAATAGAGCGTCTTGTTTGTCCAACATACTTTTGGTTGCAGTCCTTACAGCTAATTTCGTAAATCCCCGACCTTTCGTTCATTCCAATTTTATCCTTAGGGTTGCCTAAAAGTTGTTGTAGTTTATTTCCTGATCGATGAACCACCGTCATATCAATGTTGTTGAAAATTCTACTAAGACCTCGGGTAAACCGAGGTTCATATGGAATTGATACAAATTTTGAATTTTTCTTCTCAATACGAAAGGTCGAAGAATTTCGAAGTGCCTCCCTAAATTTACGCTTCCTAATTAATTTATCAATCAAATTAGTAGAAAAACTATTACTCAAAGCTATATCCCTAATTAACTCTTTTTCTTTTTCAAACCTCTCTTTAGTTAGCGGAAAACTTAATAATCGACTAATCAACCCATCATCATTGTCACCATCTTGTGTTGGTGACAATGATGAGAATCATTAGGAATATATCTAAGAGTGCTGGTATCTTTCCTATATACATCGAATTCTAAATTATTTTCATTATTTCTAATTACTAGTACATCTAAAAATGGTAGTTGTTGATTGTTTTCAATTTCATATGTGAATTTGACAGAAGTGAAACGACTATTTAATTTGGAAACAAAAACGTCTACATCCGCGACTTTTGTATCAAACACTGCAAAAATATCATCCACATACCTAAGCCAAACTCTAGGAAAATACTCGAATTCTTCTTTTGCTTCTGTTTCGAAGCGATTCATGAAAAGACTGGCAATGAATGGTGACAAAGAGTTACCCATGGCTGTCCCTTCATGTTGTTCAAAGAAATTATTATTGAATTGAAAGCAATTTTGCTTCATACAAAGTTTTGTGAGTTGAATATATTCGTTTACTACCTCTTGGCTTAAATTATTTGATTCGAGTAAATCCCTGAGATAGTCCATGGTTTGTGGAATTGGTACACTCGGAAACAATGAACAAACATCAAAGGAGACCAAAATTTCCCCATCTTGTAGCTGAATATTGCTAATTTTATTAATGAAATCATTTGAATTAATAACTGAAAAGCCAGGTTGTGAAATGGGTAAATTTTCGAACTCCTCCGACAACCATTTTGATAGGTGATAAGTCGGTGATCCAATTGCTGAAACAATAGGACGCACCGACTTACCGGGTTTATGTATCTCGGGTAGACAATACAATCTAGGGACGCTTGGGTTAGATATATGTAATCTATTTTTTAAAGCTGGGGTAATAAGGTTATTACAGGATTTAAGTACATTCCTTACTTCGGTAATCATTTTAGGTAGTGGGTTTCTTGAAAGTTTTTTATAAGGACCATTACTTATCAGGTTGTCTACTCTTTCATAATAGTCCTTTTTATCTAAGATAACAACCTTATTACCCTTATCGGCTTTTAAGCAAAAACAGTCTTTTTTGTTTTTACTTAAAAGCCGATAAGGGTAATAAGGTTGTTATCTTAGATAAAAAGGACTATTATGAAAGAGTAGACAACCTGATTAGTAATGGTCCTTATAAAAAACTTTCAAGAAACCCACTACCTAAAATGATTACCGAAGTAAGGAATGTACTTAAATCTTGTAATAACCTTATTACCCCAGCTTTAAAAAATGGATTACATATATCTAACCCAAGCGTCCCTAGATTGTATTGCCTACCCAAGATACATAAACCCGGTAAGTCGGTGCGTCCTATTGTTTCAGCAATTGGATCACCGACTTATCACCTATCAAAATGGTTGTCGGAGGAGTTCGAAAATTTACCCATTTCACAACCTGGCTTTTCAGTTATTAATTCAAATGATTTCATTAATAAAATTAGCAATATTCAGCTACAAGATGGGGAAATTTTGGTCTCCTTTGATGTTTGTTCATTGTTTCCGAGTGTACCAATTCCACAAACCATGGACTATCTCAGGGATTTACTAGAATCAAATAATTTAAGCCAAGAGGTAGTAAACGAATATATTCAACTCACAAAACTTTGTATGAAGCAAAATTGCTTTCAATTCAATAATAATTTCTTTGAACAACATGAAGGGACAGCCATGGGTAACTCTTTGTCACCATTCATTGCCAGTCTATTCATGAATCGCTTTGAAACAGAAGCAAAAGAAGAATTCGAGTATTTTCCTAGAGTTTGGCTTAGGTATGTGGATGATATTTTTGCAGTGTTTGATACAAAAGTCGCGGATGTAGACGTTTTTGTTTCCAAATTAAATAGTCGTTTCACTTCTGTCAAATTCACATATGAAATTGAAAACAATCAACAACTACCATTTTTAGATGTACTAGTAATTAGAAATAATGAAAATAATTTAGAATTCGATGTATATAGGAAAGATACCAGCACTCTTAGATATATTCCTAATGATTCTCATCATTGTCACCAACACAAGATGGCAAGTTTTAATTTCTTGATTAGTCGATTATTAAGTTTTCCGCTAACTAAAGAGAGGTTTGAAAAAGAAAAAGAGTTAATTAGGGATATAGCTTTGAGTAATAGTTTTTCTACTAATTTGATTGATAAATTAATTAGGAAGCGTAAATTTAGGGAGGCACTTCGAAATTCTTCGACCTTTCGTATTGAGAAGAAAAATCAAAATTTGTATCAATTCCATATGAACCTCGGTTTACCCGAGGTCTTAGTAGAATTTTCAACAACATTGATATGACGGTGGTTCATCGATCAGGAAATAAACTACAACAACTTTTAGGCAACCCTAAGGATAAAATTGGAATGAACGAAAGGTCGGGGATTTACGAAATTAGCTGTAAGGACTGCAACCAAAAGTATGTTGGACAAACAAGACGCTCTATTCAGACGAGGTTTAAGGAGCATATGGCTCATCTAAAATACGGAAGAATAGAGAAGTCTAGCGTTGCCCAACATGCTTTTGATAACAATCATAAAATAGATATTAATAATTTAAGGTTGATTAGAAATGTAACAAACTCTAGACAACTAGATGCATTTGAAAGCTTGGAAATTAACAAATGTAAACATAGTATGAATAATGACAAAGGGTCCATTCCAAATAGCCCGCTATTTATGTTAGTCAAGCGTTAACGCTTCAACGAAGCTAAATATTTTATCCGCCTTTTTGTTACTATCGCGGTAATTGTTCGTCGAAGCGTAACGCATTTTTAGGTATAAATAGGTCCCATTGTTAGGTTAAGCTTAGTTTTAATCATCTCCCGATGATGCCAACTTGGTTGGCGAAACGCGCGTCGAGTGTGTGCAAAAGTGTTTTGGTGTGTGTGGAAAACTACTCCAAGTGTATGTGATAGAATCAATAATGGAATCACCTGCTGCTGCTAGTGCATCATTTTCCTCTGAAGATTCAGGTTATTGGAGTGAAATTGATCGAGTTAATGATATTTATCAAGACGCTATACTTGCCGAAGAACAATATATTTGCGAAAATGTGTTTTACGTTAAAGACTCTAATTATAAAATAATTACTGGACTTTCTCCTGCAAGAGGTTATGTTCCAGCCGTAAGAATATTGCTGAACGTGTCACATCCTATATTTACGAAACCTGATAATATTTCATTCATAAGAGAAGACTGGAATGATTTTATTACTTACCTTCAACAATTTACCTCTGATTATTTTAATGATGTCATCAAAGAAGAAGATGAAGAAGAAGAAGAAGTGGAGGAAGAAATTCATTTCTCTGGTTATGCACTAATAAAGGCTCCTTTTATCGGAAACAAGATGTTAAAATTGTCTGCTGCTGGAGTTTCAAGTTTATTTTATTTTTCAAGAAATACTGTATACGAGATTATAAATATTAGCAAACTCGTATCATCTCATATGGATTTGCTACATAGTTTAAATTTTACTGATTTCTATGATAATTTTTTTAATGTTACAAATGACATATTGAGCGAATCTCAATACGAGTTATCCCCTAATAATGTACTGTTAAAATTAAGTGAAATATATCCCTGTAACATTCACACATCATCATCTGTATGTGAATGCTTAACTTATAATTTAGATAAAACACTAAATGATTTAGATAGAAAAATGTTTCTATTAAAAAAAGATTGAATAAAAAATTTAATTAAACCTTTATGCTTTTTATTTCTAGGTTAGGGTATATGGAATAAAAATCAAGTCAACATTTTTTTAAAATAATATATATATTGATATAAAAAGTATATATGATAAATACAGTAATAAAATAAAGTAAATATAATAATATAGAGTAAATACAATAATATAATAATAAAATAGTGTAAATAGATAAACATAATAATTAATTTACAATAAAAATATAATAGACTGAGATTTAGCTTTTATCCATGATCGAATAGTGACCCCACGGGAGAGTGTCAAATGAGTTAGGTAGAGTGTACCGTTTATCATCAAATGGATTGAGAGCTATTTTCGTCTGCTCAACGCTGTACACATTATGTAATTTTGATTGTATACAGCGTTGCGTTTTGTGGAGTAAACACTCTTCTTGAGACTGTTTATTTGAAGCTTTCTTAAGACAATTAAAGTAATCCTCGTAGGTGATTTTGTTTTTTACTACATTAGTTTTCACGCCTTTAGATTTTTTAACCACTTTACCGCCTGCAACTTTGTACTGCACTGTTTGGATCGCAAACCAACAAAGCGAGTCATCAATTTCCCATTATTTGCATCTTTCATTAGGCCGGGAATTTTTTTGTTAATTTGGGGTACATTCCAGCGGTTATCTGAAGGATAGTCACTGGTGTCAAATCTGTGTATATCTTTTTTGATTACCTCTTCATACGCGTCATTACACTGTACTTCATATGTTAAACTATCAGTAATCAGTATCTGTATATAAAAGTTTACATTTTTCAACGGGGAATTTTTCTAACATGTAATCATAATGAAATTCGTAAACACAAGTTTTAGAAATATCCAAAATGGCCATTCCTATATACAAGGGTTTATCAAATATGATACGGGATTTCTTCATTTCAATGGCCATAAGTGTTTCACTGAAAATGGATCTATTTTGGAAATTTGGACTTGCAATTAAATTTTTAGTCCCGTAACGCCCCTCCCATTTTTTGACTAATTTAACGATTCTATGCTTACGAACATTCTGCATAGTCTTGCCGAATGTACCGTTATTCATGATTTTATAATTATTTTTCTCGAAATTAGACTCTGCTAGAGTCCTTAGTCTAGTGTTTAATTCTATATAAGGTTTAAGCCAGGCAGATTGTTTAAATTTCAACACTTTGTGGATGCGAACTAAACGTAATCCGTGCTGCAAGACCTGTTTTAAACTTCTATAATGTAAAATATAATTTTGTTTAGGGTGTAGAGTGGACATTAATTTGGAAAATTTTGAATTTGGTGGAGCTCGATGTTCTGCGCAAAAAGGTAAATCTTTG